>CM066330.1:267207278-267439267 GCA_033807585.1 Hydrophis major
GGAGGGGAGGGGAGTGCCAGCCCTACCACTGAGGGCTTTGGCTCCTGTGTGCTGTTCATGCAGGGGAGAGCGTGGATGAGCCTCCTTCCTTCACCCCTTCTTTCTTCCTTAATCAGAATGGAGCTGGAAGGGACTGTGGAGGTCTTCTAGTCCAGCCCCCTGCTCAGGCAGGAGACATTTCAGACAGTGGCTCTCCAGTCTCTTCTTAAAAGGCTCCACTGATGGAGCAGCCACAGCTTCTTGTGGCAGGCAGTTCCACTGGCTAATTGTCCTCACTGGAGTTTCTCCTTAGTTATGGGTTGCTCCGCTCCTTGACTAGTTTCCATCCATTGTCTCTCGTCCTGCCTTCAGGTGGACTCCCCTCTTCCTTGGGGCAGCCCCTCCACCCTGCCCTGCTGCCACCCCAAGTCCTCCCTTTCCCAGACCATCCGTGCCCAATTCCTGCAGCCGTTCTCCCTCCGCTTCTGTCTTCCTTTCCCTTCTTTCTCTCCTCCTGCAGGAATCGCCTCCATGGCAGCCTCTCAGCCAATGGGCAGCTTGGCCGCCTCCCCCGTCATCGCCTCTCCAAATGCGCTGGGCTCGCCAGTCCCTGCGGCCGCTGGAGCTCAGCCCTGACCACCGGGAAACCACGCCCGGCTTTGAGCACCGCCGAAGCCTCCGCTGTGCCGTCCTCCTCCTCCTCCCCCCCACCTGCCCGCCTCTGCATGGCGCTACTGACGCCCGGGGAGGGGAGGAGGACGGCCAGGCGTGGCAGGGCAGAAGGCTCCTGCACCTGGATCCCGAATTCTTTTCTTTGTTTCTGTTGAGTGTGTCGAGGAGCCACCGCCACTGCTGCTCTTCCGCCTCCTCTCCTTGGCGGGGCCACAAAGGCAGACTCTGGTTGCAGGCAGAGGCTTCTTCTCTGCGGTGATTCGTTTCGAGTCCCGACGGCTGCATTCTTCCCATGGAGGGTCGTGGTTAGTGATGCAGCTACAGTGTAGACACCTGAGCGGAGAATAAAATTTATTTTCTATGTCCCTACAAGGGGCAGGTGTTGGGCCCTGCTTCTTCCTGGGGGAGGGGATGCCAGAGCGTAGGGCGTTGAGGAGAATGAGTGCACTCAGGGAAACATAGGGAGAGTGGTGATGAATTAACACAACCAGCACGCAGATGCACTGAATAGTAAAAATGTAAGTTTTACTTCCTATAAACAGGTAAACAAAGTCCAACAAACAGTCCAAATCATGCATGGTTAAAGCAGTTAATATCAGTCCAGGGATAATCCAAAAATGAAGTTCTTTTCTTTACCAGTATCATAAACAAGTAAAAGGAGTTTGCGAACAGTTGCAAGACTCACAGCAATTCAAGCAGAATGACGATCAGGCAAAAGGGAAGCAAAGGAAATGCAAAAAGAACCATGTTTCTGGCTCCATCCTATGGCCATTGGAGGAACCTCAGCCAAACACTATTACAACATTCTCATGTTGTAAAGATACAACAGTATTCAATGACTATCCTGGTTTATATATTGCCAACCCAACTGTTAGGTGGCTATCATTCCTAACATAAGGGGCTCCAACTCCGGAATTCCCCAGCCAGCCATGGAAGCTTCCACCACCATTGTGCGCATTCTGGCTGGGGAATTCTGGGAGCGGAAGTCCCCCGGTCTCAAAAGTGGCCCCAGTTGGAGGCTTCTACCGTAGCAGACACAAGAGATGAATGCCTGGAGGCTTTTGGGGTCAAGACAAGGGGGCTAGAAGTGGGAAACCCAGACCTTGGAATTTGGCCCCGGTCTCCGTTTCCAGGCCTGGTCTTGGGCTCCTGTGGGTTGGGCACAGGGGAGGGAGGGAGGTTCAGTCCGGGGGTTTCTATGGGGCGCTTGGTGGGGTTTGGGGGAAACCGCTTGAGAGCTGGGTGGGGGTGGAAGGAGGCGGCCCCTTTCCGGTCCTTCAGTTGGAAGCTGCTGTCACTGGGGTGGGGGTGGGGGGTGGGGATTGAAAGGACACTCAGCCCCAGAGGGGGCATCCCTGGGGTGCCAAACCTGCAGCTCGGGAGATCCTGAACTTGGGGAGCAACACAGACTCCCTCATACCTTTCAGCTTGTCAGGAGTGGGATGCAGGTGCTGCCCGCAGGGGTGTTTGTCCAGGTGTCGCTCATCTGACACAATGGAGTTTGTCTTGTTCCGCTCAATGGTCAACTAAGGGGATCAGGATTGAAACCACGGAGACAAGGGGCAGGGAGGGAGGTCTGCAGAAGGCGGATCCCCATCACGGAAAAGCGCTCTCCTCATCACTTCCTGCCTCGAATGGTTTAGGGCAGGAGGCTCCAATCTTGGCCACTTTACGGCTTGTGGACTTCAACTCTCAGAATTCCTCAGCCAGGGAGTTGGAAGTCCACAGGTGGGCTTCACATAATTTAACGACCGTCTTGCCTAGTGCAGAACCAAAAATGTGAGCAGGCCCAGCCGGTGGTCGGAACTACCGGTACTGGCGAACCGGTCCAAACCAGCAGCAGCCCGGCTCTGCCCAAGTCGTAACGTTGCCAAGCTTGGAGACTCCTGGTTTAGGGCACCCTCCGTGCGTGCTGTTGGGCTTTGGATGCGACAGACGTAAATACCTGCGGAGACCCCCCCCTCCCCTCCGGCCCTTAATTCGTGCAACCGCAGGCCAGTTCACACAGCGCTCCATGAGCCTCTCATCAGAACACGAGAGCCAGGTTTGCATTGGCTGATCCAAAAGCTGCTGCCTCTTCCTTCATGGAACCATGGTACACACAAGGATATTGGGCCTTTGGGAAAGGAAAGGAGTCAACAGAAGCCGCTCTCTCACGCACACGCGTCTGCCTGGATGTGGTTTGTGGGATGGCCTGGCTGACAGCTGGGAATGTTTTAACCCAAATCTCCTCTCTGAAAGGAGAGCTCTTTGCTCCAGGGCGTTGCTCCATGCAGAAGCTGCCCAAGCTGCTAGCACTGATGACGTGACTACTTTGGGTAATGAAACGTCTTTGAGAAAACAACCACGCTCAGAGAGCACCAAGGACCCCACAATCCCTTCCTTCCTTCCTTCCTTCCTTCCTTCCTTCCTTCCTTCCTTCCTTCCTTCCTTCCTTCCTTCCTTCCTTTCCGCAAATTCCACTCCCTTCCAGGGCTGATGACATAACTACTTTGGGTAATGAAACGTCTTTGAGAAAACAACCAAGCTCAGAGGGCACCAAGGACCCCACAATCCCTTCCTTCCTTCCTTCCTTCCTTCCTTCCTTCCTTCCTTCCTTCCTTCCTTCCTTCCTTCCTTCCTTCCTTCCTTCCTTCCTTTCCGCAAATTCCACTCCCTTCCAGGGCTGATGACATAACTACTTTGGGTAATGAAACGTCTTTGAGAAAACAACCAAGCTCAGAGGGCACCAAGGACCCCACAATCCCTTCCTTCCTTCCTTCCTTCCTTCCTTCCTTCCTTCCTTCCTTCCTTCCTTCCTTCCTTCCTTCCTTCCTTCCTTCCTTCCTTCCTTCCTTCCTTCCTTCCTTTCCGCAAATTCCACTCCCTTCCAGGGCTGATGACATAACTACTTTGGGTAATGAAACGTCTTTGAGAAAACAACCAAGCTCAGAGGGCACCAAGGACCCCACAATCCCTTCCTTCCTTCCTTCCTTCCTTCCTTCCTTCCTTCCTTCCTTCCTTCCTTCCTTCCTTCCTTTCCGCAAATTCCACTCCCTTCCAGGGCTGATGACATAACTACTTTGGGTAATGAAACGTCTTTGAGAAAACAACCAAGCTCAGAGGGCACCAAGGACCCCACAATCCCTTCCTTCCTTCCTTCCTTCCTTCCTTCCTTCCTTCCTTCCTTCCTTCCTTCCTTCCTTCCTTCCTTCCTTCCTTCCTTCCTTTCCGCAAATTCCACTCCCTTCCAGGGCTGATGACATAACTACTTTGGGTAATGAAATGTCTTTGAGAAAACAACCAAGCTCAGAGGGCACCAAGGACCCCACAATCCCTTCCTTCCTTCCTTCCTTCCTTCCTTCCTTCCTTCCTTCCTTCCTTCCTTCCTTCCTTCCTTCCTTCCCTCCCTCCCTCCTTCCTTCCCTCCCTCCTCATTCCTTCCTTCCTTCCTTCCTTCCTTCCTTCCTTCCTTCCTTCCTTCCT
Organism: Hydrophis major; assembly: GCA_033807585.1. Lineage (NCBI taxonomy): Eukaryota > Metazoa > Chordata > Lepidosauria > Squamata > Elapidae > Hydrophis > Hydrophis major. The sequence continues at coordinate 267,211,395 of CM066330.1, forward strand.
TCCTTCCTTCCTTCCTTCCTTCCTTCCTTCCTTCCTTCCTTCCTTCCTTCCTTCCTTCCTACAAATTCCACTCCCTTCCAGGGCTGATGACATAACTACTTTGGGTAATGAAATGTCTTTGAGAAAACAACCAAGCTCAGAGGGCGCCAAGAACCCCACAATCCCTTCCTTCCTTCCTTCCTTCCTTCCTTCCTTCCTTCCTTCCTTCCTTCCTTCCTTCCTTCCTTCCTTCCTTCCTTCCTTCCTTCCTTCCTTCCTTCCTTCCTTTCCACAAATTCCACTCCCTCCCAGGGCTGATGACATAACTACTTTGGGTAATGAAATGTCTTTGAGAAAACAACCAAGCTCAGAGGGCGCCAAGAACCCCACAATCCCTTCCTTCCTTCCTTCCTTCCTTCCTTCCTTCCTTCCTTCCTTCCTTCCTTCCTTCCTTCCTTCCTTCCTTCCTTCCTTCCTTCCTTCCTTCCTTCCTTCCTTTCCACAAATTCCACTCCCTTCCAGGGCTGATGACATAACTACTTTGGGTAATGAAATGTCTTTGAGAAAACAACCAAGGTCAGAGGGGGCCACAGAGCCCTACTTCAATTCCTCATATCTCACCTGAATCTACTTCCTTGTTTGTGATGATGATCTTTTGAGATGACAAAGTTTGTTCCTGTGTAGGACCATCTTTTTCACTACCTGAAGATAGTCCAATAGTTTTTGTAAGTTAAATATGCCCAGTTCTTTTCGCTGTTCTTCACCAGATAAGAGAAAAAGAAGAAAGCCAAAAATGCAGAAAGAAAAGGAAGAAAAAGAAAGAAATACGAAGAAATGATTTCTGATTTTTGCCCCCCCCCCCAACAGTTATACCTTTAAATTGACCTCTTTTTATGGCTACAATGCAACTTTCATTTCTGGCACCTTTAAAAGAAATTGTGTTTAAATCCTCAAGCCCAACAAAACTCAAGTTAAGGGTTGGCTGATCCCCTAGTGGCCCCCTTCGAATATGAACTCAGTTGGGAATCTGCCAATAAATATTCCATGGCTTTTTTAGTCTCACCAAACACCAGGAAATGTTTTGAAAATCCTATTTGGAACCTATTCCATTCACTGTCCCCGTGTTTCCTTGGATGTATTTATAGCAGAATAACAAAGCGTTGGAAGGGCCTTGGAGCACGGGGGGGGGGGGGGGGATGCTACCAGTTCAGCCTGCTTCTCTAGAACTGGTAGCTCTGTGGAGCAGCTGACCGTGAACCTGTTCACTGCAACAACCTTCTGGTTGTCTGATCCACCCGCCCACCGGGGCTCTGGGCTGTCCTTGATTTCCCGCTTTTTCAACCTCCGCTGCTTTGTGTGGCACAGCCGAGGTTGAAAAAGCAGGAAAGGAGGAGCTCCAACCTGTGCGCAGTGCTTGTCAGCTCTCCGGGCAGCCCAGGTGAGGTTTTTGCAATTGCTTTACACACGTGTGCAAAACACACTCGGACTGAACCAGTAGTAGGAACACCAGTTGAATCCCACCCCTGCCTTGGAGATCTTCTACTCCAAGCCCCTGCCCGAGCAGGAGACCCTATACAATTTGAGACAAGTGGCTGCCCAGCCTCTTCTTGGAAACCTGCAGGGATGGACACCCACGCCCCGTGGAGGCAAGTGGTTCCACTGGTTGATTGTTCCTGGTACTGGTTGCTTCTCTCCTTGACTGGATTCCATCTGTTGCGTCTTCTCCTGCCTTCTGGGGCTTTGGGCTTAGAAGAGGCTTTCATTGGAGGCCTTGATCTAAGGCTGCAGCACCAGACCCATCTTGAAGACGTTCCCTTCTCCTGCGTGGTCCTGACCCTCCTTGCCTTTGTACCTTACAAACCAACCCCAGAAACAAACCAGAATTGCTCAAAGTAAGTTTATTGAAGAGAATAAAGATTGGCTATCCGTTATCCCTGTGTGTGTCCCGACGTGCATGGGCCCTGGCTACACACCCTGCTCCCGTAGACCTCCACCTCGCATAGCGCCAGGGATACCATGCAACCAGGAACAGTGACGGTGACATAGCGTCCAACAAGACCGTTGCAGGGGATGGTGCTGATGGCATCCAGACGGGTGTCGGTGATGGTCCCACAGCTGTTAGGGAAAAAAGGAAGCCAGAGAGTTCAAGGATGTTTCCAGGAAATTTCAAGGCGACTGGGATGCAGTGGTGGTATTCTACCAGTTCGGCCTGGTTCGAGCAAACTGGTAGTCAAAAGTGCTACAGTTCAGCTGAAGCAGTAGTAAAAAAAACAGCTACTGGTTCAACCAAACTGGTATTTTCCCTCCTCCTGATGATCAGCTGTGCCGGGATCCCTCTCGCTGTCTTACTGCTTCACCCAGGTGAATGGGCTCCCAGGTGGCTTCCCTGAGGCCCAGGAGACAAAGAAAAAGAGAGCATGAGGGTATGCTGCAAAAAAAGCCACACTCACCCAGCCACACCCACAGAGCCAGTCGTAAAAATATTTGCCTCCCACACTGATACTGATATCATACTGATTTATCACCAGTTTATCAAACACTTAGGAGGTGAAGGATTGGCAGCGCAAGAAAATGATAGCCGGCACCCTAATCAACAACTAAAAAGCCGCACACAAGAAGAATCATAGAAATACCACACACATAACAGCAACACACTGCTAGAGAGAAGTTCCCTAAAGATGGGCTCCATCCCAAGTCTGAAAACTTGGAAGACAAAAACTCTGGTTCTGGTGGCTAATCCAGATTAGACCCTATAGAAGATATCCCCAAATATGGAAGTCTTAAGCATTTTAGCTTCCCACATACACACACAAATCCAAGCACTGCCACCGTCTAGGATGTTTTGGGCGCTACCAAATTGACATTATTTTCCTAGCAATTTTGGCTGCTGTGGAAAGGGGAATTTACAGAGGATTGGATTTTCCATGGTCCGTCACACAGTCTGCCACGAGGATTTTTGCTCCCCGGAGCCTTTCTCCGCAGCAGTCCTCACGGCTTTTCACCACCACGGAAGAAATGGCATACTGGCTCCCCAGGTCCACGTATCACCAGGGCTCCCTTTCTCTCTTGGTGTGGGTGCAACTGTTCTGCCCAATCCAGCGTCCACTGCAATTCCCGTCCACGGCTTTTCTGGCCACTGAATTGAACTGGCTTTCAATAGTGGACGATTGAAAAGCTGGACGCCCTCTGGCCACATTTGTAGCTGGAAAGAAGTGTGGGAGAAGAAAGGCATGTCAACAGAATTTGTTCTCGGTTGGACTTCTGTGGATTTGCAGACAAACATCCAGGAGGAAAAACAAAATCCCTGGGACAACGATCTTGCTTCCTGTTGGAGACCACTTGGAAAAGCACCATGAAGGGGAAAGTGCTCTGGACTTTTCTGCATGCCTGACCAGGAAGTGGCCGACCAGAATGAGTGGACAGAAGCAGTCTGGAGAGCTTCTCGCAAGAGGAAAAGAATTTGGGAGTTCTCCTAACTCAGCCAGGCTCCGTAATTGCTTTCTTTGCAAGACAACAAAAGGATGGAAAGGAAAATGCTTGATCACTATCCTGAAGTAGGAATGTGGTGCCCTCGGAGTCAGTCTTGGCAACTTCCAGGATGGAAATAACATACTGAAGATGGCTTTGCTAAAAGTGGAGATCATGAGTGCAGCAGAACGAAGAGCTACAAGTAGACGGGCTCTTTGTAATTCCTCTCTGGACAAGGAGAGGACTTGACACCAACCTCTAGTGCTCCAGACAGTTGTTCCTCATGAGGAGACCACAAGACAGAGGTTTCTGGTGGCTTTAGACCTGTCATGCCCCTGTTAGAATCTGACTCAGAGGGAGAGGAGGAACAGCCGACAGAGAGTGGGAGGGTGGCTCCAGAGGTCGTGGAGGAAACTGGGGAAGGGCAGAGGTCAGCTGGGCATTCAGAGGAAGACCCAGACCCATCCCCTCTCCATCCTAGGACACTGCAGGGAGGAGAGGATAAGGGAAACGTGAATGGCATGATCTATGGGGGAGGGAAGGGGTCCTGATCCCCTTCATGGGCTGAAACTGTGAGGACTGGTTAAAAGGACGGACATGCATATGGGCCAGTGCTGGAAACAAAGCATGGAAATATCTCTAGTCTGTCATTGCTCTCTGAGTTTGGTGTCCTTCCCAGTGTGTGTATTTCAATATCTGTGGATGTCTTCAAGCCCTTATCTTGCCTTGTCTCATTAATTGCTTCCGTGTGGTTTGTGTTGTTTTTTTCTATTTATAATTTATATGTATTTTGAGTTTGAACGGCATTTCTTCCTTTCCGCAACTGTTTGTGGGGGAGTTTTTTTCTCTAGTCAATGATAATTGGACCTTTGAAGCCAAGTTGAAGGAATTAAAGGGACTTCACCTGTTTTTGTGACTTTCCTGCTTTTGTATCCCACCCTGGGTCTTCACAAGACATCTGGAAGACAAGGGAACGCCATCCTTGCTCAAATCATAGCTGGGACATTTAGATGTGCATATTTTCTTTTCTAATCACTTTTGGAAGTTGCTTGTTAATTGCTTTTCAGCTATGATGGATCTTTGGATCAACCACCAGGTGATTTATCTTAGCAAAAGAAGCTTAAATACAGGTTTAAGAACTTCAAAGTTTTTTTTTTCCTTTTGGAATAAACAACAAAAGGGTGATCAGTTTAATTTTGGAAATTAAAACACATTAAGGGTCCAGATGAAATAAGATTTATGAATTAATTATAAGAATCCTCCCTGTGGGAAAATATTTTTGTGTTGAATTCTTAAAAAAAAAAAACATGATAGGAGCAACTTTGAAGGTTGACCACTAAGAGGGGACTAGAAGGAACTAAAGATCACAATTAAAAGGAGAAGAACACTTAAATTCAACTTACTACCGGTAATACAGAACAGAATGAAGTATCATAACATCAGACTTATTGAAGTATACATTTGAACAATAATCCAGAAGTTAATTTTAATAGCGTCTGCCATTATAGTTTGGGTTTAAAAGACGTCATGAAAAATGAACAGATAATACTGGGCAAGACTATTGGCTGAACTGAAAGTGGCTTTTAAAATGACGGTTTACAAGAATGGTATGCAAAACGATGCTACACTGAATGTACAAATGAAATCAGACGACGTCCTAATCATTAAAAGGGATATACAAATGAAAAACCAAAATAGTGAGCTGGAAGGAAGGCTTCCCCTTTCTCTTTCAGCATCTGAGCTGGCCAAACTCCTTCAGACGGATGGTCTCACTTGTTCCCATGTCCCCAGAGCTCACCAATGCCTCTCAGCTTTGGTTTGCAGCTCTGGGCCTCCCCGTGGCCAGCCAGGAGCCCCAGAAGAGGCAACCACATCCAGGTGACAAGCATCGTCCTGCAAGGAGACAAAGCAGACAGCAGAGAGAAGGTGTGATGACCCAAAGGGCGTGACGAAAAAATAACAAAGTCACCAAAGTAGAATAAATTCCCTTTAATTCCTCCAACCTGGCCCCCAATGTGCAGCTATCCTCGGCTGGAGATCAAACTCTTCCAAAAACAGTCTACGAAGGGAAGAAATGCAGTCTGAACCCAAAATACAGATTAATTAGAAATTTAAAAAAAACCAACACAAACCACACTGAAGGAATTAACACGACAGGTCAGGATGATAAATTGCAGACTTCCAAAAGATAACGCAGCAACCACAGTTGGGAGGATGCCAAAACCCAGATAAGCCTTGACAAAGATAATGCACACTTTGCTTCCAGCGAGGTGCTGAGTGCAAATGCCCTTCTTATATCCCTTTCTTCCAGCTGCAACTAATGAAAGGGATCAGGGCCCTTTCCTCTCCCATAAGCCACGTTACTCCCTTCTCCATCCCTCCCTGCACGCCCCAGGATAAAGAGGGGGTGGGCCTGGGTCTTCCTCTGAAGGCCCATTCGGACTTTGCCCTTCCCCAGTTTCTTCCCCAGCCACCAGAGCCACACTCCCATTCCCTGTCAGCTGCTCAGCCTCCCCCTCAGAATCAGACTCCAGCAAGAAGGGCACGACAGAAGGAGTGTTAGGGGACTGAGGGCTAAAACATATGAAGAACGGTTGCTGGAACTGGGCATGGCTAGTTTGATGAAAAGAAGGACTAGGGGAGACAGGAGAGCAGTGTTCTGATATTTATGGGGCTGCCCCAAAGAAGAGGAGGGGGTCAAGCTATTCTGCAAAGCACCTGAGATTAGGACAAAAAGCCACGGGTGGAAACTCATCAAGGAGAGAAGCAACTTAGAACTAAGGAGAAATTTCCTGACAGTTAGAACAATTAACCAGTGGAACTGCTTGCCACCAGAGGTTATCAATGCTCCAACACTGGACATTTCAAAGGAAAGGTTGGATAACCATTTGTCCGAAGTGGTACAGGTTTCCTGCTTAAGCAGGGGGCTGGACTAGAAGACCTCCAAGGTCCCTTCCACCTCTGTTATCCTGTTCTATGCTGAAGCCCCTGGACTGGAGTCCTGCTTGGCAACTGACCTCTGCAGAGGCTGGGAGTACTTTGGGGATCAAGACCTCTGTTGCCCGAAGAGGGCAGCCCACCCAATGGGGCCTTCCCACTGGAAACCAACCAGACCAGTTGGCAGAAAAAGAGTTTTTTTTTTTTTTGAAAAAGTTTTTATTAATTTTCTACAAACAAACAAGACAAATAAAACATTAAAACATCAACTCTCATATGTACATCCAGTGTGTCAGTTGGTTCATCATTTTTGTGCATTCATTCTGTAGTCTCAATTACAATTATGTTACATAACAACTCATATTGTCAATCCAAACTTATATATCCTAATATCACTAAAAAAAGAAGTTTTTGACTATATTTTTAATCATTCATGCTTAATGAGCTAACAATACTTTAAACCAGTTTACTCTATAACAAATCATCTAGTCATATCAAATCAATCCTAAAAAATCCTTTATAAATATAATAGCAAATAGCAAAGTAATAGCAAAATAAAGATATTCCTTACTATCTAGCATTCTAAATATTCTATTATCGTATTTTATCATCTAGCCGTTAATAAAAAAGACCCCAAATTTCATAAAATTGTTTATCCTCTTGCTCTCTAATTTCAAATGTCAATCTACTCATCTCAGCACATTCCAATATTTTCTTAATACTTTCCTCCTGTAATGGTATTTTCTCATTCTTCCAATTTTTAGCAAATACAATCCTAGCCGCTGTCAATACATTCACAATCAGGTATTTCAAATCTTTACTATAAATATCAGGTAAAATTCCCAATAAGAAGATCTCTGGTTTCAAATCTATATGTTTCTTTGTCATTTTTTTCCAACCACATGCGAATTATAGTCCAATATTTTCTAGCATCCTCACAAGTCCACCACATATGGTAATACGAGCCGGGTATCTGATGACATTTCCAGCATTTTTCAGATTTGTTCTTAAACATTCTTGCTATTCTTGTCGGAGGAAAGTGCCACCTGTAAAACATCTTATACAAGTTTTCTTTATATGCTGTTGACATTGTCATTTTATAATTTTGAGACCACAATTTCTGCCATTTCTCTAAATCAATCCCATATCCAAAATTCTTCCCCCAAACAATCATAGTTTCTTTGACTTGTTCTTCCTCTAATTTCATTCCCAGTAAATAACCATATAGTTTTTTAATCACCTTCTCATCAGTACCCATCAAGATCTTATCTAAATCAGTCTGTTTATCATAAAATCCCTCCGTTTTAGAATCTTCATCATACCTTGAGTGTATTTGTGCATATGAAAACCAATTCATCCTTATACCTTGTTCCTCTAAGTTTTGGATCGATTTAAGTTCACCCTTTTCATCCAAAAGTTCCCCATATCTAACTGTTTGTTCCTTCTTGTAGATTATAGGATAGGAAAATGCTTCAATGGTCGATAACCAAACTGGAATTTTCAAATAACATTGTCTTTTTATCTTCTCCCAATTTAACCACAAAGACTCCCGTACATAATGTCTTCTAAAATAACCCTGTGTTTTAGTTCCCTTATACCATAAAAAAACATGCCAACCCAACAGCAAGTCATGCCCTTCTAATGTCAACAACCTATGTTTCCTTAATGTTATCCATTCTTTGACCCACATCAAACTTGCAGCTTGATAATACAATTCCCAATTAGGCAGACCAAAACCTCCTCTAATTCTAGCATCTTGCAAAAGCTTTAGCTTTATTCTCACTTTTTTACCTTGCCATATAAACTTCAACATAATTTTATTTAAATCTTCAAAATAGTCTTTTCCAAGCCTAATTGGTATTGTTTGAAACAAAAATAAAATTCTAGGTAAGATATTCATCTTAATTGTTAAAATTCTCCCTATTAATGACAATTGCAAGTTTTCCCACTTCTTCAAATCTGTAGTTATCTGTTGTTTAAGTTTAATATAATTATTCTCCTTTAATGTGCTACATCTTGTTGTCAAATATATCCCCAGATACTTAACCTTATTTGTAACTTGAATTTTCAAAAGATCTGCCAATTCTTCTCTCTGTCTCAATAGCATATTCTTTGTCAAAATCTTTGTTTTGTCTTTATTTATTTTCAAACCAGCCACCTCTCCATATGCCTCTATCCTTTCCAGTAACTTTGGAGCTGTTTCTAGCGGATTTTCCAAAATAAAAGCTAAGTCATCAGCAAAAGCTTGTAGCTTAAATTCTTCCTTCTTAATTTTCATTCCTTTTATGCTTTTATCATCCCTAATATTTCTATTCAACACTTCCAAGGTCAACACAAATAGCAAAGGAGATAGGGGGCATCCCTGTCTTGTGCCTTTCCTTATATTAATAAAATCTGTAAGTTCCCCCTCCATCATTACCCTTGCTGTCTGTTTATTATATATAGCTTCTATTGCTTGAATAAATTTTTTAGCAAAACCCATCTGCTCCAATAATAATAACATAAATCTCCAGTTCACGTTGTCAAATGCTTTTTGAGCATCTAGGAATATCAAAGCCATTTGCTTTTCAGGATGAGCCTCATAGTATTCCAAAGTGTCCAAGATTACTCTCATATTGTCTCTAATTTGTCTCTTTGGCAGAAATCCATTTTGATCTGAGTGAATAAAATTATTTAAATATTTTTTAAGTCTTTCTGCTAAGATTGAAGCAAAGATTTTATAGTCTGCATTCAATAAAGAAATAGGTCTATAATTCTTAATTTGCAATGGGTCAGTCTCTTCCTTTGGTATGAGTGTAATATAAGCCTCTGACCATGTTTTAGGTATCATCTTTTTTAACATAACTTCATTCATAACTTCTAACAATGGGATGCTCAATAATTCTTGAAATGTTTTATAAAATTCTACTGGAAGCCCATCTGGACCCGGTGCTTTCCCATTATTTTGTCTCTTAAATGCTTCATTTAGTTCCATCATTGTTATATTGCTTTCTAGCATTTCTTCAGTCTCTTTAGGTATCTTTGGTAACTTAGCTTCCTGTAAATACTGTTTGACTTTTTCTTCATCAATATTCTCCTGTTTATATAATTGCCCATAAAAATCTCGAATAATTTCTTTTTTCTCCTTATTCCCATAACAAACTTGGCCTTGTTCATCTATTAACTTCAATATTTTTCTTGATTCCTTCTCTTTTCTCAATTTATATGCTAGCCATCTACCTGGTTTATTTGCATCTTCAAAATAATTCTGTTTAGAGTTTCTAATTTTCTGTGCCAGTTCTTCTTTCTCTATTAATTCCATTTTATGTTTGATTACATCCAGCTTCAATTTAATATCCTTTTGGCAGAAAAAGAGTTTTGAAGTGGGACATTCGCTCCCACCTGCCCACCCAGGCTCTTGGCTGCCTTTTATTTCCTGCTTTTTCAACCTCATCTGTGTTGTGTGGCACAGCTGATCGCCGCACGAATGTTGTGGTACACACAGGGCTTCCAGGAGAAGGTGGTTTTCAAAATGCAGTGTGCATTTGGCGCACAAAGTGTGCACTCGCCAAACCGGTTATTGTACTTGGTTGGATCCCACCCTGTTCTGCCTGCAGCTTCTCCCCAGAGGTTCTGGCTGCTTTCACACAAAACTGAGCTGCTCCTAGGTGGAAGAACCTGGACTTCACAGCCCTCTAGAAGGCTAAGAGGGCAGCCACAGAGTTTCCTGATCCGTGTAATGCCCATTTCATCCAGTTTCGAATAACATCGGTTGAGGGTTGATTCCTTTCATCATATGCCAATAGTGCCTTAAACATGGGGGGTCCCAGATCCAGAGGTGGTATTCAGTAGGTTCTGACCAGTTCTGGAGAACCGGTAGTGGAAATTTTGAGTAGTTCAGAGAACTGGCAAATCCCACCTCTCACTGGAGATTTTGCAGTCTCCTTCCCCTGCCACGCCCACCAAGCCACACCCACAGAACCGGTAGTAAATTTTTTTGAATCTCACCACTGCCCAGGTCCAATTTCCCACCTTGGAGAATGAGGAAGCTCTTGATCAACTGCAAAATTCAGAGGGAAGCAGGGAGCGAAAGGTGAATTGCAGGAGGCAGATCTTATCCTGGCCGTGGATTGGAGTGAAATAATCTTGGGCAAATACTGACCCTGTCAGCAGCCAAAACAGAAAACAGATGACCAGAGTTGGAAGGGACCTTGTAGATCATCTAGTCCAACCTCTCCACCCAAGCAGGAGACCCTACGCCATTTGTGACAGATGGCAGTCCAATCTCTTCTTGAAAATTTCTAGGGATGAAGCTCCCCCAACTTCCGAGGGTAACTTCTGTTCCATGGGTTGATGGTTCTCCCTGTCAGAAAGTTTCTCCTTATTGCCAGGTTGAATCTCCCCTTGGTCAGTTTCCCTCCATGATTCCTGGTCTGGCCTACAGATTTCCTCTGTCCAGGTTTTTGGGATGCTGAGCTAGGGGGCCATGCTTATCGATTTCTAGGATAGTTATTGGAAAACCTCTGGCTATTCCCAGAGAGGAGATCTAACCCAGCTTCATTATGACTCTATGGAAATAGTATGGCAACATTTCTGGAAGTGTTTTGCCCTGACCTTCTTTTTAGGGCTGAGAGAGAGAGAGAGCGACTGGCCCAAGGTTGTCTAGCGTAGGTGTCTCCAACCTTGGCAACTTGTGGACTTCCAATACCCAATTGGAATACCCAATATCCAATTCCCCAGCCAATTGAAGTCCACAAGTCTTAAAGTCTCAAGTTTGGACACCCCTGAGTTATAGCAAACGTAGACGTGGCTGAGGGATTCGGGGGATTGAAGTCCACAAGTCTTCAAGTTGCCAAGGTTAGAGACCCTTGGCCTAGTTGACTTTCATACCTGTGGCAGGATAAGAATTCATGGCCTCCTGGCTACTAGAGCATGGCCATAACACTGTGGCAAATGGCAGTCTGTCTATAAATGATCTCAGGATACACAAACACACTCAAAACTCTTCAACACCCATCCAGATGAAAAACATTTTGCAAATAGATCCATCAAGGTGAAGACCTCCTGTTGAAGGTAGAGAAGGCAAGTGGCTTTGTTCTTAGGCATTCACTCCATAGTTTAACTCACCTGGAGTCTCTCACCTGGCCAACCAAATGTGGGTGAGTTTCACAGCTGCTCCTTTTCAAACTGCGACTTCTCCAGAATATTGGCATTCTTCTCTTTTGGACAGTTTTAACTTCTTTCCTAATGGGGCGGCTCCTCCTTCAGAGAGCACAGCCAGCCAATGGGAAGGTGCAGAGCAATCAGGACCAGGTTACAAATCTCCCATTGGTTGTTTCCTCCTTGCTTTTCTAAAGCACCTGTACACCAGATAAGAAAGAATAGATGGAAACTGAACAAGGAGAGATTCGACCTGGAAATAAGGAGAAACTTTCTGACAGGGAGAACCATCAACCCATGGAGCAGCTTGCCATCACTTGAGATTTTCAAGAAGAGATTGGACTGCCATTGGACAGAAATGGTGTAGGGTCTCCCACTTGGGCATGGGGTTGGACTAGATGATCTACAAGGTCCCTTCCACTCTGATTATCTGTTATCTGCTTCTGGCTGCTGAGAGTGGGAGAGAGGACATGCTGCATAACCCATATCCTACAGGATCTCACCTCTTTCTGCCTGTTAAGTGACTATCTTGAGAGGAACATAATAGTCTTCCTTGGCAGAGGCCAACTGGTTTCCATATGGGAATATCACCATTGTCTGTGAGCAAGCAGCAATATGAAGTTTTTACAAGACTTCAGCATGCTTGCACCTCCAAAGTCAACATCAGTGGGCAGCTACATTTGCAGGAAATGACCACAATAGTGGATTTGGAGAGAGAATAGTGTCCTACAGTGTATACAAAGATGTTGAGATGCTAAGAAGAGCAACCAAAGGTAATTAGGTGACTAAAGGCTAAAACAGGAATTGGGTATGTCTAGTTTAATGAAAAGAAGGACCGGAGTCACATGAAAACAGTGTTCCAATATTTGAGGGGCTGCCACAAAGAAGAGGAAGGGGTCAGCTTATTCTCCAAAGCACCTGAAGCAACAGGTGGAAACCAAGGAGAGAAGCAACCTGGAACTAAAGAGAAATTTTATGCCAGTGAGAACAATTAACCAGTGGAACAGTTTCCCTCCAGAAGTTGTAGGTGTTTCATCATTGGAGGTCTTTCAGAAGAGACTGGACAGCCACTTGTCTCAAATGGTATAGGGTCCCCTGCTGGAGCAGGGGGTTGGACTAGAAGACCTCCAAGGTCCCTTCCAATCAGTGGTGGGATTCAAAAATTTTTACTACTGGTTCTGTGGGTGTGTCTTGATAGGCATGGCTTAGCTTGGTGGGTGTAGCATGGTGGGGGTGGCAGGGGAAAGTTACTGCAAAATTCCCCTTCCCTCCCCACCCCACTGACCTGCTTTCCAGCTCCATTCTCCTGTGCAGGGCAACCAAAGGAGACCCAGCCGATCAGCCGGGACTCAATGGGGGGCAGAGAAGAGATGGAGGGTTGGTGGGGCCAGTCAGAGGCGGGATTGGCCAGTTCTCCAAACCACTCAAAATTTCCACTACTGGTTCTGTGGAACTGGTCAGAACCGGCTAAATTCCACCTCTGCTTCCACCTCTGTTATTCCTCTTTCTGTTTTTGTTATTGTTGCATATATTTTATTTGTTGTTGTATATATTTTATCCTTTAACAACCAACATTTTTTGTGGACAGTGTAATTACTGGGTTAATATATTTTTCACACAATGCTAACAGTAATAATACAATTACATACACAGTTTTTATCTTCCAACTTCTAACCTTGATATGCTGATTATAATTACAATATATTCTTTTATATATCAATATATATGTGTGTGGGCATGGCAGGGGAACGATACTGTAAAATCCCCATTGCCTCCCCACCTCACCAACCTGCTTTGCAGCTCTGTTCTCCTGTGCAGGGCAACAAAAGAAAATTCAGCCAATCAGCGGAGACTCAGTGGGAGAATGGGGGCGGGGGGTGGAATCAGAGCTGGGATTTGCTGGTTCTCCGAACTACTTAAAATTTCCACTACCAGCTCTCCAGAACTGGTCAGAACCTGCGGAATGCCACCCTCTGCAGGTATCCACCTGACCGCCTTAGTCAATGACTCTCCTGTTGTAGTAGCTGAGCGATTAATTAAGCCAGAGCTCTCCAAATTTGGCAATTTTTAGACTGGTGGATTTCAATTCCCTGAATTCCCCAGCCAGCCATGGGGAATTCTGGCTGTCAAGGTGAAATTCTTGGTTGATGTTCAAGGGCCTCTCAGCAAATTCAGCAGGAGAAACAGAGAAAATGAGAACTACCAATTATGATCCAGAATTTTTACAGGAAACAATTTGAAATCCAGTCACTGTGGACGTTGTACTGTGTACAAACTTGGAGAGGACTCTCGTTATTGCCAAAGACTGAATTGGCCAATGTGAGACCTGGATGACGCTTTGTTGCCTTGTATTACTCTTTCTTTTACCGCATAATTTATTTGTTATTTAAGTCTGACCCGCTGCTTATGTTGCACTGGATTCCTGGAGCTTTGCTAGATATGTGGTAGAGCTTCCTTCACAGCAATCAATGGAAGGGATTGTGTCGTCCCAATGCAATAAATATATAAAAAGTTCAGAGTATCATAAATCCCTTGATTAAATATTGACCAAGTAGGCAAACAGGAAGCAGATGGCCATGGTGTGTGATTTGAACTGATACATTTATCCGTCCCTGGCAGTCAACAGAAACCAGGGAGTTCCTGGAGGTATTTAGGGGTCTTCTTAGCAATCTAGCAAGGTGTTTCTTGGAGCTCCTGGTGGATTTTTGGAATCGAGAAGCAATAGGTGGCTTGAAATAACACATATCAAGAATGGCTGCAGGAATTGGTTATGTCTAATCTAATTAAAAGAAGGACTAGGGGTGGCATGATAGCAGTCTTCCAATATTTGAGGGGCTGCCCCAAAGAAGAGAGGAGGTCAAGCTCTTCTCCAAAGCACTTGAAGGCAGGAGAAGAAGCAACAGATGGAAACTCATCAAGGAGAGAAGCAACCTGGAATTCGGGAGAAACATCCTAACAGTGAAGACAATCAACCAGTGGAACTGCCTGCCACCAGAAGTTGTGGCTGCTTCTTCATCACTGGAGGTTTTTAAGAAGAGACTGGACAGCCCCTTGTCTGGAATGGTAGAGGGTCTCCTGCTTGAGCAGGGGGTTGGACTAGAAGACCTCTGAGGTCCCTTCCAGTCCTATGAATCTGTGTTCTAGTTTGGAGCAGGAGACAGGACAAGTATGGGAAAAAGTCTTTTTCCCGGTCTCACACGACCATAATTCAGGTTTCTCCACAAAAACAAAATGTGGAAGTTGAAGGGCCATAGAAAAGTTGCAAAGAGGGCTTAACAAAAGCTGGAGGAAGGACATCTCCCAGGGCGTTTTTAAGAAGAGAGTGGACAGCAGTGGTGGGTTTCAAATTTTTTTTACCACCAGTTCTGTGGGTGTGGCTTGATGGGCGTGCTTTGCCTGTGCATGCACACTTTGCTTTAGGTGTGCACAGAAGGTTGCCTACTAACCTTCTCCTGCAATCCTGCACTCTCCTGTGTCTCCAACAGCTGACGCAAAGCAATCCGCTGTGCCACGCGAAACAGCTGAGGTTGAAAAGCAGGAAATATAGGTCAGAATAGAGCCAGGGTGGGTGGGAGGAACCATCAGCTGATCGTTGGAGCAAACTGGTTCACTCACAGATGATTGTTGGAGCTACCAGTTCTGCCAAACCAGGCCGAACCGGTAGAATAACACCACTGCTGGACAGGCATTTGTCTGGAATGGTATGGGGCCTCCTGCTTGAGTAGTGGGTTGGACTAGAAGACCTTCAATCTCCCTTCCAACTTCGTTTTTCTTCGGGGGGGGGCTTATTATAAACCAAACCCAGAAACAAAAGTGTTGCTTAAAGTAAGTTTATTTGAGAGTCAAAACTGATCTAAATGATGAATTATCCCTATGTCTGTCCTGACACACATGGGTGCTGGCTTCACACTTTGGTCCCGTAGACCTCCACCTCGCACAGGGCCAGGGATACCGTGTGACCAGGGACAGTGACGATGACATAGCGCCCCACTTGACCTTTGCAGGAGATGGTGCTGATTGCGCCCAGACGGGTGTTGGTGATGGTTCCACAGCTGTTGGAAGGGGGGAAAAAGGAGGACACCCTTTCATGGTTTGTGGTGGTTCAGAAAGAGAGAATCAAAAGAGCAGATCATGCATCCCTGCACATGGTAACGTGTATAGTTGGAGAAGGTCTCCTGGGACACTTCAAGGCACTTTGGAGGAACTCATGGCATCCACAGCAGAAGCGGTTAGAAGGCTACCTTCCTTGGGTATCGCCCTGTAACACCTACCCCAGGGCTTCTCAACCGTGCAACTTGAAGAGGTGGCTGGCTGCAGATTTCTGGCTGCAGAGTTGAAATTCACACGTCTTTGCTATGGTTGAGAACCACTGATCTATCCCATGGTGATTCCATGGTGCCATATTATGGTGATTTTATTAGAGTTTTATCTTAATTTAATGTTTTATCTCCTATATTGTATTGCCCTCATTCCCTATCTATTTTTCTAATTTTCTGTCTATCTATCTATCTATCTATCTATCTATCTATCTATCTATCTATCTATCTACCTATCTTTATCTCACATATCCTTTATCTAGTTTTATTATCTATCATCTAACTATCTGTCATGTATCTATATTTGCTGAAGCTTCATTTAAGCTTATATTTATACATTGGTGCATTGCATGACCTCTGTAGATGCCTTACACTAAACAAAATTAAGAAATCCATTCCTAAAGAAAGGATACTCAAAAATACAGAAGCCTTAAGCAATTTAGCTTCCCCCCCCCACCCCAAATCCAAGCACTGCCACCATTTTTAGTGTCGTGGGCACTACCAAATTGACGTTGTATTCCTAGCCCTTTGATCTCCCAAATGAACCACTTTCTGTGGAGTGAGCCAAGAGGAACTTACAGACGGTTGGAAAATCCACGGTTGGGCACGCAGTCTGCCACGCGGATCTGTGCTCCCCGGAGCCTTTCTCCGCAGCAGTCCTCACGGCTTTTCATCACCACAGAAGAAATGGCATACTTCCTCCCCAGGTCCACGTACCACCAGGGCTCCCTTTCTCTCTTGGTATGGGTGCAACTGTTCTGCCCAATCCAGCGTCCACTGCAATTCCCATCCACGGCTTTTCTGGCCACTGAATTGAACTGGCTTTCAATAGTGGACGATTGAAAAGCTGGACGCCCTCTGGCCACATTTGTAGCTGGAAAGAAATTTGGGAGAAGAAAGGCATGTCAACAGAATTCGTTTTCGGTTGGACTTCTGTGGATTTGCAGACAAACATCCAGGAGGAAAAACAAAATCCCTGGGATAAACTTTCAACTCTCTTGAAGTCTTGTTACCTGCTGGAGACCAGTCTGGGAGAACAGAAGGTAGGGAAAGGCTGGTGACCCTCGGCACTTTCTTGCATGCCTGACCCGGAAGTGGCCGACCAGAATGAGTGGACAGACAGAGGCAGTCTGGAGAGCTATTCATGGACATCAACTATTTTATTAGTTTATCAAAATATAAAATACAGGAATATCAAGAAAAATGAAGACAATGGGAAAATAAGAGAGGAAAAGGGGAAGAGAAAAAGGTTGATCAGATTGACAGAGTCGGACCTTGTAGCAAAGCTGGCTGGGGAATTCTGGGAGTTGAAGTCCACCAGGCTTAAAGTGGCCAAGGTTGGAGACCCCCTGCTCTAGAGAGAAGAAAAGAATTTGGAACTTCTCCTAGCTTGGCTATCTCCATATTTGCTTTGTTTACAAGAGAACAAAAGGGTGGAACACAGGGGTGGGATTCAAATTTCTTAACAACCGGTTCTGTGGGTGTGGCCTAATTTGTGGGTGTGGCTTGGTAGTCACTTGACTGGCTGGGCATGGCTTGTATGTAAACATTGTAAACATTTATGTAAATATTGAATTTTTTAATTAAAAAAAAGAACAACTTCTACCCAAAATCAGGCAAGGCAGGCAGGCAGATTGAGTTGCTCACAGAATCACAGATTCACTCAGAGATCTACTTTCTGCAATCTGCTGCTGGAGTCTGTCACATAAAATTTGCTTGCACAACGCAGGCAAGTTGGCTGGCACACATGCGAGATAAGGAGTGACTGGGCAGGGAGAGGAGGGGTGAGCAGGGAGGGGCAGGACCAGCCAGTGGTTTGCCGGTTCTCCAAACTGTGCAGAATGGTCACAACTGGTTCCTATAGAACTGGTCCAAACTGGTAGAATCCCACCCCTGGTGGAAGGGGAAATCTGTATCTCCTTAAGAGGTAGGAATGTGGGGCAGAGTTGGTCTTGATATCAAGGAAGGCAACCTTTATTCTTTCTTATTTGGTGTATTCAATCAACCAGAATAGAGTTGGAAGGGACCTTGGAGATCTTCTAGTCCACTCCCGTGCTCAAGCAGGAGACCCTATACCATTTCAGACAGGTGGGCATCCATTCTCTTCTTAAAGACCTCCAGTGATGGAGCGCCCACAACTTCTGGTGGCAAGCTGTTCCACAGATAATTGTTCTCACAGTCAGGAAATTTCTCCTTAGTTCCAGGTTGTTTCCTTCCTGGATTTGTTTCCATCTGTTGCTCCTTGTCCTGCCTTCAGGAGCTTTGGAAAACAGATTGTTCCCCCTCTTCTTTGGGGCAGCCCCTTCATTAGCGAAGCACTGTTAGGTCACCCCTAGTCCTTCTTTTCTCTGGGCTCAATTCCTGGAATTGTTCTTCATGGGTTTTTTTCTTTTTTGGTCTCTGTGCTGTCCAGACAGTATATAGTTAATGGGGAATTGGTATTGTTAGTTATTGAGCTGTCCCCTGAAGGGAATGCATCATGGTAAATGTAGTTCAGGTATCCTAGGAAATGTAGTCCATGTCATGTGGCCACATCTGTAATCCTGATGGGTCACTGAATGGACCCTTGATGGGTTGGGGGAGGCTCCTTCACTCTGGCCTGAAGCCAGCATCAGGCTCCTGCTTCACCCCCTTGTTCCACCATTATCGGAATGAAAGGAGACCTATCTTTTTACATCAGAAAGTCAGCTATGCAAAGAGTTGGACATTGAGATGAATCTCGACGTAACCGTGAGTTATCTCGAGGATGCCTGATGAACCAATAAAAAAGACTTTGTATGGATGCTTTGTGGAGTTAATCTGTCTACTTTATAATCAGATGGTGGTTTTTTTTGAAAAATATTTTATTAATTTTCTACAAACAAACAAGACAAACAAAACATAAAAACATCCACTCTTCTATGTACATCCAGTGTGTCAGTTGGTTCATCATTTCTGTGCATTCATTCTGTAGTCTCAATTACAATTATGTTACATAACAACTCATAGTGTTAATCCAAACTTATATATCCTAATATCACTAAAAAAAGAAGTTTTTGACTATATTTTTAATCATTCATGCTTTATGAGCTAACAATACTTTAAACCAGTTTACTCTATAACAAATCATATAATCATATCAAATCAATCCTAAAAAACCCTTTATAAATATAATGTCGAATAACAAAATAATAGCAAAATAGCAAAATAAAGATATTCCTTACTGTCTAGCATTCTAAATATTCTATTATCGTATTTTATCATCTAGCCATTGATAAAAAGATCCCAAATTTCATAAAATTGTTTATCCTCTTGCTCTCTAATTTCAAATGTCAATCTGCTCATCTCAGCACATTACTTTATAATCAGATGTTGATTGTAAGGTCCAGAACAGTCTCCAAGTCCTTAATCATTTTAGTTGCCCTTCTTTTCACTTTTTTTTTTGGAAAGCCTCAGCATATTTTTGTAATGTGGGGACCAAAACTGGGTGCCGTATTCCAGGTGTGGTCATTCACATCACATTTTGATAAAAACACAAGAGATAAAAATGCAAAACCGTGAAATATAATGTCTAAAACATTATAAACTTATTAGATTACAGGTATCATTTTTTGCTTCCTTTGTCACAGCCAGGAAATCAGCAAAGTCTCCATTATAGCCTTTGTTTTGGCACTTTCGATGTTGGCCCCATCGTCACAGTTCAGAATAACAGAGTTGGAAGGAACCGTCTGTGATTCTATGCTGAATCGAACTACACAATGGCGCACATTAACATGAAATTCCAATGAACTGCTCTTGAAAAAGAAAAAAAAAGGAAAGACCACGCACCAAACAATGTCACCATCCCAAGGAGGAGGAAGAGAACAACACCAGCATCCAAAAATGCCAAATTATTACCAATGTTCTAAGGCCGTGATGGCAAACCTATGGCACATGTGCCATTGGTGACACACAGAGCCATTTGGGCGGGCACGCGAGCCGCAGCCAAACTTACCTGCACTGCACATACGTGTGCTTTCCAGCTGATTTTTGGCCCGTTTGAGGCTGTTTTCGTCCTCCCAGAGGCTCAAGGGAAGCCTCTACAGCCTCAGGAGGCCGAAAAATGGGCCTTCCGGAAATACCAGAAGTGCCCATTTTCAGCCTTTGGAGGGCTTTTGGAGCCCAGGGGAGGCTGTTTCCATCCTCCCGGGAGCTTGAGGGAAGCCGCTACAGCCTTTGGAGGCTGAAAAACGGACCCATTTCTGCACTTCCGGTATTTCCGGAAATACTGGAAGTGCCGAAATGGGCCTGAAAAAGGCCTCAAATGGGCCAAGCATCAGCTGGGAGGTGTGCAGATGCACAGTGCAGATAAGGAGGGCATTGCGCATGGGGGGATGGGCCTGATTGCATTGTGGGCGCTGCCAGGCGTGCATGCACAGGTTTTCAGCAAACCACAACGAAAAAAGGTCCACCATCACTGTTCTAAGGTTTTTTTTTCTATCTTTATTGTCTGCACTTTCTCACTGATTTCTTCCTTTATTTTTTAGTTTGTGTTACTGTTTATTTTCTTTACTTTGTAATGTTTGATAAAATTACTTTAAAATAGAGCCACCGAGGAAGGCAACACAAGCGCTCCCCTTTCCCCTTCAATAACTGAGCTGGCCAAACCAGGGGTGGGATTCAAACATCCCAGCAACCGGTTTGCTGCCCAGTTGTTGGGTGGGTGGGACCATGGTGGGCGGGGCCCACTGGTTCTTCTGGGAGGGCAGTTTCTCACCTTCCCAAGGGTCTGGAGGGTTCCCTCTGGCCTCTGGGAGGGTGAAAATGGCCTCCCCAGGCTCCGGAGGCCTTCCGGAAGCCAGAAACAGGCCCAGAAGGTCCGTTTTTCCCCCTCCCAGAGTCTCCGCACAGGCCCTGCACTTACCTGCATTGAAAATGGGCTGCGTGGAGACTCCTGGGAGGGGTGGGATGGGGTGGGAGAGGCCAGCCGCTCAGTTCAAATACAAGTTCAGTGAACCAGATGCAAATTTAACATCCAGTTCAGGCAAACCAGTCCGAACCGGTAGAAACCTACTCCTTGGCCAAACTCTTTCCAAGGGAGGATTTGAGTTCTCCCGCGTCCGCAATGCTCACAGTACCTTTCATCTCTGGTTTGCAGCGCTTCGCCTCCCCGTGGCTGGCCAGGAGCCCCAGAAGAGGCAGCCACATCCAGGTGACGAGCATCATCCTGCAAGGAGACAAAACAGACGGCAGTCAGAAGGGAGCACAACCTGCGGGAGCCTCATAGCTGGGTTCCTGCTTAGCAATTGGTCTCTGCAGATCCCCTCTTGGGGGACCCTGGAAGGGCCTTGGGCATCAAGACCTTCCCAGTGGAAACGGACCAGACCAGCAGACAGAAAAAGAGTTCTTTTTTTTTTTTGTAATTTTTTAAAAATTCATTTAAGGTATAGTAAGGATTCAAATTTCTTAACAACCTGTTTTGTGGGCATGGCCTAATTTGTGGGTGTGGCTTGGTGGCCACGTGACTGGCTGGGTGTGGCTTGTAGGTAAATATTGTAAATATTTATGTAAATATTTAATTTTTTACTAAAAAAAGCAACTTTTACCCAAAATCAGGCAAAGCAGGCAGGCAGATTGAGTTGCTCACACTTAAGAGATCTGTGTTTCTGCCATCGGCTATCTGAGTCTGTCACATAAAATTTGCTAGCAAGGAAACTCAAATAATTTGCTAGCATGCAAACTTACAAAATTAACTCACAACACACCATATATGTCAATATTGAATTTTTGTATAGAAAAATAGCAACTTTTACCCAAAATCAAGCAAAGCAGGCAGGCAGATTGAGTTGCTTGCAGAATCACAGATTCACTCAGAGATCTATCTATCTGCAATCTGCTACCTGAGTATGTCACATAAAATTTGCTAGCAAGCAAACTCACAAACTTAACTCACAACATGCTATATATGTAAATATTGATTTTTTTTTTTAATTAAAAAAGAGCAACTTTTACCCAAAATCAGGCAAGGCAGGCAGGCAGGCAGATTGAGTTGCTCACAGAATCACAGATTCACTCAGAGATCTATCTTTCAGCAATCTGCTACCTGAGTCTACACTGAAAGATAGAAGGTTCAGCTCTGCTTTTAGGTTAGCTAGAAAGCAAGAAATCCAACAATTTCCTGCTTTCTAGCTAATCTAGTTGGAACAGCTGATGGTCAGGGGGGAAAAAAGGGAAAATTAGCATCTTAGCCAGCAAGTTTGCCAGGTAAGGAGTGAGTAGGCGTGGAGGGGAGGGCCCAGCCAGTGGCACAATTTGCCAATTTTCCAAACTGGGCAGAATCATAACAATCGGTTCTATAGAACCGGTCCGATCAGGTAGAATCTCACCCCTGAGGTACATACAATTCATCTTCCATTTAACAGTGTGTCATCTGGATACAAATATCTTATGCAATAACAATTAAAATGTACATCCATGTTCATTTGTTTGATATTAATATTCTATTCTTTTCTTATTCTTATCTTATTAGTATACATAATATGTCTATTACTATAACCCTCCTCTTCTTAACATATTTAATTCTATAAACCTATTTTCTATATTTCACTAATCTATCAGCTATTTCTAGCTTTTCTTTTCTTTTTCTCTAGCCATCAATAAAATAATTCCCATGTCTTATAATATTCAGTTTGCTCCTTCTCTTTAATTGCAAGTGTTAATCTATTCATTTCTGCACAGAAAAAGATTTCTGAGAAGAAGCGAACATAACAGGTACGGTCAAGTGAAAAAGACCAGCAAAACTAGAAAGAAGGCATGATTCCAAAGAGGCTGGAAGCAAATTTAAGGGTCGTTTGTGCTCTCTGAGCTTGGTTGGTTCTTTGCAGATGTTTCATTACTAGAACTAGGCAACGTAGCACTAGTACTGATGATGTTACTTAGTTTGGGTGATGCAATGTCTCCAAAAAATCCACCAAGCTCAGAGAGCACCAAGGAACCTGCAGTTGTCATCGTCCTCTTCCTCCTCTCCTCAAACCCTACTCCCTTCTAGCACTGATGATGTTCCCTAGTTGAGCCATGAAACATCTGCAAGAAAACAACTCAGCTCAGAGAGCATCAAGGACTCCACAGTACCCCTCCTCCTCCTCCTCCTCCTCCTCCTCCTCCTCCTCCTCTTCCCCCTCCTGAATCCCCCTCCCTTCTACCACTTTGGGTAATTTGTGTAATGAAACACCTGCAGGAAAACAACTCAGCTCAGAGAAGTCCATTTCAGTCCTGAGCTACAAATAGTTGCGTTTATTGGTAGCACATTTAGAGTAGCGATTGGGATGGATGAATGGATGGACTGATTGACAGGACTCATGTGATTGCCTATCACGTACAATGATTCTCAGCGATTCACCACAGAAAAAAAACTTCTCCCTGAGTACCAAACTGAACAAACTTGCACTTCAACTCCCTCTCTAGATTTGCTGGACTCTCTGGCAAATTTTTATTTTATTTTTTTCCAAACATATCTTCTTCCGTTTGATGATGTGTCATCTGGAAACAAATATCTTGTGCAATACAGTTGGTGTTTACGGTCATATTCATTACCTAGCGTTATTCTCTGATTTACCTTATTGTACTTATTTTACTTAATATCACTATCTCTTTATCTTTCTTCTTAGCTTTTTATTTCTATTAAAAATATCTATTATCTTTCTTAACTAATCCATTAATTATAACCAGCCTTCATATTTTTTCTCTAACCATTGATAAAATATTTCCCATACCTTATAATATTCAGTTTGCTCTCTCTCTTTAATTACAAGGGTTAATCTATTCATTTCTGCACATTGTAGTATTTTCCTAATCACATTTTCTCCAGTTGGAGTCTGTTCCCTTTTCCAATTTTGAACAAATACAATTCTCGCTATAGTTATCACATGAATAATCAGATATACATTTTCTTTACTGTAAGTTTCAGGTAAGATCACCAACTGGAATATTTCTGGTTTTAAATCAATATGCTGTTGTATCGTCTTTTCTAGCCATATTTTTTAGCTTCCTGTCCAACACTGGAGCGGTATATAAGTCTAGGGGCTACTGCTTTTGGAGTCTTTGCACTGCAGGAGGTGGCCAAATCTCCCCCAGAATCTCCGAAGACTTATCTTGCCTTCCCCAAGCAAATGCAGCCAGTCTGGTGAGATTCTTGTAGCATTGATGACTAGCAACGAAGCTTCTGTTTGCAACTCTTCACAGGTGGTTCTGGTTGCTTTCACTGAGACTGAGCTACTACTTGGTGGAAGAACCAAACTTCACAGCCTTCCAGAACAGGGGTGTCCACTTTAAGGCTTGTGGAGTTCCACTCCCAGAATTCCTCAGCCAGCAAAGCTGAGGAATTTCTGGAAGTGTTCTGCCCTGACCTCCTTTTTAGGGCTGAGAGAGAGTGACTGGCCCAAGGCCATCTAGTTCAGGGGTCTCCAACTTGGCAACTTGCAACTCCCAGAATCCCCCAGCCAGCATGTCTTGAGTTGAAATCCACAATCCAATGTTGCGAGGTTGGACACCCTGGGTTACAGCAAACCGAGAAGTGGCTGGGGGGTTCTGAGAGTTGAAGTCCACAAGTCTTCAACTTGCCAAGGTCAGAAACCCCTGATCTAGTTGACTTTCATGCCCGTGGCAAGATAAGAATTCATGGCTTTCTACCTACTAAGGCATGGGCATAATCCGGTATCAAATCGCCATCTAAGCATAATAGAATAGAATAGAATTCTTTCTTGGCCAAGTGTGTTTGGACACCAAGGAATTTGTCTTGGTGCAGATGCTCTCAGTGTACATAGAAGTAAAGATACATTCATCAAGAGTTTGGATCTAAGCCTCTTCAAATGTTTTGTGTGTCAACTCCCAACCAGAAGAAAAGCATTTTGTAAATATATTCATCCAGGTATAGAGACCACCTGTTTAAGAAAGCCTGTGGCTCTGGTCTTTGGCAAAATCTTGGACTTTGTTTAACTCACCTGGAGTCTCCCACTTGGCCAACCAAATGTGGATGAATTTCACAGCTGGTCTTCTTCAAACCGCAATTTCTCCAAAATATTGACCTTCTTCTGTATGGGGCATTTTTAACTTCTTTCTTGGTGGGCTGGCTCCTCCTTACTCTTCCTTCAGAGAGCTCAGCCAACCAATGGGAAGGTGCAGAGCTTCTGCTGGAGGACAATCAAGGCCAGGTTACAAATCTCCCATGTCTGTTCCCACCTGGCTTCTGGGTGCTGGCAATACGTGAGACCGCATGTTACCCAACCCACACTTTACTGGATCTCACCTCCTCTTTCCACATATTAAGTGATTCTTTTGGACAGGCATTTAATAGTCTTCCTTGGCAGGTGTCAACTGGTTTCCATATGAGAAGATGACTATTGTCTGTGAGCAAACAGCCATATAAATGTAGTTTTTACAAGGCCCAGGGATGCTCACACCTCCAAAGTCAACACCCATGCAATGTTCAGATGACACCTGTCAGGTTTCCAAGTGATGAAATCCATTTTAAAAGAAAAGAACAAAGTCCATCTTCCAAGACAATTTCTCTTATTTAGGAAAGCATCAGATTAGCCTAGTCCATGGAAATTGACAACACCAAGCTGGCAGGTATAAGCAACACTCCAGCAGATGGGCTCAAGATAGATACAGAAAGACCTGGATGGACGTGAACATTGGGACCTATCTAACAAAAGGAAAGCCAAGGGTGAAAAAAGTCAGGTTCTACATTTAGGCAAAAAAAACCGAATGCACAGCTACAGTTTATAGGCAGAACCTGGCTCAATAGTAGTAACTGTGAGTGGGATCTCGGAGTCCTTGGACAGAGATCATGGCTGATTACCAGGCCTTGAACGGTTGAGAACCAGGCGGAGGAAGTGGCAGGAGAGAATGTGTGCAGGTGTTCTATTTGCAGGAGTGGCAGGTGTGCAGCTGTTCACACAAATAGAGTTGCATGCACACTCATGCACTTGCTCATTACTTGTGCAGATCCATCCTCTCCACACACACACCGCCGCCGGTCCACAAAGCCAGAAAGGTTGGGGAAGTCTGTCCTAGGGGACAATCCCTTAGATAGGAGCCAGCCGTGTGCTGCAGCTGCCAAAAAAGCCAACACAATCTGAGGCTGCATCAACAGAGGAATAGAATCAAGAAGACCTGAAGTGTTAATAGCACTCTATAAAGCCTTAGTAAGACCACACCTAGAGTACAGCATCCAGTTCTGGTCACCACACTATAAAAAAAGACTCTAGGAAGAGAGCAGAGATGAGCAACAAAGAGGATTAGGGGACTGGAGGCTAAAACATAGAAAGAACAGTGGCTGGAACTGGATATGTCCAGTTTAATGAAAAGAAGGACTGAGGGAGACATGATAGCAAAACGTAAAATCACTGGACCGTTAGTTACACCGGTTGGATCCCACCCCTGCTCCTATAGGGCCATGCAGGGGCAACTCTGTAGGCCGTCCTGAGTCCCAGTCTTGGTTGAGCCTTGCTGGGTGATGATGGAATGAAAGGGCTTTGGGCAATTCCTATTATAGCTCTACCTGGAATAGATCTTTGTTATGTAAAGTAGACTGGCCCAGGCCAGAGTAATGGCCCATGAGCAAAAATGGGGGCTGAGTTTCTGCTTCTGAGTGTCTATTTTTTTTTTTAGGGGAAATATTCTGCCTTTTTAGTATATCCTAAAATATTTCATTTTCCTAGGAGGGTTTTAACTTCCAACACAATGGATGGAAACTAATCAAGGAGAGAAGCAACCTAGGATTAAGGAGAGACTTCCTGACAGTGAGGACAATTAACCACTGGAACAGCCTGCCACCATAAGCTGTGGGTGCTCCATCCCTGGAGGTCTTTAAGAAGAGACTGGACAGCCATTTATGCAGAATGGTTTAGAACAGGGGCCTTGGCCACTTGAAGACATGTGGACTTCAACTCCCAGAATCCCTCAGCCAGTCCCCACATCTTAGTGGCCAAGGTTGGAGACCCCTGGTTTAGAATTTCCTCCTTGAGCAGGGGGTTAGACTAGAAGACCTTGAAGGTCCCTTTGGTGGGCCATCTGCTAAAATAAAGCCAGGTCATGGCACACACTTTAAAGTAAATCAGGAAGCCTGTCATTGTGGAGTCTGTCTGGCAAGAACAAAGAATGCTGATCCACAGGAAGATATGCGTGTGTAAATCTTGTAACCGTTAGATCGGAGGCGGATCAGTTCGACAGAGACGCGAGACCATTCTGTGAGTTCAGCTCTTTATTAGGTTTAGGTAAAGGTCTGGGGATGCGAGCCGCGGCAGCCCTTCATATAGGGCTGGCTCGCAACTCGGCAGCCAATGGCAGCACTTTGAATCTCCTGCGATCGGCACAGCCAATCGCGGTAGATTCCTAGCGCTCCAATCACGACTGACCGGTTGACCAATCAGGTCTTTGCTGGTCCGGACCAATAGGGTGCGAGGGTTTCTGAGTATGCTAATACTGTACACCCCTCCCCTCTTGGTTTCGTCCTGCGGTGCGTAGTGATGTAGTCGCGTAGGTAGGCGGGGCTTTTTCCCTGCCTCCTTGACCTGCGCGGTTCAGTTCTGGTGTGGTCGTCGACTGGTTCGGATGCCTCCTCTGTTGCTCCGGTTCCTTGGGATGGAACCGCCTGGAACGTTGAGCTGGGCCTTTCTTGGTGGCTCCCTCCCGGTTCTCCTGGGCTGCTTGAGCTGCCACTTCTGCTCCCGCTGGGCTTTTCCTGGCCGGGTGAGCTGGTTTGGCTGCTCCTTCCAGGTGAAGATCCCGGGGTTTCGTGCTCCATCGGTGAGTAGCATCGGTTTATTGGTTTATTTATTCTAGGTGGGGGCTGTTCTGTTTGCGTTGGTTGGTTTTCTTCGGTTCCTTCTCTCTCGCTTACCGGTTCCCCCCTCCTTCTAGTTTCTTGTTCGGGTGTTTGGTTGTTTGTGGTGGCTAGTCTTGACCTAAGTTGGTTTATGTGCCGTTTCCAGTTTTTCCAGTCGCTAGTTTCCAATTGGTATGATAGGGGCCCGGTTATCTGGGTGATTGTAGCTGGTACCCAGAGTGGTTCTCCTGTGAGGTTTTTGGCGTATACTGGGTCCCCTATGTTGAATGTTCTGTGTTTGCTGGAGGAGCCTGGGGGTTTGTCTAGGTTATATGTTGGGTGCATTCTGTCTAGTGTTGAACGTAGTTTCCTGTCCATCATTAGTTCCACCGGGCTTTTATTGTGGTTGCGCTAGGTGTAATGTGTTGAATGAGGAGCATTTTATTGATTTTGTCCTGTATATTGGCTGTTTCTATTTTCTGGATGGCTTTCTTGGTGTATTGGACCATGCGTTCTGCCCGCCGGTTCGCCGCCGGGTTTGCCGGTGCGGTTAATGCATGGCGTATCCCTTGGCCTGCCAGAAATTGTTCAAACACTAGTGCGGTGAACTGGGGCCCGTTGTCTGACACTATTACATCTGGCAGGCCGTGCGTAGCGAAGAGTTTGCTCAGTTTCCTTATCACCGCTTCCGTCGTGGTTGACTTCATAGTGCTTACCTCTAGCCAGTTGGAGCATCTACTGTGATAAGGTACATGTGTCCCTTGATTGGGCCCGCGAAGTCTATATGAATTCTGGACCACAGACCTCTTGGTTTTTCCCATTCTTGGGTTGGGGCGGCGGGTGGATTGGCTCTGGACTCTTGGCATTGTTTACATTTGGCAACCCAGGTTTCGATCTGTTTATCCATTCCTGGCCACCATGAGTAGCTTTTGGCCAGGCTTTTCATCTTAACCATCCCCGGGTGCCCCTCATGCAACATTCCCAATACCTTTTCCTGTAATTTTTCAGGAATTACCACTCTGTCCTCCCAAAGTATGCAGCCCTTTTCGATAAAGAGTTCGGTTTGTCTGTTCCGGAAGGGTCTGAATAGTTCGTCTATGTCCCCTTCCGGCCACCCTTTTCCCACCCAGCTCAAGACTCGCGCCAGCCGTTTGTCTTTATTTGTTTCTCTGGCAATGTCTGGCGTGGTCACGAGTGGGTTGGATATTGTCTCTATTTGGAGTACCTCTGTTGTGGGTGCCGGGTCGTCTTCCCAGTCCGGTAAGGGTGACTGGCTCAGGGCGTCTGCATGGATGATGTCCTTGCCAGGCCGGTGTATCAGCTGGTAATTGTATGCTGCTAGGAATTCAGACCACCTCGTCATTCTTGGCAATAGAATGTTTGGTGTGGCCCTGTCCCCCCGCCAGGATTCCTAGCAGTGGCTTGTGATCCGTGATGATTGTAAAAGTCCTACCATAAAAGTATTTGTGGAATTTCTTGACGCTGGCGACGACTGCTAGGGTCTCCTTGTCGAGCTGGCTGTAGTTCTGCTCTGGCTTTGAGAGTGTCCTTGATGAGAAAGCGATGGTGCTTCCCTTCCGTCTGGTAGCTGGTGGCTGAGGATGGCGCCAATTCCAAAGGGTGACGCATCACAAGTTACCGTCAATGGCAGAGTCTCGCTGTACTGGATTAGTACAGCGTCGGATGTTAGCAGGTTCTTTGTGTTGTTGAAAGCGCTCTCCTCCCGTGCTCCCCAGGTCCAGGTGGCTGTTTTATCTAACAGCCTATATAGCGGTTCCGCCACGGTCGCCTTTTGATGTAGGAAGACATTGTAAAAGTTTAACAGTCCCAAAAAAGCCTGTAATTCTGTTTTGTTTTTTGGTCGCGGTGCTTCCCTTATGGCTCTCAGTTTCTTTTCTGTGGGGTGAATCCTTTGTTTGTCTCGGAGGTACCCCAGAAATTCGACCCTTTCGGCCCGTAGCTGGCACTTCCCTTTCTTTACTTTAAGTCCCGAATCTCTGAACTTCTGCAGTACCTCCCTCAACCTGGCTTCTAGTTGTTTCTCATTTTTCGCGGCCACCAAGACGTCATCAAAGTAGGGCACCACCCCTTCTATTCCCTGGAGGAGTCTTTCCATAAGGCTTTGGAAGACTCCAGGTGCCACGCTGACTCCAAATTGGAGCCGGTTGCAGCGGAAAGCCCCTCGGTGCGTTACGATGGTTTGGCTTCTGCTGTTGTGGCGTCGACCGGCAGTTGCTGGTAGGCTTGTGCCAGGTCGAGCTTTGCGAAGATCCGGCCTCCCCCCAGTGAGTGCAGAAGATGCTGGACTACTGGGACGGGATATACGCTTTGTTGGAGCGCATGGTTTAGGGTGGCCTTGTAGTCACCACAAATTCTCACTGACCCATCTGGCTTGATGGGGGTGACAATTGGGGTCTCCCACCGGGCATGATCGATCGGTTCCAGCACCCCTTGCGCGATGAGCTTATCGAGTTACTCATCGATCTTGGACTTGAGTGCAAATGGCACTCGCCTGGGCTTAAGGCGGATTGGGGCGATGCTTGGGTCTATGTTAAATGCAATAGGGGACCCCCGGTACTTGCCTAACTGGTCGTTGAAGACTTCCCGGAAGTCCTTCACGAGCGCTGCTTCCCAGTCTGCCTCTGCGATGTGGTGTATGCCGGTTACCTCGATGCCCAGGGGTGCGAACCACTGTAGTCCCAACAGGCTCGGCCGATCTCGATCGATGATCGTCAGGGGTAGCACTTCTGTGTGGCCCTTGAAGGTGACTTTAAAATGGCCTCTGCCGACTACAGGGATTCGGTTTCCCTGATAGTCTTTGAGGGATAGTCTTTGAAGGTTAGGGTCTTCCAGTTCTTGGCAGCGGATGGTGGGGACCAGGTGCTTGAGTGTGCGCCAGGAGACCATTGAGAGAAAAGACCCTGAGTCCACCTCCATGTTGCATTGCTGGTCTTCTATCCCGACTGTCACGTATACCTTTCTGGCGTCGCTGGTGGAGGAATGGCCGATGACAACAGTCTGGTGCGTTTCCTCTCTCTGTCTCGTCTCCCGGAGTCACCTGTTCCGACCTTCCCGGCTCCAGCGGTTCTCCGTCTGCCGATCTTGGGTCCTGGTGGGGGTGCTATCTCTCCGTCGGCTGGCATCTCGTCGCCGCGGGCTGTAGTGCTTCTTATTCCGGCACACTTTGGCGATGTGCCCCCGTTTCTCGCAATGCCTGCAAATGGCTTTGAGAAAATGACAGTCCACTCAGGGGTGATCGCTGCCACAGCCGGCACACTGGAACCTCAACTTACGACCTCGTGGTTCCCGCCGCTCCCGCGCTGATTGGAGACGGTGGATCTCCTCCTCCTCGTCTTCGGTTTCTGAGAAATAGTCGATGTCGCCATGGTGTGTGGTTGTGTGGTCTGTTACGGGCCTCCTCTCGGGGGTCGATGTGGCCTCTCCGGTCGCCGCTCGCAGCATGATGCTCAATTGTTGCATCCCGGCTGTTGGTTTCTTGGCTGTTTCCGCTGCAGCGGCTTCAGTGAGGGCATCGGCGAGGGAGATGTCTCCCTTTGCCATGATGTGGCTCTGGAGGACGGGGTCTCGGAGTCCCAAGACGACGCAATCTCGCAGGGCCTCGTCCAGATCGGTGAACTCGCATAGACCCCCCCAGGTCCTGTAGTGCCGCTATGAAGTTGGCCAGCCCTTCGCCCTCGTGTTGATCCCGCCGGTAGAACTCGTGCCGCTGGATGAGGATGGGCACGATGGGGGCGTAGTGGCTCTGCAGCAGGGGCTCGAGATTGTCCCACTCCATCGTCTTGACGTCCACCGGTTTGGCCAAGGCTTTGGCCAATTTGAAGACTGCGGGCCCGCAGTGCGTGAGGAACACGGCTTGTTTCTTGTGGCCGTTGGCGTCCTTGAGGTTGCTACTCTTGAGGAACATTTGGAACCAATCAGTATAGGATTCCCAGTCCTCAGTAGCAGGGTTGAAGGGAGCGGGTGGTGAGTTGATTCTGGCCATGTTGCTGGTTGCCGCGTGCCACCTCGCCACGTGCTGGGTGGTCTCTTTGTCTCACGATCCCATCCTCATCGCCAGTGTTAGATCGGAGGCGGATCGGTTCAACAGAGACGCGAGACCATTTCGTGAGTTCAGCTCTTTATTAGGTTTAGGTAAAGGTCTGGGGATGCGAGCCACGGCAGCCCTTCATATAGGGCTGGCTCGCGGCTCGCAGCCAATGACAGCACTTTGAATCTCCCGCGATCGGCACAGCCAATCGTGGTAGATTCCTAGCGCTCCAATCACGGCTGACCGGTTGACCGGTCTTTGCTGGTCTGGACCAATCGGGTGCGAGGGTTTCTGAGTATGCTAATACTGTACAGTAATGATCCTGGCTAACTGGAAAACTGTAACCCGAGTTAGCCAACTTGTAGACCTCAGCTAAAAGTTAGGGCTAGAGATGGCCTGCAGCAAATCAAATGTGTATTAGATAATTCCTAGGGCATTCATTACCCAAGACTTGGGAATAGGGACAAGCGAGAGACCAATAGAACAAATTGTAGAATGATTACTAAAAGGTTTATCAGGTGATATGTCTTATTACCTCGCTTTGTCCCACCTTCTCCTTTAGTGAAAATGCCATAAAACTTGCTCAATCCTTTGTTCTTGGCTCTTGGCATTTTGGTCAGGAGCCCTTTTCCTTGGAGGACTCCAGTAAATAGCAGTTGGAAAACCTGCACCTTGTGTCTGGCGTCCATCATTGGCTTTGGCACCAGGCTCAGAGCCGAATTGGGGACAACACCTTCCAACACTAAAATGACTCTTCCTGGGCAGCTTCTCAGTCCCAGGAGAACCTCATGGTGATGGGCAGAAGTGATACATGGAGCCTCCGTGGAGGAAGACAAAAGTGGCATTTGACCAAGCCCAGATCTGCACCCAGCTCCGAGCTTTCATAGAATAGAATAGAATAGAATAGAATAGAATAGAATAGAATAGAATAGAATAGAATAGAATACTTTATTGGCCAAGTGTGATTGGATATACAAGAAATTTGTCTTGGTGCAAATGCTCTCAGTGTACATAAAAGAAAAGGTACACTCGTTAAAAATCAAGAATCATAACGTTAATAAAAGTCATAGGGTACAATAAGCAATCAAATCATACCAGGAAACAGTCAATATAAATCGTAAGGATACAAGCAACAAAGTTCAAATCATACAGTCACAAGTGGGAGGGGATGGGAGATAAGGAGTGGTGAGAAGATTAACAGTGATAGCATTGCAGACTTTGTAAATAGTTGGATAGTGTTGAGGGAATGATTTGTTTAGCAGAGTGATGGCTTTTGGGAAAACACTGTCCTTGTGTCTAGTTGTTCTGGTGTGCAGGGCTCTATAGCATCGTTTTGAGGGGAGAAGTTGAAACAGTTTATGTTCAGGATGTGAGGGGTCTGTAAATATTTTCACAGACCTCTTTTTGACTCATGCAGTATGCAGGTCCTCGATTGAAGGCAGGTTGGTAGTAATTGTTTTTTCTGCAGTCCTAATTACCCTCTGAAGTCTCTGTCTGTCCTGTTGGGTTGCAGAACCAAACCAGACAGTTATGGAGGTGCAGATGATAGACTCAACCATTCCTCTGTAGAACTGGATCAGCATCTCCTTGGGCAGTTTGAGCTTCCTGAGTTGGTGCAGAAAGAACATTCTTCATTGTGCTTTTCTGATGACGTTTTTGATGTTAGGCGTCCATTTTAGATCTTATGATATGATGAAACCTAGAAATTTGAGGGTCTCCACTGTTGATACTGTGTTGTCTAGTATTGTAAGAGGTGGTAGTATGGGTGGGTTCCTCCTAAAGTCCACCACCATTTCTACGGTTTTGAGTATGTTCAGTTCCAGATTGTTCCGGTTACACTACGAGGCAAGTTGTATAACCTCCTGTCTGTATGTAGATTCACTGTTGTCTCGAATGAGACCAATCACTGTTGTGTCATCAGCAAACTTCAGTATTTTAACAGATGGATCGTTTCAGATGCAGTCATTGGTATATAGGCAGAAGAGAAGTGGAGGAAGCACACAGTCTGGGGGGGGGCTGTGCTAATTGTACAGGTATCAGGTGTGATTCTGCCTAGCTTCACCTGCTGCTTCCTGTCTGTTCATGGTGGGGGCCAGCAGAGAAGCACCTGCAAGTCTGGTTCCATTGCATCAGCCGGTGACTTCTCCACTGACCAGGTTTAAGGCCCCTCTTTTGGGGAGGCCAGGCAGGAAAAGCTGACAATTTGAGCAGAATAGGTTTCAAGTAAAGCTCAGGTACACAAAGTGTTAAGTCTGAGCATGGGCGAGAAAGAATGGAGACAAGCCTCTGAACGGTGAACTTCAGCTCTTTATTTACATCGTGACTTGCTCATTTAATATCAGTAAAACCCGCTTTATATAGGCAAACCTTGTAACGTTTAACCAATAACAAGCTAGGAACGCTAGCTTTTATAACCAATAAGAACTCTCTGTTAAGGGCCAATCGGATTCCCCGGAATGGGCCAATCCGGTCCGGCCGCTTAACAGCCAATCAGAAGTGCAGGGCCAGAACCCTGCACTTACTCCAAGCTCACACTTTATTAATCATATTGCATACACAACACCCCTTCCCCCTGGCTTCTTAGTTCAGGGCGCAGTTACATAGTCCCTTAAATAGGACGGTTGTCTTTTTAGTCTCTTTGATTTCCGTTGTATCAGCTGGCTGCAATCACGCTGAGGTAGATCGTTGTTTGGCAGTGGGGCTGTCTCTGGTTCAGAGTTCACTTCTACGTCGTTGCCCACATTTTCCTCGATTCCCTGAGGTGCAAACGTTTCTCCCTCCGGCTCCACTTCCTGAGTTTCAATTAAATCATTGTTTCCTTCGAACGGGTTTCCTAGGGCTTCATCTTCTTCCGTACCTCCCCCCCCCCTCAGTTTGGTCATCGGGGAGTTGCGAACTGGCCGCTGCAAGCCGCGACCATAATTGGTTGATATGCCGTTTCCAAAGTTTATCGTCAAGGCATTGCACGAGGTAGGATCTAGGGCCGGTTACACGTACTACTGTCGCTTCCACCCACAACGGGTCACCCAATAGGTTTTTTGCATAAACCAGGTCTCCTACCTGGAAGGTGCGACAGCGGCCGCTGGATCCTAGTGGTTTCTCTGGTTCATACGCAGGGTGCAACCGGTCAAGGTGGGAGCGGAGCTTTCGTCCCATTAGCAGTTCAGCGGGAGTTTTGTTGGTGATGCTATGTGGGGTGATGTGTTGCAAAAAGAGGATTTGGTTGACCTTGTCGTCGATGTTGTTGTAGTCTACCTTTTGCAAGGTTTTCTTCACAATTTGAACCATGCGTTCTGCTCAGTCATTGCTCACAGGGTGCGCAGGCGAGGTGAGCGCATAGCAGATGCCGCGGTCAGCGAGGTACTGCTCGAATGCTAGTGCAGTAAATTGTGGGCCATTATTGGATACCAGGACGTCTCGTAATCCGTGGGTTGCAAAGAGTCTGTTTAGAATCTTGATGACTGCCTCGGAGGTCGTAGTCGTCATGCGATGAATTTCGAGCCAATTGGAGTAGGCATCGACGATAAGCAGGAAGGTGTGGCCCTTGGTTGGCCCCGCGAAGTCCAGGTGAATTCGGGACCAGGGTCCACGTGGTGTCTCCCATTCAGTAGGCATGGCTTTTGGTGGGGCGTTGCTGACTTCTTGGCATTTGGGACAAGCTTTAACCCACTGTTCGATTTCCTTGTCAATGCCCGGCCACCATGCATAGCTTCGTGCAAGGGCTTTCATTCGCACGATGCTGGGATGGCCATCGTGCAAGGTTCTCAGCAGCGCTTTTCAGAGCCATTCTGAATAACGACTCTATCGCCCCAGATGACACAGCCTTTCTGGGAGAAGAGTTCGGTCTGTCGAGTTTTGAATGGTGTGAAGTCATCTGATAACTGGTCCAATGGCCATCCACGTTCTACCCAGCCTAGGACGCGTGCTAGGGTGTGGTCGCGTTTGTTTTCTCTCGCGATATCTCGGGCGGTCAGTGGCGGTGAGTTGAGTGCTTCGATTTGCAACGTGGTTACCGTTGGTGCCAGAGCATCGAGAGTCTCTGGGAGCGGTGCTCAGCTCAATGCGTCAGCGTGGAGAATGGCCTTCCCCGGGCAGTATTGCAGCCGATAGTTATAAGCAGCCAAGAATTCTGACCATCGGGTCATCCTAGGGGATAATATGTAGGGAGTTGGCTTATCTCCGACTATTATCCCCAATAAAGGCTTGTGGTCAGTCACAATAGTAAAAACCCTACCATACACGTATTCGTGAAATCTTTTCACAGCTGAGACAATTGCGAGGGCTTCTTTATCAATTTGTCCATAGTTCCGCTCCGTTTTTGACAGAGTCTTTGAAAAATATGCAACAGGGGCTTCGTTCCCATTAGGCAGTACGTGGCTCAAAATGGCGCCCACCCCAAAAGGCGATGCATCACAGGTTATAACTAATGGCAAAGTCTCGTTATACTGCATGGGTACAGAGTCAGAAGTGAGCAGTTTTTTAACATTTCGGAACGTCTGTTCTTCACGGCTCTGACTCTGTTGACTGTCATGAAACCAACCAGGGAGCCAACAGCCACAGAGTCTGGAGGGGCCCTCACAAAATGTCAGAATTAGGGATTGAGGGGTAGGGGACCCCCTCAGTTTACCTGGTGGGCATTCCTGAAGTGCCACCTGCTTCCTTGATCCAAGAGGGGAAACAAAGGCACCTTGGCTAATTGGTGGGATTTAAGTGTTGTCCCTGATGATTCTTGACTCTTGACGAATGTCTCTTTTCTTTTATATACACTGACAGCATTTGCACCAAAGACAAATTCCTTGTGTGTCCAATCACACTCGGCCAATAAAGAATTCTATTCTATTCTATTCTATTCTATCTATCTATCTATCTATCTATCTATCTATCTATCTATCTATCTATCTATCTATCTCTCATCTATCTATCTATCTATCTATCTATCTATCTGATTTGATTGCTTACTGTACCCTATGACTATCATTAAGTGTTGTGCCTGATGATTTTTGACTCTTGATAAATCTATCTTTTCTTTTATGTACACTGAGAACATCTGCAACAAGACAAATTCCTTGCGTGTCCAATCACACTTGGCCAATAAAAGAATTCTATTCTATTCTATTCTATTTTATTCTATTCTATTCTTTTTCTATCTATCTCTCATCTTTCTATCTATCTCTTATCTATCTATCTATCTATCTATCTATCTATCTATCTATCTATCTATCATCTATCTATCTATCTATCTATCTATCTATCTATCTATCTGATTTGATTGCTTACTGTACCCTATGACTATCATTAAGTGTTTTACCTGATGATTTTTGACTCTTGATAAATCTATCTTTTCTTTTATGTACACTGAGAACATCTGCAACAAGACAAATTCCTTGCATGACCAATCACACTTGGCCAATAAAGAATTTTATTCTGTTCCGTTCCCTTCCAGATGTTTCATTACTCAGCCTTGTAACATTGTGGTGTTTGTCTGCAGAGAGACAACCAAGTTGAGGGAGCACCAAGGACTCCACTTTCTGGACTGTTCAGGCAGCCGGACTGGCTCAGCCCCAAAGCTCCTCTGTGAAACAGGGAGAATCCCCATCCAGACTCAATTCCAGATGACACCAGACATGCTCTTGTCTTGACTGGATGATACAGGTGGATTTCCACCCTCTGAGATCTTTGAGGTTCTTCACCAAGCTCACCTTTCAGGCATCAGAATGGTACATACAGTCCATCTTCCCTTAAATTCTCAAGGAGAGACATGCAGAGGTTGGGTTAGATCTTACCGCTGTGTAAAGGGGTTTACAAGACCCCCCCTCTCTTTTTCCACTGCATACAACCTGTGTTTTTGTTTACATTTATCACCAGGAGAAGTTGAATGGTACATGCCATTCTGAAGGAAATGCGATACACAACTCCCTGTCATACCATTGACCACCAGCATCTCCTAAAGCTAATGTACTGTATATAAAGTAAGCGTGAAGGCCTGTGAGTCTATCCGTCCATGCACCCATGCATCCCTCCATCTATCCCTCCATCCCTCCATTGCTTCATCTATTCCTTCATCCATCTATTTATCCATCCATCTATTTATACATATATCCATTTATCTATATATCAATTCCTCCCTCCCTCCATCCAATCATCCATAGATACACACAATCATCTTCTTAAATGCAAAAGTCGGAAAGTTCAGTTCCAGTAGACATTACAACCTCCATCTCTGAGGAGTCCCAATAAGGACACACTGATCACACTGGGATTCCTGGAGATCAATACATCAGATGATCTGAAAAGTGCATAGAGGAGTGAGGACAATCAGGGAATAATTCCCCCGACAGACACAAAGGTTTTCACCAAAGAAGGAACAGGGGAAACTAGGAATGCATCTTAAGAGCTTGTTTATTTGGAGAGCAATTGGCATTTGGTAGGAGCGTTAATGCCCCTCCCCCCAATGCAAGGTGTGGCTTCTTTTTTTTTTTTTTGGGATAAAAGTTTTATTGATTTTAGCGACAGACAAAAACATATAAGACATAAGACATAACATAAAAAAAAATATCATTCTTCATAAATTTACAGTGTATCAGTTGTTTTACCACTCCCTTTTGTGCATCCATTTCATAGTCATCAGAATAATTATATTACATAATAACTCACATTATCAATCATCACTAAAATATCCTAATATCATTATTGAACAATCATTTGACTATAATTTTACTAATTCATACTTAAGCGAGATAACTATAATTGAGTTAAATTATTTTATAATAAATCATAGAATCATACCAAATCTATCTTAATAAAATATTCTAAAAAGTTATCAAAACCAAAAAAAATTATATATTCGTTATTTCCTAAATTTCTAAATATTCTATTATATTGTATTATCTAACCATTGATAAAAGATCCGAAACTTCATAAAATTGTTTATCTTCTTGTTCTCTAATTTCAAATGTCAATCTACTCATTTCAGCACATTCTAATATTTTCTTAATAATTTCTTCCTCTAATGGTATTTTCTCACTCTTCCAATGTTTAGCAAATACAATCCTAGCCGCTGTTAATACATTTACAATCAAATACTTTTTTATTATATATATCAGGTACGATTCCCAATAAAAAAATCTCTGGTTTCAAATCTATGTGTTTCTTATCATTTTCTCCAGCCACATGCGAATTCTAGTCCAATATTTCCTGGCCTCCTCACAAGTCCACCACATATGGTAATATGAGCCAGGTATCTGATGACATTTCCAGCACTTTTCAGATTTATTCTTGAATATTCTTGCTATTCTTGTCGGGGGAAAGTGCCATCTGTAAAACATTTTATACAAATTTTCTTTATATGCTGTTGACATTGTCATTTTATAATTTTGTGACCACAATTTTTGCCATTTCTCTAAATCAATCCCATATCCAAAATTCTTCCCCCAAGCAATCATTGTTTCTTTAACTTGTTCTTCCTCTAATTTAATTTCCAACAAATAACTGTATAGTTTTTAATCACTTTTTTACCAGTACCTGTCAAAATCCTATCTAAATCAGTCAATTTATCATAAAATCCTTCTATTTTAGAATCTTTAAGATACCTTGCATGTATTTGCACATATGAAAACCAATTCATCTTTATACCTTGTTCTTCTAAATTTTGCATCGTTTTAAATTTTGCATCGTTTTTTCACCCTTTTCATCCAATATTTCCCCATATCTAACTGTTTATTTCTTCTCATAAGTTATAGGATACGAAAAGGCTTCAATAGTTGATAACCAAACTGGAATTTTCAAATAACATTGTTTCTTAATTTTCTCCCAATTCAACCATAACGATTCCCGTATATAATGCCTTCTAAAATAACCCTGTGATTTTGTTCCCTTATACCATAAAAAAGCATGCCAACCCAATAATAAATCATGACCTTCTAATGCCACCAATCTAGTCTTTCTTAACGTTATCCATTCTTTAACCCACATTAAATTTGCAGCTTGGTAATACAACTCCCAATTAGGAAGGCCAAATCCTCCTCTAATTCTAGCATCCTGTAAAAGTTTTAATTTTATTCTCGCTTTCTTGCCTTGCCATATATACTTCAACACAATTTTATTTAATTCTTTAAAGTAATCCTTACTTAACCTAATTGGTATTGTTTGAAACAAATATAAAATTCTGGGTAAAATATTCATCTTAATTGTTGAAATTCTACCTATCAATGACAATTGTAGGTTTTCCCATTTTTTCAGGTCGGATGCTATCTGCTGTTTAAGTTTAATATAGTTATTCTCTTTCAGTGTAGTACATCTTGACGTCAAATATATCCCCAAATATTTAACTTTGTTCGTAATTTGAATTTTCAATAAATCTGCCAGCTCTTCTCTTTGTCTTAATAACATGTTCTTTGTCAGAATCTTTGTTTTGTCTTTATTTATTTTCAAACCAGCCATCTCACCATACGTCTCTATCTTTTCCAATAGTTTTAAAGCTGTCTCTAAAGGTTCTTCCAAAATAAAGACCAAGTCATCCGCAAAGGCTTGCAATTTGAATTCCTCCTTTTTGACCTTCATTCCTTTTATATTTATATCCTCTCTGATATTTCTATTTAAGACTTCCAAGGTCAATACAAATAACAAAGGAGATAATGGGCATCCTTGTCTTGTACCTTTTTTAATATTAATAGAGTCTGTGAATTCTCCATCTATCATTACTTTTGTCGTTTGCTTATAATATACAGGTTCTATTGCTTGGATAAATTTTCTAGCAAAGCCCATCTGTTCCAATAATAATAACATAAATCTCCAGTTCACATTATCAAATGCCTTTTGGACATCTAAGGATATCAAAGCCATTTGTTTTTCAGGGTGCGCCTCATAATATTCCAATGTGTCCAGGATTACCCTCATATTGTCTTTAATCTGTCTCTTTGGTAAAAATCCATTCTGATCAGAGTGAATAAAGTTATTCAGATATTTTTTAAGCCTTTCTGCCAAGATTGA
Source organism: Hydrophis major (assembly GCA_033807585.1). Classification (NCBI taxonomy): domain Eukaryota; kingdom Metazoa; phylum Chordata; class Lepidosauria; order Squamata; family Elapidae; genus Hydrophis; species Hydrophis major. Next base: position 267,252,055 of record CM066330.1, read on the forward strand.
AGCAAAGATTTTATAGTCTGCATTCAATAAAGAAATAGGTCTATGGTTCTTAATTTGTAATGGGTCAGTCCCTTCTTTTGGAATAAGTGTAATATAAGCTTCTGACCATGTTTTAGGTATTTTCTTATTTATCATAACTTCATTCATGACTTCTAACAGTGGAATGCTCAACGATTCTTGTAATGTTTTATAAAATTCTGCCGGGAAACCATCTGGTCCTGGTGCTTTTCCATTGTTCTGTCTGTTGAGTGCTTCGGTTAATTCCATCATTGTTATAGCACTTTCTAACATTTTCCAAGTTTCATCAGGTATCTTAGGTAGGTTAGCATTTTGTAAATACTGTTTAATTTTTCCCTCATCAAGTTCCTCCTGTTTATATAATTGTCCATAAAAGTCTCGAATGATTGCCTTTTTCTCCTTATTACCATAACAAATTTGACCATGATCATCTATTAACTGTGATATTTTCCTTGATTCTTTCTCTTTTCTCAACTTATATGCTAACCATTTACCTGGCCTATTTGCATCTTCAAAATAGTTCTGTTTAGCACTTCTAATTTTTTGTGCCAGTTCTTCTTTCTCTGCTTGATCCATTTTATGTTTAATTATGTCCATTTTAAGTTTGATATCTTTTTTCTGTGGCATCTTCTGTTATTCTTTTTCCAGTTTTTTATGGTCATCTTCTAGAGCTTTAATCATTTGCCTCTTCCTAATGTTCTTTTTCTTTATATAGTCAATTATTAATCCTCTTGCATATGCCTTCATTATATCCCAAACATTCTGTATTGAAGTATCTTCTTTTTTGTTTTCCTTAAAGAAGAAGGCCAATTCTTTTTCCATCCATTGTGTAAAGTCTTTTTCCTTTAGAATAGTATTGTTTAATGTCCATCTAAATCTTCTTTTTTGTCCTTTCCATTTAATTGTCATTGGATTATGGTCTGTCCATGTACTTGTTTCAATATTTATTTCTTGAATATTAGATAATAATTCTGTTGATGTTCAAATCATATCTATTCTGGACCACAATAAATGCCTGTTTGAATAAAAAGTATATTGTTGAGTTTTAGCATTTCTTTCTCTCCATATATCTTTTAAATTTAGTTCATCTGTCATTTTGAAAAAGGATTTAGGGAGAGTTTTCCTATTTTGTTGTGTTGTTTTTACTGTATAGTCCAGTTTATTGTCTACAATTCCATTGAAGTCCCCCATTATAAGTATATTAACATAGTCCAGTTCACTCTCATATGTACATCCAGTACATCCACACTGGATGTACATATGAGAGTTGATGTTTTAATGTTTTGTTTGTCTTGTTTGTTTGTAGAAAATTAATAAAATTCTTTAAAAAAAAAAACATAGTCCAGTTCAATTATTTTCATATGTAATTTTTTATAAAATTCTTCTTGTTTATCATTCGGGGCATAAATTGCAACCAAGAGTGTTTTTATATTATTATCCACTATTTCAACTATTAATGCTCTTCCGTCTTCATCAGTATAAATCAGTTTGGCTGGAGTGGTTTCTTTGATGTACAAAACCACTCCTCTTTTCTTACAATAAGTCAGAGAAGTAAATATTTTCCCTAGCTTTGGTCATATCAATAATTGTTCATGTTGTTTTTTAATGTGTACTTCTTGTAAGCAAATTATATCAAATTTTAGCTTCCCTAATTTGTAAAAAGTTTTCCTTCTTTTGATAGCTGAATTCAGTCCATTTATATTCATGGAAATCAGTTTTTTTTTCTCCCATGGTTATGCTTTATATTTAGGTCTAACAGCTCTTGTGGATCTTATTTCACACTGTTCTTTGATCTCCATTTGTCCACCTATTGCGCCTTCTTCTTTTTCCATCTCCATTTGGTCCTCTTCAAATTTAGTTAAAATCTTTTCTTTTTCTATCTCCATTTCTCTTCTTTCAAAAAATTCCTTATAGAATATTTCTGCTTTCACAATTGAATCAATTCTGTGTCTCTGTTCTTTCCATGTAAACATTAATCCTTCTGGAATCAGCCATCTATAGTTCACCTCTTTTTTCAATAGCATTTTGGTCAAAAATAAATACTCTCTTCTAATCTCTCTCACTTTTCTAGGCACTTGTTTTAAGACCAGGATCTCTTTGCCTTTGTATTTCAACCCCTTCTCTCTTACCACTTGTAATATTTGGTTTTTAATAGTTTTTTTGGTGAATCTAACATGGACCTCTCTTGGTAATTGGTTCCTCGTCGCATATCTTGTGAAGACTCGATATATCTCATCTACTCCATCCATCATCTTTTCCTCTGTTATTTCCAAGACTCCAGCCAGAATTTCAATCATTACTGCCGCCAAGTTTTTTTCCTTTTTCTTCCTCGATATTTTGGAATCTAAGATAAAATTCTGACCTATCCATCTCCCACTTCAACATCCCACTTTTTTCTTGTTCGACCATTGTTAATCTGTTATCGATATTTCCAATTGTATCATCTCTTTGCTTGTCTTTCTCTTCTATTTTTTGGATTCTCTCATCGTGTTTCACCATCATTTGTTGAACATTTTCAAATTTCTCATCCATCTTTCCAATTCTTTGGTCAATACTCTCCATTCTTTGTTCCATACTCATTTTAAGATCTTGTATTCCTTGCATAATCATCGTTAAATCCACTTGCGCTTTATCTTGCTTCACCATTGTTGAGAGTCGTCCTCCAGATGACGGGGAGACAGGAGCAGAAGTTGAGATGCCTGAAGGTAAAATTTTCTTACTCATTTCGATAACTCAGGGTCTTCCGGGTCTTTTAATCCAATTAGTGAGGTAGCCAATTATAATCCAATTTAGAAAAAGGAAAACACCATAAAAAACAAAAAACAAAACCAATAATAAGTAAAAAGCCCAAAATTAAAAAGAAAAAATTCTTCAGGTTCTTCAAGACCTTAATCCAATTGTGAAATACACAAATATAATTCAAAAGTAAAAATTAAAAAATGAAGAGAAAAAAAGAAACAAAATAAAGCCCAATAATATCAAAAAATAATAAGCAAAGAAAAAGGAAAAGAAAAAAAAGAGAGTTCTTCAGGTTCTTCCCACCTTAATCCAATTGAAAGACCTCAGAAAATGAAAAAAAGCCATAAAAATAAGTCAAAAATAGAAATCAAGAGGCAGACATCCCTATGAAAAAAAGAAAAAAAGCGAAAAAAGAATATTCTGAGGCTTCCCCTTTAAAAAAAAACAAAAAATGAGATATAATAAAAAATAAATATATCAATATTACAAAATGGTGTAATGGGGTTGGAGGGGAGGGATGAAACAATTAATAAGGAGTTAAAAAAAAAACGCACACTGCCTTTTATTTATCCAAGGCTCTTATTTGACTTGTCCACAAGTTTCAAAGCCAAACTTCAAATATTCATTTGATAATAGAAGTTCCAAAGAGCACCTGTATAAACATCCTCCAGTACTCTTCCCTCTATCTTATCATTTCCAGTAGCCTTGAGAAAAGTTTTTCAAACAAGAGTTTTTCAACTTCAAACAGAATATTTTTCAAGCCTCTAGTTGGCAGTGTTACAAAGTTTCTTCAATCCACTCCTTCTTCCCCCCTGAAAAAAGCCTAAAAAGAGAAAAAAAAGTATATATGTATATTTATGTATATTAAAAAAAATATTAAAGGGGGCCTCTATTTTAAAAAATATAAACAGTCAGAAAGGAGAAGAGAGAGCAAAAATATAAAAATATAAAAGAAAAAAACCAGTCTGATTAACTAGATCGCAATAGAAATTCAGTAAAGAAAAAAAAAAAGTAAAAATAAAAAGCCAAGCCTCACTTTGACATTACTAAAAAAAAAATTGCTGCTAAATCAAAATTTGTCAATAAGTTTACAGATTTCTTCTAATATTAGAGCGTTCTTAAGTCCCAAGCAAAAAAAAAGATCCTCACCAGCCGATACACTTCTTTCTATCCCGTTCTTCCAGAGCTGTCCCAGCTTCAGCAGCCTAATGGCTGCCTCTCCGCCGTTGGCAAAGGGGCTTCTTCTGGATCGACCAGGGTCTTGCGATGTCCCCAGAATCTACAGAACGCGCCCCTTACTGTCACTGTCACTACGAGATGGTTTAGGTCCATTAGGACTGACCAGGGGCGAAGATATCAGTTGTGATCTCGGAGCCCCGAGATCACAGCTGTATCGTGGTGACGAAGCTCCGCCTTCTCCCAAGGTGTGGCTTCTTTACTCGGCGGTGTAGGCCTCCACTTCACAGACGGTCAAGTACTCCTCCCTGGATAAGTGGATACTGATGTAGCGGCCTTCTTGCCCGTTGCAGTAGATGGTGGTGATGGAGCCCAGGCTGGTGTTCAGGATAATCCCACAGCTGTGGGGCAAGAGAGGTCACAGGTTAGGAGGGCAGTCCTTCTGGGCCCCCACCTGCTGGGGGTGATTCTGCAGGGAATTTTTTTTTTTTAAAAAAAACAACTTTGATTGCTTTCTCAGGGTCATCAACTGTTCTGACCCAAACCTTGTTCCAAGCAAACAAACACCAAGCAGAGGTAAAAGCAAAACCTTTTAATGCTTCTCTGCGAATTCCTTTCCTTCATAGTTAAAAGGCTATGAAAACTAATTGTCTCTGATAAGAACGAGCCTTGCCAAGGTGGTGCAAGGCTGCCAAGAACACTAGATTAAATTGCAAGGAAATATTCAAAGCCCAAAGTCTCCAAACACAAACCTGGATAGTCCAAACATCCACAAGGCTGAAGAGCAAGAACTTCTTTGCTTCCTGCAAAGAATTCCACCTCTGAGGGCTGGCTTTTATCCCTTAAGGGAGAGGCCATCATCTTGCAGCCTTACTCTTGAGTCACCCATGCTGCTGCAGCTGCACGTTCCTTCGAGCAGCCCTGCACACACGTGCACTGAGCACAGGCTCCTCGGGGGCTTCTTCCTCACTGCTGCCAGCCTCCACTATCTCCAAAGACAGCACTCCACTCCCTGATGGTCCCGGCCCCATCCCTGCACCACACAGAGGCCCCTCATCCGAATCCTCACTCTCTGAGACCTCAGCCGTCCTCACCGGCTGCCAGCGAATCACATCATTATCTTGATTTTTCTGGATCCAGCTCTGAAGAATGCTACTGTCAAGCATGAGTGCGGCTTTGCTCCGCATTTGGAAGGCTTCTCACTGGGTGGTCAAATGCATCAAGAAAGACACCAGGCTGGTTCTATCTCGGGTGAGCTGCTCCGATCACGAGCTCGGGAAGCTCTTTTATTAAAAACACACAGTAATACTGTGTGAACTCTATCCAATCATTATGTTACATGAGTAGAAATATTAGTGGACACATAGTAGCATCAAATCACAGTGTTATATGGTCAGTTTTAGTAGGTACAAAGTAGCCAATCAACGCCTGAAGTCCAGTTAACAGCTCCTGGTGTTGTATTGCTGATTGATGTTCTTTGTTCCTGGTACACGCTTTCAGCCTCCGTGAGGCCTTGAGGCCTGGCATGTACTAAAACTGTTGAAGTTGATTCATTTCTGCACACGAGAAACCAGGAGATCCGGGCAGTTCAAAAGATTATATAGGTTTATGGCAAACTGAGGCTCTCTACAAGAATCTGAGCTACCAATGGTCAAAGCAAACTGGCTGTAGATAAGAGTCAGCAGAATTCAAGGTGGGTTGGAGTTGGATCTCTTGCAGGCATGAAGGGATGCGAGTTGAGACCAATAACGTGTTTGACCCCTCCCTCCCCCGGGCTCATCCTGTTCATCTTCTACAGGTACGGCCCTTGTTTTTTGCTTCTGCCCTGAAGAAGGTTACAGGGCCACATGAATTTATCCAGCCCGGTTTTGTCCCTGAGCCAGATGGCTGTCTCGGCCAGATCCATCCCCTGGAGTTGGGCAGCTAATCAGTTAAAATAAACAAACATATAAATAAAATCCCAGATCTAATGGGAGAGAGGGGAAACCTGAGCAATTTATTCACCCGTAACTTAAAATCTCTCCTTTGCTCCCTTATACAACAGTTCCTCTAAGTGCAATAAAATGATCGAATCCACCTATATTTGATGTTGTTTTTTCCTAATTTATTGTTTTAGCTCTAAGTCTTGCCCAAAATACTTTGGAAGCCTCTTTTCCGCTCCAAGAACATCTTTTTTGAGATTCAGAGACCAGAACAAAAGTCCCAGGAGAGAAACTTTTCTACCCCAGCCTCATATCAGGTGCTTTACCCAGTTCTGAGGGAACCCAGGTTCTAGATTTGCAACATAAATGATAGCAGAAATTAGCAATCAGGTCCCCCAAACAACTGATAAAACAACTTAGCCAGATGTCTCCAGTCTTTCCTTACCTCTTGGGGGAGCAAGGAGGGAGGTGATCTCACAATCTCTACATCAATGGAGTCACGATATCTTGGTCCCCAGGACAAAGTCAGCACCTCATACTCAACAGCACCCCAAAATCTCCTGCACTGGCTGTGGATTCTGTCTATTCTGGTGATGCCCCAAATACCTGGAGGACTCCAGTTGGGGAGGACGGGCTCCGAGCAACTTACAGAGGGTTGGCTCTTCCGTGGTCATCCAGAGAATCTCCTAGGTGGACCTCTGCTCCATACAGCCTTTCTCCACAGCAGTCCTCACGGTTTTTCAACACCACCACATAGATTTTATGAGGCTCCCCCAGGTCCACCAACAACCAGGGGTTTCTCTCCAGGCTAGTGTGGATGCAGGAGCCATGGCTCCAGGTCCCATTGCAGTCCCGATCCACGGCTTTGTCTGGTGATCCAAGGCTCTCATATATGTAGTTGAAAGACTGGGAAGTCGGCTTCCCTAAGGCCAAATTATCTGCGCCTGCACCTGCAGGAGAGAACAGAGGAGATCCTTCAAGCAGAGAGTGGTTGGGAGGAGAAGAAAAAAGGAAGGTGCAAAGCCACAAGGGCAACATTTTGGAGACACAAGGAGTAAGTTTTGAAACGGGTTAAAAGAAGTGAAGCTGAGTGCAATGCTACCTTCCTTTGCTATTGGGGGAGGAACCCCTTGGCCTCCTTTTCTCCCACTCCCAGAGAAGATCTGGACCTCATCACAGTAGGTGCAATGAGATCCATATCAAGTGGCCATTTACCATGTGATGTTGCTTCGCTGGAGACCATGTGGGTGATGAGATCATAGGACAGATTAGGAAGAGCAAATATCTGGTTGGCCTGAAGTGCTATGGGCAATTACACACACACACACACACACAGTTTATACTCTATTGCCTTGTTCCTCTGCAAGTGTCTCCAGGGGACACCCAGATGTTCTGAAGTGTGCGAGCATAGAGAAGCAAGGAACACAGAGAAGTCCCTGCTCCCAAGGACATCTTACTGTGGTTGTGCAACAGACCCACTGAAGTTCAGGGATCTCGTGGCCCTTGTACCCTTTGAGTAACAACTACAGTATGTGTTGCAGGCAGTGCACCAGTATCTGAAGGTGCTACAAGACTAAGAGGAGAGACTGGGAGAGGACTAGTAGATGTTACATCTGTATCCACGCACACACACAACACACAAGGGCCTTTAGGTGATTCTTACCTATAGGTGGAGGCCTGCAACTCTGAGCTGCTCCAGGGCCTGCCAGGAGGACCACGGCCAGCAGACACCCCCCCCCCCAGATAATGAGCTGCATCCTGCAAGCGAGGAGGGGAGAGATCAGGAAAGGCGTGGCAGGGCCACATAGAGACGATGAAAAGCTGGCTTCCTCTGCTCAACACACCTGAGCATCAGGACTGGCCATGGAGACCCAAAGGAGGGTGGGAGATACTTTAAAGATACTTTGGCCATTCTCCCAGAAGTCAATCTAGAGGATTCCTGAAATCTGCCTCTTCCCTCATCTGGTCTTTCCCACATACTGACGTTAATCTCATTAAAAAAACACCAAGGTAGGATTTATTGGAGTCTCTTTCTCATCTGCCCACTTTCTCAGGCCATCCCATAATTTCACCCACCCCTCCTTCCAGGGCTCACTCTGTGGTCAGTCCTTCCTTCTTCCCCGCCACTCACCTCCTCCAATCTCTTGGCGGTGTCCAAAGGGCTGGATCTCCTTCCTGGAGGGGGAACAAGGGCAGCTCCTTTCCACCCACAGGTGCTTCAGGTGAGCCCTGGGCCTCCCTCTGACCAGCCTCGGTTTTAACCCCTTCCTCCCAGGTAGGACTAACCTGACTCAGGAAGCCCAAGCCAATCAGGAGGCCAGAGCAAAGGTTGGCCTCTTTCCCAACTCAGGGGGACCTTTAGGTTTGCTTTGCTACAAGATTTGTCACCAACTTAGCAAACATGGAATCTTCTCTCCAGTATTTTCATCACTGTGACTCGTCTCCAACAGGTATTAGCTCTCTCCCACAGTGAAGGACAACACACGGCTTTTTATCAGGAAACTCTGCACTGCCATCCAACTCATGATAAACTCTCAGCAAACACTGGGTTTTTTTCACTCAGCACTGAATTTCCCGAGGCCTCTGGGTCTTATGCATGGAATGGGGGTGGTTCGCTTAGTTTTACAAGCAAAAGTTTTACAAACTCAAGGGTTCTTTTAAGAAAAAACCATGGCTGCATCAACTAAGCCAACTATTCATTATTTTCCCCATAATTATCTTCTCCAACCCCACCTCCTTGTCCACAAAATTAAAAACATTGGTTGTTGCCTCTGTTGAAGACCCAAGGGTGAGGAGCAGCAGTGGAATCCTACCTGTTCAACTCCTGATTTGGTGATGGTGTGTGTGCAGAGGTCTGCACATGGGCACACCTAACTCACACGCACTTAAGGCACGCGTGCCGCTTTCCACACACCAGCTGAGGCTCTGTTGCACCAACCAGCTGAAAGGATAAAGAGGAGAAAAGTGTAGGGCAGGTGAGAGGGCTGATCCTGTGCTTGTCTCTTCTTCCTCTTCTCAGTTGATCGTCTTTCAGCCCAACTGGTAGCAATTTTTGCAACCGGATCAGTTGAACCAGGCCAAACCGGTAACATATCACCATTGGTGTGTGGAGCAATGTTCTCCAACAGATTCTGGTCTCCTGCAGGAGCCAGGATCCTCGAGAACTGGGCCCTTCCAGGAGAGGACCTCAAGGTCCACTGACCTCTCATCATCTTCAGAAGATGCCTGAGCAAGCCATCCACAGCTACAGAGCCTCAAAGTCCCTGGGACAAGCTTTGCTCCAGCAAGGTCCCTCAAAGTGGGGACCCTCCCTGTTCATAGGAGACCAGGGTTGAGGGTCTAGTCTTGACATTGTCTCCACAGACTTCTTAAAAACTCACCTGGAGTCTGTCACCAACCAAATGAGCTTTCCCAGCTGTTCCTCTTCAACCTGTGACTCCTGCAAAATATTGGAATTCTTCTGTAGGAGATGTTTTTAACTTCCTTCCTCATGGAGTGGACTCTTCCTTCAGGGAGCCAACCAGCCAATGGAAAGTGGCAGAGCTTGTGCTGAAGACCAGGGACCCAATCAAGACTAAGTTTCAAATTTCCCACAAGTGGTTTCCTCCCTACCTCCTGGGTGTTGACAGTGAGGGGAGAGGGCACATGACACAACCCACATTCTACTGGATCTCACTTCCTCTTTCCAGGTGTTCAGGGATCTCTTCTGCACAGGTGCACAATAGTCTTCCTTGACAGATGTCAACTGGTTTCCACGTCAGAACCTCATCCTTGTTTGGGAACAAAGAGCAACATGAATGTTGTTTTTGCAGATGCAACCATGCTCACACCTTCAAAGTCAACACGAGTTCTGGCAGCTTCCAGATCACTTCCTCCCAATCCTGAAAAATGCTATTACATACGAAGAGAATATTTCCAAATTAAAGTCAGAAAAAGGCTTCCTTGCAATGAAAGTGTACCACACTGAGGTGCCTCATCGAAGGAAACATTGAGCTCCTGTGAAAAATAGTCAAACTGCCATCTTTTGATGTGTCCAACTGAAGAGGAGGCTGGACTTGATGGCCTCCAAGGGAAGCTTCTAAAACACCAGGTAAGTGAAGGAAACCTGCTTTCTGGGGACATGAGACTCCTGGTGTGTACGATGAATGTGCTGCTATGTACCTGGACAGGTATATATACTCTATAAAGCCTTGGTAAGACCATACCTAGAATACAGAATCCGGTTTTTGATCACTACGCTATAAAAAGATGTGGAGACTCTAGAAAAAATACAGAGAAGAGCAACCAGGATGATGAGGGGACTGGAGGCTAAAAAATATGATGAACGGTTCCAGGAACTGGGCCTGGCTAGTCTAGGGAAGAGAAGGACCAGGGGAGACAGGAGAGCAGCCTTCCAATATTTGAGGGGCTGCCCCAAAGAAGAGGGAATCAAGCTATTCTCCAAAACACCAAAAGGCCAGACAAGGAATAATGGATGGAAACTGAACAAGGAGAGATTCAACCTGGAAATAAGGAGAAACGTTCTGATAGTGAGAAAAATCCACCAGTGGATTTTTGCCTTCGGAAGTTGTGGGAGCTTCATCCCTGGAGGCTTTCAAGAAGAGATTGGACGGCCATCTGTCAGAAATGGTGTAGGGTCTCCTGCTTGGACTAGATGACCTCCAAGGTCCCCTCCAACTCTGTTAATCTGTATGGTGGGTGGCCAGAACACCTCTTGCCTCTGATCACCTGGGTTTTCCATCCAGTCCAGTCAGGGTGTGATGGGCCTTCGTTGTCTTAGGTAAACCACAAGCATTTGCCTGCACCACTGAGTCATGGATGGTTGACACGGCCCCTCTGGCCAAGGAGAACAACTCTGGTTGGGGTGAGAAGGAGGGGAGGGGGTGTTTCACTTGGAGGACGCTTGGTAAATTTGGGGAATCCATCTGGTGGCCCAGCCCAAAGTTGGGCATTTTTTTTCCACCTTGTGTGAGTTAGCTAACATAGCAAGTGTCATGCCTCTGTTAGAATCTGACTCCGAGGGAGAGGAAAAACAGCCAACAGGGAGTGGGAGTGTGGCTTCGGAGGTTGTGGAGGAAACTGGGGAAGGGCACAGGCCAGTGGGCAGTCAGAGGAAGACCCAGGCTCATCCCCTCTTCATCCTAGGGCACGCATGGTGGAACGGAGAAGGGAGAAACATGAATGGCATGGTCTTAGGTGGAGGAAGGGGCCCTGATCCCCTTCATGGCCTGCAGCTGTGAGGCCTGTTTAAAAGGACAAACTGTGCATGGTCCAGTGCTGGAAGCAAAGGATGAAATAATTCTAGTCTTTCCGTTCTTATCTGAGTTTGGCGTCCTTCCCAGTGTGTGTATTTCAATATCTGTGGACATCTTCAAGCCCTTATCCTACCTGGTCTCATTAATTGCTTCAGTGTGGTTTCTGTTGTTTTTTTCTATTTATAATTTAAATGTATGTTGAGTTTGAATGGAAGTTCTTCCTTTTCGCTACTGTTTGTGGGGGAGTTTTTTCTCCAGTCAATGATAATTGGACTTTTGAAGCCAAGTTGAAGGAATTAAAGGGACTTCACCTGTTTTTGTGACTTTCTTGCTTTTGTGTCCCACCCTGTGTCATCACAGGTAAGTCCTCGGCTTTACAAAGTTCATTAAGAGACCATTTGAAGCTACAGCAGCAATGAAAAAGGGGACAGGACAACTTTTCACGCTTATGACCGTCGCAGCCTCCCCGGGGCCAGGTGTTCAAAATTTGCTTAGCAACCGGCCCGTACTTATGACGGTTGCAGCATCCTGGGTATATGTGTCTCGTCACCACTTTCCGTGACAAGCAAAGTCCTTGGGGAAGCCAAAACCCCCAAAACAACTGCAGGACTAATTTAACACCCGCTGTGATTCACTTAAACAGCGGTGGTGAGAAAGGTCGTAAAACAAGGCTGAAAAAACTCTGCTAATGACCCTCTCGCTTTGCAATGGGAATTTTGCGGGGTTTGCTTGTAGTCGCAAATTAAGGACTGCCTACGATTTCACAAAGGTGGGGGGGGGAAACATTTTTTAAAAAACTTTATCTCTGCACAAAAGTCATAGCCAGGACTAAGGTCTCAACTTCCTCCCCCTTTTGTGTCATTGCCAAGGATTGCGTCCCCTTTTCTCTGCCGCAAGGGCTTTATGTAATTGGTACTGAGCAATGGAAGATTTTAACATGGCATTTCAACTGTGGCCACTTTTAAGATTGGTGGACTTCAACTCCCAGAATTCCTCATCCAGCTTTGCTTTGGGAGTTGAGGTCCACCAATCTTAAAGTGGCCACAGTTGGAGTCCCCTGTCTAGGAAGCTTTGACTCCAAAGAGATAAGCAGAGACAAAGGCCTGCGATGCAAGCACCATCGGACTAAAATTCCCGTGGTTACTTACAGAACAAGGAAAACGGACCATAATTTCAGCTGTCCAAAATTTGGCAACGGTGAAATAATATAATTTCAAAGTTCCAAGAAAGGAGGGAAAGAGGCATCAAAATGTCCTAGGCAGTGGTGGGATGCTGCCGGTTTGGACAGGTTCTAGCAAACTGGTAGCTCCGATGAACAGCTGGCCATGCCCACTCCCTCCCTCCCTATCCTGTCCTATATTTCCATGTTTTTCAGCTCAGCTGATTTGCGTAGCACAGTGAATTTCCGCGCCTCAGCTGTTTTACTTACTGGGGCTGTAGCGATTGAAATTGGTGTATTTTGAATGCTGTGCGCATGTGCTCACAGAACCAGCTGTTAAACTGGTTGCAGCCCACCACTGCTTCTATGGTGTGCAAAATAGCTGATTGGTTTCAGATGGTCAAGCAAGAACCTGGCCCTCCTGGTCATAGAAGGTATGAGCCAGGGTGGCGCAGTGGTTAAAGTGAAGTACTGCGGACTACTTCTGCTGACTGCAATTTGGCAGTTCAGGTTCAAGGTTGACTCAGCCTTCCGTCCTTCTGAGGTTGGTAAAATGAGGACCCAAAATTGTGGGGGGCCAGAGGCTAAGTCTATAAACTGCTTAGAGAGAGATGTAAAAGCATTGTGAAGTCTAAGGGCTATCGCTAAGTGGGAAGGAAGGAAGGAAGGAAGGACCGTGGTGGCATTGTGGTTAGAGTGCAGTATTGCAGGCTGATTCTGTCCACTGCCAGGAGTTTGATCCTGAGTGGCTCCAGGTTGACTCAGCCTTCCCTCCTTTCCAAGGTTGGTAAAATGAGGAGCCAGATTGTTGGGGACAAGAGGCCGACTCTGTAAACTGCTTAGAGGGGGCTGCAAAGCACTGTGAAGCGGTAGATAAGTCTAAGGGCTCTTGCTCTTCTCCAGAGGCCCTGGAGGCAGGACAAGGAACAACAGATGAGCATTAAGGAAGAAGAGAAGCAACCTGGAATTCAGGAGAAATTTCCCCACATGAGGACAATTAACCAGTGGGACAGAAGTTGTAGGGCTCCATCATGGGGGCTTTCAAGAAGAGGTTGATAACCATTATGGGATAGTTATACCATTCTAGAATGGTATAGTTTCTCCTGTTTGAGCAGGGGGTCAAGGTCCCTCCCAATTATCCTATAATCCTGTGAGTGCAGCTGCTAGAATTGATGAGGGTGCAGGGCACAACAATTGGCTGGCTATAAAAAAAATCCGGAGCCTCTCAATTCTGCAAGATCCAGTCTGGATCCGTCCCCAGAACCAGAAGTTTAGACTTCTGAGTTCTCTTCAATGCGCTGAAGCTCTGTCAGAATGGCATACAGGTAGTCCTTGACTTACGACCGCCATTGAGCCTCACCCTTTCCATTGCTAAGTGAGACAGTTGTTAAGTGAATTTTGCCTCATTCAACGACCCTTTTTGCCTCAGGGGATAAGTGACTCACTGCAGTGGATACGTTAGTAACCCGATTGTTAAGTGAATCTGGCTTCCCCCTTGACTTTGTTCATTGGGAGGTCACAAAAGGGAATCACAGGTTCAACGGTCATAAATAGGAACTGTCTGAATTTTCATCCCACAATCATAGGGATGCTGGAAAGGTTGTAAGTGTCATAAGTCATTGTTTCAGTGCCGTTGTAACTTTGAATGTTCACTAAAAGAGCTGTATTATGGACAACATTGTCTTGTTCAGCATGGGAGTTCACACATACACACCTACAATTAATAATCTTCTTAAAGGCAAATGTCTCTAAATTCAATTCTGAATCAAGGTTGGAACCTCAACAGATCCTGCTCTGACCTCGGCGTCCCCAAAAAGCACTAAGCCGATTCTGTCCCGACAAAACCCCTTTTATTAAATGAAGGCGAATTTCTTGCATTCACCTTCCGCCAAAGGCCTGGCCAACAGTCTTTCCAGGGTGTGATTAGAAGCACAGACCTTATCTAGCCTGGAGAGCTGCCAAGTAACTATTTCCAAACAAAGTGCTGACAAGGAAGGACTCAGCAAAGCATCTCTGAGATGCACAGACAGATCTTCACACGGCTGGAACGGACAAATTGTTTCCTGCAAAAGCCCCCTCCCCTTTTGCTCTCTCTTTTAATCCTGATGAGAGGGGCCATTCACCGTCCACCTGTGGCCTTACTCCCACGTCGACCCTTAGTTCGTAATTGTTCTTTTCTTTGGGCAGCTCTGCACATTGCAAGCTGGGAAACAGCTCCGCCTCACTGCTGTCCAACTCCAAAGGCAGCTGATGACTGCCAGCCTGCCCTGGCCCCATCTCCGCTTCCGAAGCAGAGCCCTCATCTGAGCCTTCCCCAGACTCCAGGACTGGCCCAGCTTCCTCCCCAACCTCCTCACTGCCTGACTCTGCTGCCAGCTCTGCTTGCCACCAGCAGGCCACAACAGATCCTACCTATCTGCATGTCTCCGAGGAGCCCAACTTAAGACAAATGGGTAATACAGGCCTTCTGGGGACCAACAGATCAGATGACAGGAGGAGTCAAGCGGGCATATGGACACAGGGGAAGAATGGAGAGTGTTGACCCAGAAGTGAGCCTGGCTGAGGCCATCTTGGGGGAAACAGTTAGATGAGGTTTGTAGCCAAAACAATAAAGCTTTCTTGTGGGAACCAAGGACATTTTCACAAGTGGCTGGCCAGAGGAGGAGCAAAGTAACCAAGCAACCAGCCAGCAACTGGATTGGACAATGTGACCAATTACTTGAAGGAAAGGGGAAACTTTTACTTTTTAATTAGGTAAAAGGCACAGGAACTTTCAGAGTCGGCTTTCACCAGTTGTGCCAAAATGAGGTAACCAATACATTGTTTTTTGAGGAATTTGCCTCCCTTGGAGTTTCTATGGGTACATTCCTTGGAATGCTGACAGAGAGCAGAGACAGTTTGAGGAAGGGGGGGGCTTGCATCCCCCCGACAGACACAAAGGTTTTCACCAAAGAAGGAACAGGGGGAACCTAGGAATGGATCTTAGGAGCTCGTTTATTTGGGGAGCAATTGGCATTTTGTAGGAGTGTTAATGCCCCTCCCCCCAATGCAAGGCGTGGCTTCTCTACTTGGTGCCGTAGACCTCCACTTCACAGTCGGTCAAGTACTCCTCCCTGGGTAAGTGGATACTGATGTAGCGGCCTCGATTATTGTCGCAGTAGATGGTACTGATGGAGCCCAGGCTGCCGTCCTGGATTATCCCACAGCTGTGGGACAAGAGAGGTCATGTTAGGAAAGCAGCCCATTCTGGCCCCCACTTGCTGGTCACCCCCCCCCCCCATTGACTCTTCAAGCCCAGCCCCATCCGAGCAGTAAACCAATCCTCCCATGATCCTCTGCTCCCTCAGGTGCTCTGCCTCCATTTTGTCTCTACTATTCCATTCACTGTAAACATGAACCTCATTGGACAAACTCTGGGGGTGATTCTGCAGGAAATGTTGTTGTTGTTGTTGGTTTTTAATCTTTGATTGCTTTCTCAGGGTCTTCATCATCTTGATTTTTTCTGGATCCAGCTCTGAAGAATGCTACTGTCAAGTACAAGAAACCAGGAGATCCGGGCAGTTCAAAAGATTATATAGGTTTATAGCAAACTGAGTCTTTCTAAAAGAATCTGAGCTACTCAGATAACAGATAATCAGAGTTGGAAGGAACCTTGTAGGTCATCTAGCCCAACCCCCCCCCCATCCAAGCGGGAGACCCTACATCATTTCTGACAGATGGCAGTCCAATCTCTTCTTGAAAGTCTCAACTAGCCGTAGATAAGAGTCAGCAGAATTCAAGGTGGGCTGAACTTGGATCTCTTGTGGGCATGGAAGGGATGCAAGACAAATGATGTGTTTGACCCTTTCCTCTCTCTGGCTCAGCCTGGTCATCTTCTACAGCTATGGCCGTTGTTTTTTGGTTCTGCTGTGAAGGAGGCTACAGTCTTCATCAAGGACCACATGAACTGATCCAGCCCGGTTTTCTCCCTGACCCGGATGGCTGTCTTGGCCAGATCCATCCCCTGGAGTTGGGCAGCTAATCAGTTCAAATAAACAAACATATAAATAAAATCCCAGATCTAATGGGAGGGAGGGGAAACCTATACAATTTATTCAGCCCAGTGGTGGGATTCTTCCCGGTAGTAGAAAAACAGCTGTCAGTTCAGCTGAGCCAGGTTTTTTTTCCTCCCAACTGTCAGCTGTTCTGACTGTTGTGAATGAATAAATGTGTTCATAAAGTTATCAAGAGCTTGAAGTCAAGTGTAGGGTTCTGGCCCTGCACTTCTGATTGGCCGTTAATGGCAGCATCAGATTGGTCCATTCTGGTGAATCTGATTGGCCATTAATGAGCCTCTCCTATTGGTTAACGGAGTTAGCACTCCCTGGTTTTCATTGGTTAAATATCCAATAAAGTTGCCTATATAAGGAGGCCCATTGCAGCCTTTGGGCTGAGCTGTTTCACTATGAAAATAAAGAGTTTGAAGTTCACTGTTTTACTGGCTCGTCTCCATCATTCGCACCCATGCTCCAGACTTAACACCCAGAATTCTGGGAGCCGAAGTCCACAAGTCTTAAAGTTGCAAAGCTCGCTGAGGAATTCCGGGAGTTGAAATCCACAAGTCTTAAAGTGTCCAAGGTTGGAGAGTCCTGGTGTAGTGGATGTTTGTGGGATAGAAAAACATAAAAGATATATCACAGAACATAGAACCCTAGGGCTGGAGGGAAACCTTGGAGGTCTTCTAGTCTAACCTTCTGCTGCTGGTATCTAAGAGGAGTTGGAGGGGGGGATTAGGGAGGCTTTGAAATGGCCAGGAGTACAACTATATCTATGCACATGCAGCACACAGGGGTTTTCTGGTGCTTCTTACCTACTGGTAGGTGTATGCAACCCTGAACTGCTGCAGGGCCTGCCAGGAGGGTCACAGCCAGCAGACCCCCCCCCCAGATGATGAGCTGCATCCTGCAAGGAGCGAGGAGGGGAGAGATCAGGAAAGGCGTGGCAGGGCCACGTAGAGACGATGAAAAGCTGGCTTCCTCTACCCAACACATCCGGACTGGCCTGATGGACCCAAAAAAGGGTTGAAGACTCTGAAAGTCTGTGGAGATTCTCGATCATCTCAATCATGGTTGTCCCAAAGGTGCTTTCTTTTTTTCCCCAAGAGGCAACTGGACTTTCTTTGTTTTGCTTTAAAGAAGTTTCACTTCCCATCTAAGCAGCTTCTTCAGCTCTGACGGAAGGATCGATAGTCCTTGCAGACAGAACTGGTCATTTGCATCCTTTTAGAGAGTCCTTGAGGCCACCTGGAGGTTTATCTGTGACTGAGGGCCAGGGCTTCCAAGGGCTTCAATGACCCTCCTGTTGCGGTTCACCAGAAGCCGGTGCAGACAGCAGAGGTATAAGGACGAAAGGGAACCAGTCTGGGAGTCTGGAGAGGACTCGGACAAGGGTCCTGCATCCGATGCAGAGATGGGGCCAGGACCATCTGGGAGTCGGGTGCTGCCTTTGAAGTCTAGCAGCAGTAAAGCAGAGGACTCAGGGGAGCCTGTTCCCAGTGCGTGTGTGTGCAGAGCTGCTAGAAGGCGAGAGCAGCTGAAGCAGAAGGGGTGACTCGGGAGTAAGGCTGGGAGGTGATGGCCCCTCCCCTAAGGGATAAAAGTCAGCCCTCAGTGATGAAAAGTTTTGCAGGAAGCAAAGCAGTTCAGTAATTTCCAAGTCTGTCTTGAAGCTCTGACTCTGGCCGGTTTATGTTAAGCCTTAATTGGATGTCTGTTTGTTGGCAGCATTCTACAGCACTGAAAAGTGTGCTCTTACCTGGAGGAACTGTGTATCATTAGTTCTGGCTGGAAATGCAAGTAATTCCCAGCATCACATTAAAATAGGTTTTACTTTTAAAATCAGTTTGTGTTTTATTAAGTTTGATGAAGCCTGGGTCAGAACAACTCCAAAAAGAATGCAAATGATCAATGGTCTGCAAGGAGTATGAATCCTTACATTCAGTCCCACCATCCAGTCAGAGCTGAAGAAGCTTCTTGGATGAGAAGCAAAACGTCTTCAGAAGAAAAAGCAAGAAAGTGCAGTCACCTCTTGAAAAAGTGCCAGTGGTCGTATGCTGCCGGTTCACACCAGTTCTAGGGATCTGGTTGTGCTGGTCAGCAGTCGGCCCCACCCACCTGCCCCTACCATTTCCTGTCTACATTTCCTTTGTTTGTAGCTCAGCTGATAGGCGGGGCAGAATGAAGTGCACGCCCACAGAACTGGTAGTAAAATATTTTGAATTCCACCACTGAAAAGCACCTTTGGGGATCTGAAGGTTCTGCCCTTCTCTCAGAGGTCCATCACGAGCATCCCTGAAATCGCTCCTCTGCCTCTTCCCTCGCCTGGCTGATGTCAATCTCATCAAAAACACCAAGGTGGGGTTTATTGGAGTCTCTTTCTCATCGGCCCACTTTCTTGGGCCATCCCATAATTTCACCCACCCCTCCTTCCAGGGCTCGCTCTATGGTCAGTCTTTCCTTCTTTCCCTGCCACTCACCTCCTTCAATCTCTTGGCGATGTCCAAAGGGCTGGATCTCCTTCCTGGAGGGGGAACAAGGGCAGCTCCTTTCCACCAATAGGTCTAAATTCTTCAGTGTGCTCTGGACTTCTTTCTGGCCGGCCCTGCTTTTATCTCCTTCCTCCCAGATGGGGTTAGCCTGACTCAGGAAGTCCAATCAGAAGGAGGCCAGGCCAGAGGCCGGACTCCAGCCTGACTCCTATGGACTGTTAGGTTTGCTTTGCTACAAGATCTGTCACTGTCATGTATGCAAATGGACTACTCGAAATCCCCGTGCCTTGATTGGCTAAGGCGCGGGGATTTCTGATTGGCCAGGCGAGCCGCGCCTGATTGGCCCGATTGAAGTCTCCCGCGATTGGTTAAAGCCAAGAGCGGGAGACTTGAATCGCTGCCATTGGCCGCGGCCGCCGAAGCAAAAGATATAAAAGCCGCGAGCTTTTTGTCTTTTGCGGTTCGGTTCCACCAGTGTTAATAAAGAGCTTGAATTGAAAGTCACTGACTACGAGCCTTATTTACGGATACGACACTGGCGACGAGGGTGGGATCTCGCCATTGAACCGAACCCCGTATCCGTTTAAGAACCAGCGACAGCGAAGATGGCGAAAATAGCACCGCCCGCTCCCTTCAACCCCGCCGCCGAGGACTGGGAATCGTACTCGGATCGATTCCGGATGTACCTGGAATGCGCCGGCATGAAGGACGCCCCGGGCCCGCTAAAACGCGCCGTCTTTCTCACACACTGCGGACCAGAGGTCTTCCAGATGGCCAAGGCATTGGCCAAACCAGCAGACGCAACCGCCATCGACTGGGACGTCCTCGAGCCCATACTGAGATGCCATTACGCCCCCGAGGTCCCCATCCTGATACGGCGAAACGAGTTTTACCGCAGAAACCAGAAGCCGAACGAAAAATTAAGCGACTTTGTCGCTGAATTACGGCGCCTGGGAGGACTCTGTGAGTTTGAAGGGCTTAATAGTCTCATCAGAGACCGCTTCGTGCTCGGGCTATGGGATCCGACACTCCAGAGCCGACTCATGGCCAAAGGCGACATCAGCCTAGCCGATGCCCTCACTGCGGCCGCAGCAGCAGAAGCCACCCGCACGTCAGCAGACACCATGCGAAGATCTGACGCGAAGGGCGGGAACAACAACCCCGCGAGGTCGGCCGACACCAGAAGCGAAGCGACCGCACACTACGGCGAATACCAATCAACCTCCAGCGCGTCAGATGACGAGGAGGACATACACCGTGTACAAATGGGACGAGGCGAACAGCGAAGTCAAAGAGGTCGCAGGTCGAGGACCAACTGCGCCGGTTGCGGCGGCGACCACCCCAGGTCAGAATGCCGATTCTTCGACGCTATCTGCAGGCATTGTGACCGACGAGGCCACATCGCCCGAGTTTGCCGCCAGAAAAAACCCCGCAGCCCGCCCAAACGTGAACAACTTGACAGGAAAAGAGAAAGCTCCCCGCCCAGAGCCAGAGAGCGCCAGCCAACAGGTCGATGGGACCAGAGACAACGATCGCAAAGAAGCGGTGACAGCCGACGTAAAGAGGAAACCCACCAGACGGTGACCATTGGCCACGCCATTTCCGACGGAGCTAGAAAGGTTCACGTAGAAGTTCACATAGAGGGTCGACCATGTAAGATGGAAGTGGACTCCGGTTCCTACCTTTCTATGATTGCTTGGCGCGAAATCAAGCAACTAGTGCCTACACTACAAAGAAGAAACGTACCTGCCCAAAAAATCATCATAAAAGACTATCAAGGTAATCGCGTTCCGGTAGTGGGCACCAAGAACTTTAACATAACCTACAAAGGCCACACAGAACAACTTCCACTCACAATAGTCGACCGCGACCGCCCTAGCCTGCTGGGGTTACAATGGTTTGCTCCGCTTAACATCGCGCTGACAGGTGTCAACCACGTATCCATTGAAGCTTGGGAACAGCGGCTAACCCAAGAATTCCAGGAGGTCTTCAATGGAGAATTGGGCAAGTACCAGGGGCCCCTTATTTCATTTGATTTAGACCCAAGGGTTCCCCCGAAGCGGCTTAAGCCTAGAAGGGTACCCTTTGCATTAAAGCCCAAAATCGACGAGCAGCTAGACAAGCTCGTCAGACAAGGGGTGTTACAACCGACAGATCACGCCAGATGGGAAACCCCTATAGTGACCCCAGTAAAACCAGACGGGTCCGTGAGAATCTGCGGGGACTATAAGGCCACCCTAAATGGCGCGTTGCAACAAAGCGCCTACCCAGTCCCGGTAGTGCAACATTTACTGCACTCACTGGGAGGGGGCAAAGTTTTTGCTAAGCTCGACCTCGCACAAGCCTATCAACAACTACCTGTGGACGAAGAAACGGCAGAGGCCCAAACAATAGTGACCCACCGGGGGGCTTTTAAATGTAACAGACTTCAATTTGGGGTCAGCGTGGCACCAGGCATCTTCCAGAGCCTGATGGAACGCTTGCTGCAAGGCATCAAGGGGGTGGTGCCCTACTTCGATGACGTATTAGTGGCGGCGCCAAATGAAGCCGAACTAGAAAACCGTTTAAGACAAGTCTTAACGAAATTTAAAGAAACAGGACTTAAAGTCAAACGCGAAAAATGCCAACTTTGTACAAAGCAAGTAGAGTTTCTGGGCTACCTCCTAGACCAGCAGGGCATCCACCCCACAACAAAAAAAGTAAAGGCCATCAAAGAAGCCCCCACCCCAAAGTCCAAATTAGAGCTGCAAGCATTCTTAGGTTTACTAAACTTCTATAATGTCTTCCTACCTCAAAAGGCTACGGCGGCGGAACCTTTACATAGACTCCTGGACAAGAAGACAGCCTGGACTTGGGGGAGACGGGAACAAACAGCTTTTCAAAAGACCAAAGACCTCCTCACCTCTGATGCCGTCCTAATGCAATTCTGCGAAACCCTGCCTGTAGCTGTCACTTGCGACGCATCACCCTTCGGCGTCGGCGCTGTCCTCAGCCATACCCTCCCAGACCAGAGAGAAGCACCTATCGCCTTTTTCTCGAGAACTCTGACTAAACCAGAGCGGAACTATAGCCAGCTGGACAAAGAAGCTTTGGCTATAGTGGCCGCCGTTAAGCGTTTCCACGAGTACCTTTACGGCCGCCCATTCAAAATAGTGACTGACCATAAACCGTTGCTGGGCATTCTCGCGGGAAACCGTCCCACACCAAACATCTTGTCACCCCGGATGACAAGATGGTCTGAATTCCTGGCAGCCTACAACTATGAACTGCTACACAAGCCAGGTAAGAAGATATCGCACGCGGACGCTTTAAGCCGTTCCCCCTTACCTGACTCTGACCCTGACCCTGCACCAACAACAAATACCCTGTCCATCGAGTGTTTACCCATTACCGCATCGGACATAGCGAGGGAAACGGTTAAGGACAAACACTTAGCGCCAATCTTACATTGGCTACAAAAAGGCTGGCCGGAAAAAGACGATAACGAGACTTTTAAACCTTTCCGCCAGCGCCAGACTGAACTTTCAATACTGAGAGGATGTATCCTTTGGGGAGACCGGGTGGTGATTCCGACTAAATTACAGAACAGGGTCCTAGAGATGTTGCACGAGGGTCATCCTGGCATCGTCAGGACCAAAGCCCTGGCCAGGAGTTACGCTTGGTGGCCTGGCATGGACAAACAAATTGAAACATGGGTCGCCAAATGCCACTGGTGCCAGGAGACCAGATCCAGCCCACCCACGGCACCTATCCGGGACTGGGAGACACCTCGGGGACCCTGGTCCAGAATACATTTAGACTTTGCCGGCCCCACAAATGGCCACACCTTTTTAATCACAGTTGACGCATACTCAAACTGGCTAGAGGTGGCCGACATGAAATCCACCACCACAGAGGCCGTCATTAAAGAACTGTGTAAGCTGTTTGCCACCCACGGTCTCCCAGACGTCGTTGTCTCGGACAACGGACCACAGTTTACATCCATCGACTTTGAACGGTTCCTGGCAGAAAAAGGCATCCGCCACGCGTTAACGGCACCGGCGCATCCGGCGGCGAACGGTAGGGCGGAACGGATGGTCCAGTTTACAAAAAAGACCCTCCGGAAAATGGACCATGGGGAGATCAACGACAAGATCAACAGGCTGCTCTTCATACAGCACATCACGCCAAACACAACCACCAACAAGAGCCCTGCAGAGCTCCTGATGGGCAGGAAGCTGCGATCCCCACTCGACCGTTTACACCCAACCTACAACCCGGAGCAGCCCCCAGACTCCAGCTCCAGGTATCGGACATTTGAACCAGGCGACCTAGTATACGCCAAAAACATGACGGGGGACCCCCTATGGATCCCAGCCATCATAACTCAGATCACTGGTCCAAAGTCGTACCGGCTCCAAACCACCGACGGGCGAGCCTGGAAACGACATATCGACCAGCTCCGGTCACGAACATTGACTAACCTCAACCCCCAAGACACGAACCAAGGGGGGAGGGAACACCCGGTTAAACAACCGCAAGAACAAATAAAATTTAAAAACTCACCAGAACGCAGCCTTCGCGAATCACAGCCGGAGAAGAACCGTCTGGCCAGCTCTACCGACTTGGAGAAGCCAAGCGGGAGCGGCGGAATCCGCGACTCAACCGACCCGGTAGGCCCAGGCGGGAGCCGCGGCGAAGGAACCGGCCCGATCATCCAGCCGGTTCGCTCAGAGGCAGGAGCAGCCAAAAAGATGACCGCTCCTGCCGAGATACAACAGGAAAATGAGTTGCGCAGGTCAACTAGGACTCGACGGAGCCCCGCCTACCTGCGTGACTACACCACGTGAGAAGACCAAACCAAGAGGGGAGGGGTGTCATGTATGCAAATGGACTACTCGAAATCCCCGTGCCTTGATTGGCTAAGGCGCGGGGATTTCTGATTGGCCAGGCGAGCTGCGCCTGATTGGCCCGATTGAAGTCTCCCGCGATTGGTTAAAGCCAAGAGCGGGAGACTTGAATCGCTGCCATTGGCCGCGGCCGCCGAAGCAAAAGATATAAAAGCCGCGAGCTTTTTGTCTTTGGCGGTTCGGTTCCACCAGTGTTAATAAAGAGCTTGAATTGAAAGTCACTGACTACGAGCCTTATTTACGGATACGACACTCACCAACCTAGCAAACAGAGTTTTCTCTCCTGTATTTTCAGCACCATGACCCTGACTCATCTCCAGATGGTGTTGGCTCTTCCCCTGGCAAAAAAACAACAGGCAGCTTTTTCACAGAAAAGTCTGCCTTCCATACAACCCACGACAAGCTCTCAGCAAACACTAAACTTGGTACTGAGTATCAGAAGACCTGTGTGTCTTAGGCATGGAATGGGGCCATGATTTCAACTTGCTCAGTTCATCAAACAGACCAAAAGCAAACTCAATCTTTGATACATCCGCTCAGCCAACTATCCATTGATTTTATTTCCTCAGAAATTATGTTCTCCAACCTCACCTCCTCGTCCCTATAATTTTTTTTAAAAAAAGGCTATCGTCTCTGTGGCTATTACCCCTGTGGGAGATCCAAGGGTGAGGAGCAACGTTCTCCAACAAGTTGTAAAACAACCCTTGGGATATTGCAACCACTTTTGGTCACCAAAATATAAAGATGTTGAGACTCTGGAAAGAGTGCAGAGAAAAGCAACCAGGGTGATGAGGGGACTGGAGGCTGAAACATTCAATGAACGGTTGCAGGAACTGGGCCTGGCTGGTCTAGGGAAGAGAAGAGCTGCTGCTCTTCAAACTATGAAACATGGAAACTCTTCTGTACCAGATATTTTTAACTTCCTTCTAGTGGAGTGAACTCTTCCTTCAGAGGATTCAACCCCCCAATGGAAAGCAGCTGAAGACCAGGGACCCAATAAAGACCTGGTTTCAAATCCCCTACAAGTGGTTTCCCCCTAACTCCTAGGTGTTAGCAGTGGGGGAGATGGCATGTTACACAGCCCTTATTCCACTGGATTTCACTTCCTCTTTCCAGGTGTTCAGGGACTCTCTTCTGGACAGGAACACAATAGTCTTCCTTGGCAAATGCCAATTGATTTCCACATCAGAATCTCATCATTGTCTGGGAGCAAAGAGCAACATGAATGTTGTTTTTACAAGATCCAACCATACTCATATCCCCAAAGTCAACACGAGCTGCAGCTGCTGAGAGATGCGGAGAGAACCAGAACACTCCCCCAATGTTTTAACTTGATAGGACATAAGAAAGGGATATTTCCAAATTAAAGTCAGAAAAAAGCTTTCTGGCAATAAATGTGTACACCGTGTTTCTCAACCTTGGCAACTTGTGGACTTCAACCCCCAGAATTCCCCAGGCAGCAGAGCTTGGTCGTTGAACTCCACCCACCTTCCCGCAGCTAAGATTGAGAAAGTGTACAACGCTGATCAAGAGAGATGGAGAGAGATGCTCCTGTTCAAAAAATTAGCCAGAATGCCATCTTTTGAAGATGACCAGTTGAGTAGGAGTGATGGCCTCAGAGAGAAGCTTCCAAAGCACCAGGTAAGTAAAGGACACCTGTTTTCTGGCGTCATAAGTTTCCTAATTTGTACTATACATCTACTGCTATGTACCTGGAGAGGTAAGATGATAGTAAGAACTACTCCCACCTCTGACCTCCTGGGTTTTCAATTCACCCCAGTCTGGCCTGATGAGTGCAAGCAACACCTTCCTTATGTACCAAACATTTGTTGTCATATGGAAACCACATTTAGAAAGACTAAAGTAGAATAGAGTAGAAAAGAATAGAGTAGGAGTAGGTTGGAATAGAATAGAATAGAATAGAATAGAATAGAATAGAATAGAATAGAGTACAGTAGAGTATAATACAGTAGAGTAGAGCACAGTAGAGTAGGTTGGAATAAAATAGAAGAGAAGAGAATAAGGAATAGAAGAGAATAAGGAATAGAATGCAGAATAGATGCAGAGTAGAATAAGAATAGAATAGAGAATGGAATAGAATAGAATAGAATAGAATAAAATAGAATAGAATAGAAACATAGAATTGAAGAAGAGGAGAGGAGAGGAGAAAATAGAATAGAGTAGAGTAGAATAGAAAATAGAATAGAATAGAATAGAAAATTAGAATAGAACAAAATAGAATAGAAAATAGAATAGAATAAAATAGAAAATAGAATAGAATAGAATAGAATAGAATAGAAAATAGAATAAATAGAATAGAAAATAGAATAGAATTAGAATTAGAATATAATAGAGTAGAGTAGGGTAGAGTAGAGTAGAATAGAAAATAGAATAGAGTAGAATAGAACAGAACAGAACAGAACAGAACAGAACAGAATAGAAAATAGAATAGAATAGAATAGAATAAGGAATAGAATTGAATAGACTTGAATAGAATAGAATAGAATAGAATAGAATAAAGAATAGAATAGAACAGAACAGAACAGGAATAGAATAGAATGGAATTATTTTTTGGCCAAGTGTGATTAGGTGCACAAGTAATTTGTCTCTGGTGCAAAAGCTCTCAGTATACATACAAGCAACAAGTGATAAATCGTGATCATAATAATAAAATACAGTCATCATAAATCATAAGATACGAAGCTATTAAATAAGCAATTGACATAATCATAGGATACTAAACAAAAGAAAATGTAGAAAACTGACAGCAGAAAAAGACCTAGTTGTCCATCAAATCAGCCTTTTGAGTTTACTTGCTTTTTGTTTTCTTTCTGATTTATTCATTTTTAAGGACTATTATTTTATTTTGTATTTTATTATACTGAGAAGGCTTCCCTTGCTTTCCCCAGACCTCAAGGCACAGGTGGTCTTCAGCAGGTTCTGACCAATTCTGGAGAACCGGTGGCGGAAATTTTGGGTAGTTCGGAGAACCGGCCAATCTCTTCTCTGACTGGCCCTGTCAACCCCATCTCTTCTCTGCCTCCCATTGAGTCCCAGCTGATCGGCTGGGTCTCCTTGGGTTGTCCTGCACAGGAGAATGGAGCTGGAAAGCAGGTCAGTGGGGTGGGGAGGGATTGGGGATTTTGCAGTATATCCTTCCCTTGCCACGCCCACCAAGCCACACCCACAGAACCAGTAGTTTAAAAAGGTTGAATCCCATCCCTGCTCCAAGGCCTCCCTTTCCACCAAAGAAGGACCAGAGGAAACCCAGGAATGCGTCTTAGGAGCCCAGAGGCTGTTTATTTGGATTTATTTGCAGGTGTCCATCATCCCCAGAACAGGATGTGGCTTCCCTACTGAGTGCCATAGACCTCCACTTCGCACAAGGCCAAGGTGTTAACTCCAGGTAGGTGCACACTGACGTAGCGGCCTTCCTGCCCGTTGCAGTAGATGGTAGTGATGGAGCCCAGGTGGGTGTTCAGGATAATCCCACAGCTGTGGGGCAAGAGAGGCCACGTTAGGAGGGCAGTCCTTCTGGTCCCCCCCACGCCCCCTGAGAACACAGCCCCCCTTGCTCCCCCCAGCTCCCCGATGCTCTTCTCCCTCTTCTATTCGGCCTCCAGTTGGCCTTTAATATTGAAATTCGTTGGAAAAATTAATCTAGTTGGACAAACAATAGAATAGGAGTAGAAGAAGAGAAGAGAACAGAATTCAATATAATATGAATAGAATAGAAGAGAAGAGAAGAGAATAGAATAGAATAGAATAGAATAGAATAGGGGATAAGATAGAATAGAATACAATAGAATAGAATAGAATAGAATAGGGGATAGAAATAGAATAGAATAGAAATTGAATAGAATAGACAATAGAAGAGAGAATAGAAGAGAGAATAGAAATAGAATAGAATAGAATAGAAGATAGAAATAGAATAGAATAGAGAATAGAATAGAGGATAGAAATAGAATAGAAGATAGAAATAGAATAGAATAGAGAATAGAATAGAAAATAGAATAGGAATAGGAATAGGAATAGGAATAGGAATAGGAATAGGAATAGGAATAGGAATAGGAATAGGAATAGGAATAGGAATAGGAATAGGAATAGAATAGAATGCAATACAATGCAATGCAATGCAATACAATGCAATGCAATACAATGCAATACAATACAATATAGGAATAAGAATAGAATTAGAATAGCAATAGAATATGCTTTATTTGGCCAAGTATGATTAGATACACTAGGAATTTGTCTCTGGTGCAGAAGCTGTCAATGTACATACAAACAGCAATGGAATAATAAGCATAATAACAAAGGATAATCATAATAATGATACCAATAGAAGGTTGTGGAACAGATGAGAAAGATAATAGTAGTACAGCCATACCACGTGGGTAAATATCCTTAGACGTAACACCGTATTGTGGTCATTAGGTGTTTGGCAGAGGGATGGCATAAGAGGAAAACTATAGGGTTTTTTTAAAAAAAATACTGTCACTGCTTTTCAAGGAAAATGTCTCATTGTGCAGCAGTTTCTCTAAGTGAAGTGCAATGATTGAGTCCATCTTTATTTGCTATTTCCCCCTCATGATTTATTAGTCCTAGGTTTGGCCCAAAATAATTTGGAAGCATCTTTTCCACCTTGGGACATTTTTTCCATGGTATAGTCACCATGGGTGAATAGGTGGGAATATAAATGTAATAGATAAATAAATAGTGACCAAAACGCCATGCACCAAATCCCAAGCAGAGAAGAAAAAAAACCTACCACAGCCAGGTGGCCTCATATCAGGTGCTCCACCTCAGTTCTGAAGGAACCCATGTTCTAGATTTGCAACATACATGCTGGCAGAAATTAACCAATCAGGTGGGATTCACACAGACCCCAAACTAACTGAGACCACAATTGAGTCAGGTGAACAGCTGGCATCAGCCCAAAGTCAGGCCTTTCTCTGTCTCTTGGGGGAGTGAGGAGGGAAGCAAACTGACAATCTCCATACAATGGAGCCGTGGCCTCTTGGTCCTAAGCCAAAGTTGGCACCTCATATTCAACAGCACCCCAAAAGCATCCACACTAGCTATGGATTCTATATGTGGCAATCCACAAACATTTGGTGACCCCAAACACCCAGACGTGGTGGCTCAGTGGCTAAGATGCTGAGCTTGTCAAGCAGAAAGGTCATTGCCAACTCCTAAAACATTCCTAGGCCTGTTTGAGTAGTTGCCATTAAAAAAAAAATGGGCGGGGGAAGGAAGGAAATCTGGAAGAGCAAAGCAGCGGTTGGAAAGCGGAAGTACATTCCAATTCTTTATCTTTAAAAGACTGTAACTAAACTACCGGAGCTTTTGCCCACTAAATATATTTCATTGGAGAACGTGATGGATGACACCCAGCCCGTGAATGGTCTCAGTTGGAGAATCTGATTTATGACACACCTGGGAGGGGAGGGGGGGAGAAACAGGGTCCCAGGGGGCTGTAAATGACGTAGGGCAGAGTTGGCTTCCTCCAGGGCAGGGCCAGTATGTGGCCTCTAAGGAATCCTTGGAAGTTTTTTGAAGTTGGGCTCGAGGATCGTGACTTAATTAGGGCGATTGCTGGAATCCTGACAGCCGGCAGTTCATCAGTTCGAATCCCTAGTACTCCGAATTAGAATGAGCTCCCGTTCCTTGTCCCAGCTTCTGCCAACCTAGCAGTTTGAAAGCATGTAAAAATGCAAGTAGGAAAATAGGGACCCCTTTGGTGGGAAGGTCACAGTGTTCCGTGCACCTTCTTTGGCGTTTAGTCATGCCGGCCACATGACCATGGAGACGTCTTTGGACAGCGCTGGCTCTTCTTCGGCTTTGTAACGGAGATGAGCAGCGCCCCCTAGAGCTGGAAACGGCTAGCACATAGGTGCCAGGGGAACCTTTACCTTTTACCTTTAACCACCCGGAGCCCCCAAACACCTGGTGACAGCTGGCTCAGTGCAACTTACAGAGCATTGGATCTCCCGTGGTTTTCCAGAGCGTCTCCCACGTGGACCTCAAGGTGATCGATTTGTTCTCCACAGTAGTCCTCGATGCTTTTCACCACCACCGTGGAGATGTTATAGGAGTGTCCCAGGTCTACATACCACCATGGTTGTGGTTCATGCTTGGTGCGGATGCAGGAGCCGTGGCTCCAGTTCCCATTGCAGTCCCCATCCACGGCTTTGTCTGCTGACCCAAGGATCTCATGGGGGTGGACGGAGGACTGGTAGGCCGGCTTTCCTAAGGCCACGTTCGTTGCCTTTACTCCTGGAGGAGAGAACAGAGGAGGCCTTGAAGGAGGGCAGGCAGCGGGGGACCTTCAGCGAGAGAGGAGGGAAGGTGCAAAGCCACCAGGGGAGCCCTTTCGGAGGGGGCGTGGGGTGAGTTTTGAAGACTGGGAAAAGGGTGAAAGGAAGGGAGCTGAGTTCTGTGCTCCGTTTCTTTGCTACTGGGGGAGGCAACTAGACTTTCTGGTTTTTCTTTGAAGACGTTTCGCTTCTCAGAAGAGCAGGGGGTTAGAGTAGAACAGTGGTCGCCAACTGGTGGTCCACGGCCCACTGGTGGTCTGTGAGAAAATTTTGCTGGTCCGCAGAGAAATGTCACCCCCAGAGCACCCACCAAAGCAATTAATCCAGGCTGCGTAGGAACCCAAGGCTGTGCCACCCACATGGCCAACAGGAACCCCCCCCTCCCACTCACCTGGCAAACTTGCCTGCTAAGTTACTATTTTTCCTCCCCCCCCCCACCCATCAGCTGTTCTGCTGTGCTGGGAGATTTAGATTAGCTTGAAAGTAGGAAATTCTTGCTTTCTAGCTCATCTTTAGATCTTCAGCTGTGCTTTTAAGCTGAGCCAAACGACCCCTTAGGACTGAAGGTTCTGTTATTCAGTGCAGACTCAGATAGCTGATGGCAGAAAGGTAGATCTCTGAGTGAATCTGTGATTCTGTGAGCAACTCAATCTGCCTGCCTGCTTTGCCTCATTTTGGGTAAAAGTTGCTCTTTTTTAAATAAAAAATTCAATATTTACATATATATTGATAATAATTACATACAAGCCATGCCCAGCCAGTCACATGACCACCAAGTCACACCCACAAATTAGGTCACGCCCAAGAACTGGTTGTTAATAGATTTGAATTCCACCCCTGCCTCTCTGTGTTTGTGTGTGAGTGAGAGAGGGAGGGAGAGAGGGAGGGAGGGAGACAGAGAGGTTAGATCAGATCTCTCCCTCCCTCCCTCCCCCTCCCCCCCTCTCTCCCTTTCTCCCTCTCCCTCTCCCGCCCCTCTCTCTCCCCCCTCTCTCTCTCCCAGCAACGTCAGTCAAAATTCATATTAGTGGTCCCTGAGATTTAAAATTATGAGTTTTGTGGTCCTTGAGGTCCAAAAGATTGGCGACCCCTGGACTAGATGACCTCCAAGTTCCCTTCCAACTCTGTTATTCTATTCTATTCTATTCTATTCTATTCTGTTCTGTTCTGTTTTCTATTCTGTTCTATTTTCTATTCTATTCTATTCTATTCTATTCTATTCTATTCTATTCTATTCTATTCTATTCTATTCTATTCTATTCTTTCCATTCCATTTCTATTTCTATTCCATTCTATTACTTTATTCTATTCTGTTCTGTTCTGTTCTGTTCTGTTCTGTTCTGTTCTGTTCTGTTCTGTTTTGTTCTATTCTATCCTATTCTATTCTATTTCCATTCCATTCCATTTCTATTTCTATTTCTATTTCTATTCCATTCTATCACTTCTTTCTATTCTATTCTGTTCTGTTCTGTTCTGTTTTCTATTCTGTTCTATTCTATTCTATTCTATTCTATTCTATTCTATTCTATTCTATTCTATTCTATTCTATTCTTCATTCCATTATTCTATCCCTATTCCTATTCTGTTCTATTCCACCCCATCCTGTATATTCTATTCTGTTCTGTTCTATTTCTTTTGAGATGGGAAGTGAAACGTCTTCAAGGAGAAACAAAGAAAGTCCAGTTGTCTCTTGAGAAAAAAGCACCTCTGGAACAACCATGGCCTGGAGGACGGAAAATCTCCATCGACATTTAGCGTTGCACCCTTGGCCTCTTCTTCCTCCCTCCCTCCTTTGCAACACATTGGCATCTCAAGAGATTCAATGCAATCTATATTGATATGCTATTCGCCATGTTTTTATCCTGCCTGGCCAGACTCTCTCACTCTCCCAAGGGCAATGCAGCAGGCCACAGGTTCCACTGAGGTTGAGGGGTCCCATCGCCCGTGTTCCCCTCAAGCAACCACCTATGGCCTCAGATGCGTTTGAGGGGGTGGGCTGGCATCCGAAGGTGCTACAAGACGAAGAGGAGACCGCTGGGATATCGAGAGGGCCAGGACTACCCCTATATCCCCTCCAGGGGTCTTCAGGTGGTTCTTACCTCCAGGTGGGGTCCTGCAACTCTGAGCTGCTCCAGGGCCTGCCAGGAGGGTCACGGCCAGCAGACCCCCCCAGATAATGAGCTTCATCCTGCAAGGAGCGAGGAGGGGAGAGATCAGGAAAGGCGTGGCAGGGCCACATAGAGACGATGAAGAGCTGTCTTCCTCTGCTCAACACACCTGAGCACCAGGACTGGCCATGGAGACCCAAAGGAGGGTGGGAGATACTTGACAGATACTTTGGTCATTCTCCCAGAAGTCAATTGAGAGGATTCCTGAAATTGCTCCTCTGCCTATTTCCTCACCTGCTCTACTCCACCAGAGGGATAGATAGGTAGATAGATAGATAGATAGATAGATAGATAGATAGATAGATAGATAGATAGATAGATAGATAGAAAGAAACAGATAGAGATAGATAGAAAAAGATAGAGATAGATAGAAACAGATAGAGATAGATAGAAACAAATATACAGTAAATAGATAGAAACAGATAGGTAGATATCGATAGTTAAAAACAGATAGAGATAGATAGAAAGAAACAGAGATAGATAGATAGATAGATAGATAGATAGATAGATAGATAGAAGATAGATAGATAGATAGATAGATAGATAGATAGATAGATAGATAGATAGATAGAAACAGAGATAAATAGATAGAAACAGATAGAGATAGATAGATAAATAGATAGATATATAGAGATAGATAGATAGATAGATAGATAGAGAGATAGAGAGATAGAGAGATAGAAATGAATATACAGTAGATAGATAGAAACAGATAGGAAGATATCAATAGTAGAAACAGATAGATAGAAACAGATAGATAGATAGATAGATAGATAGATAGATAGATAGATAGATAGATAGATAGAGATATTGATAGATAGAAACAAATATACAGTAGATAGATAGAAACAGATAGGAAGATATCAATAGTAGAAACAGATAGATAGAAACAGATAGATAGATAGATAGATAGATAGATAGATAGATAGATAGATAGATAGATAGATAGATAGAAACAGATAGAGATAAATAGAAAGATAGATAGATAGATAGATAGATAGATAGATAGATAGATAGATAGATAGATAGATAGAAAGAAACAGATAGAGATAGATAGAAACAGATAGAGATAGATAGAAACATATACAGTAGATAGATAGAAACAGATAGGTAGATATCGATAGTTAAAAACAGATAAAGATAGATAGAAAGAGATAGATAGATAGATAGATAGATAGATAGATAGATAGATAGATAGCTCTATTCTATTCTATTTCTTTAACTCACCTTTAACTCTTACTTGGCCAACCAAAATGGAGGTGAGCTTTCCAGGTTGCTTCTCTTCAAACTGCGATTTCTCCACAATGTGGGAATTGTTCTGTACAGGACTCTTTTAAACATTCTTCCTCGTGGGGGAATTCCTCTGGAGAGCTCTGCCAGCCAATGGGAAGGGGCAGAGCTTTTGCTGGAGACCAGGGACCCTATCAAGAGCAGGTTTCAAATCTCCCACAAGTGGTTTTCCTGTGGTTCCTGAGTGTTGACAGTGGGCGAGGGGGAAGTTACACACTCTACATTCCACAGGGTTTCACATGTCCTTCCATGGGTTAAGTGTCTTCTTGAGAAGAACATAATGGGCTTCTTTGGCAGGTACCAACTGAGTATCGATATCAGAACAACACCATGGTCTGTGGGCAAACAGCAATGGGAATGTTGGTTTTGCTAGACCCAAGCATACTCCACACCTCCCAAGTCAACACAAGTGGCCAGTTTAAAGAGGCTGGAGAGAACCAGAAACACCTGCTGTTATGGACTAAGCCAACGCAGCAGTACAACCCTAAATAGCTTTACTTTACAGCAGGCTTGTAATCCTGTACTTCTCATTGGCCCGCAAATAGCGAGTCGTGATTGGTCGTTTCTGGCAAGTCTGATTGGCTGTTAATGGGCCCCTCTGATTGGATGCTTGTGAAAGCGGTAAAGTCAAATCATTGGTTGTTTTGACAGCAGCCAGCTCTATAAAAGAGCTGCTGCTGCCCAAGTATTTGTTCTGTTCTTATTTTACAATAAAGAGTTGAAGTCACCGTTCGATGTCTCGTCTCCGTTCCTTGCGCCCATGCTCAGGACTTAACACTGGCGACGAGGATGGGATACGGAGACGATAAAGCTGATTAAGTACGCATCGAACAAGACAGAGCATGTGGCTGAAGAGCGCATGCAACAAACGGCAAGATGACCAGCGGCGCCATACCACCCGCTCCATTCGACCCAGCAACCGAAGACTGGGACTCGTATATAGATCGTTTCCAGATGTTCCTAGAGACCAACAATTTAAAAGATGCTCCACCTGGCAAGAAACGAGCAGTATCCCTGACTCATTGCGGCCCCGCCTTTTTCAAAATGGCTAAAGCACTTGCCAAACCAGCGGAAGTGAAGACCATGGATTGGGATAACTTCGCCCCAATCCTCTGGGCCCATTACGCACCCACAGTACCTACACTGATACAAAGACACGAGTTTTACCAAAGGGACCAATGGAAGAACGAGAGCGTTGGGGATTTCGTAGCTGACCTCTGGAACCTAGGAGGCCTTTGTGGTTTTGCAAACCTCGAGGAAGCCCTAAGAGACCGCATAGTTCTGGGATTAGATGCACCACAAGTGCAGAGTAAACTTATGGTGAAAGGAGACATCAGCCTTGCAAATGTCATCGCCGACACTACTGCCGCAGAAGCAACCAGGAAGTCAGCCGCTCGAATGCACAGAGCAAACGCACCGCTTCACCAACTCACTAACAATAGCCCGCTCGCCGCTGAGAAGCACGCTATAACCACCCACCACGAAGACCTCGAGTCATCCTCAGACAGTGAGGAAGAGGAGGTCAACCGGCTCCGCTCAGAACGAGAGCAAAGAAACTAGAGACGTCCGCGCCAATGTGCTGGTTGCGGGGCAAACCACCCGCGATCAGACTGCAAATTCCTCGACACACTCTGCCGTACCTGCAGGAAAAGAGGCCACATCGTGAAGGTCTGCAGAAACAAGCAAGAGTCCAGTCCCAGCCGAAGGGAGAACAACCTTCGTCAGGAGACAGGCAAACCTCTTGAGAATCGGGACCGCCTGAACCAACAATGGAACAACCACTATTACTACAGAAATCGAGCACCTGCCTCTTCAATGAGACGAGAAGAGGCCCACCAAACCATTATTATCGGCCACGCTTCATCGTTCGATGCAAGAAAGATCCGCATAAGGGTTACTATTGAGAATCCACCGTGCGTGATGGAAGTCGATTCGGGATCATCCCTATCGATGGTATCCTGGAAAACCCTCAAACAGCTGATCCCTGCCATCTGCCGCCAGGACCTCAGCACTCAACGAATCATCCTGAAAGACTACCAGGGAAACAGAATTCCAGTTGTCGGTTCCAGCCACGTCCAAGTATCCTTCAAGGACCGCACCACGATGCTTCCCCTGACTGTCGTCGATCATGACCGACCCAGTTTGTTAGGGTTAAAGTGGTTCGCCCCACTCGGGATTGAACTAGCCGGCATACACCAAACCAGAAGCGACGACTGGGAAGAGGCTCTCATCCAAGAATTCCAGGACATGTTCACAGGAACATTAGGCAAGTACAAGGGGACCCCTATATCATTTAATCTCAGCCCCGATGTAGCTCCCATTCGACTTAAGCCTCATGGAGTACCGTTTGCCTTAAAACCGAAGATCGACGAGCAGCTAGATAAACTGATAGCCCAGGGCATATTGGAACTGATTGACCACGCCCGCTGGGAAACTCCGATAGTAACGCCCATGAAGCCAGATGGTTCGTTAAGAATTTGTGGGGATTACCGGGCCACCCTAAATCATGCTCTTCAACAGAGCGCTTACCCAGTACCGGTGGTTCAATACCTTCTTCATTCCCTGGGTGGCGAAAAAATATTTGCAAAATTGGACTTAGCTCAGGCGTACCAGCAACTACCTGCAGACACGACAACTGCAGAAGCCCAGACAATAGTTACACAGGCGCCTTCAAGTGCAATAGACTCCAATTCGGAGTGAGTGTGGCACCTGGCATTTTCCAAAGTTTAATGGAGAGACTATTACAAGGCATAAAAGACATTGTGCCTTATTTTGACGACGTCCTAATAGCTGCCCCCACTAAAGAGTTATTAGTACAATGACTAAGAAAAGTTCTTCAGAAATTTAAAGACACTGGTCTGAAGGTAAAAAGGGACAAGTGTCAACTTTGTACGGAGAGAGTGGAGTTCCTGGGATACCTTTTCGACAGACAGGGAATCCACCCCACTGAAAAAAAACTAACCACAATCAAAAACACCCCAAGATCTAGGAATAAGACAGACCTCCAAGCCTTCCTGGGACTCATTAACTTTTATAACATCTTCTTGCCTCAGAAGGCGACCGTAGCCGAGCCCCTACATAGACTTCTCGACAAAAAGGCTTCCTGGGTCTGGGGACGGCGTGAAGAAAGGCCATTCCAACAAGTAAAAGACCTCTTACTTCTGATGCTGTATTGATGCAATACAGCGAGACTCTACCCTTGACGGTTACCTATGACGCCTCACCATTTGGAGTGGGAGCCATTTTAAGCCATGTCCTACCAAATGGGAATGAGGAACCTATTGCGTTCTTTTTGAGAACTTTGTCTAAGACTGAAAGGAACTATAGTCAACTTGATAAAGAGGCTCTCGCTATTGTATCCGCAATTAAAAGTTTCCATGAATATGTGTATGGGAGACCCTTTGCCATAATTACAGACCACAAGCTGCTACTTGGTATTTTGGAGGGAAACAAACCAACTCCCCATATCTTATTACCAAGAATGACACGTTGGTTAGAATTTTTAGCCGCCTATGATTACTGATTGCAACACCGCCCGGGAAAAACCATTCCCCATGCTGACGCTTTGAGCCGCTCTCCACTACCAGACGTCATAGAGGACCCAGCTCCAACCTTAGCCATATTGCAAACCGAAACCTTCAAATCGCCGCCACTGACCACTCAAGACATCGCCTTAGAAACAAAAAAGGACCCTGTTTTGGCACGAGTCCTCAGCTGGGTGGAACGGGGTTGGCCAGTTAGCGCACCCAATGACACGTTCAAGCCATTCAGGAATCGACAAACAGAGCTATTCTCCCAAAAGGGCTGCATCGTGTGGGGAGACAGAGTTGTAATCCCAGAGAAATTGCAACATAGGGTATTAAAAATGTTGCACGATGGACATCCAGGCATCGTGCGGATAAAGACATTGGCCAGGAGTTACGCATGGTGGCCTGGATTAGACAAACAGATAGAGACCTGGGTAGCAAAGTGCAGCAAATGCCAGGAGACTCGTTCTACTCTTGCAAAAACGTCCCCAACTCAGTGGGAAACGCCTCGAGGTCCTTGGTCCCGTACCCACATTGATTTTGTGGGACCCACAAGAGGACACACTTTTCTCCTAACAGTGGAGCCTATTCAAACTGGCTCAAAGTCCACAAGATGAAAAGTACCACCACAGAGGCGGTCACTAAAAAGCTGAATAAGCTATTCGCGACCAACAGATTGCTGGATGTCCTGGTCTCCGATAATGGCCCCCAATTCACTGCCCTGCCATTCGAACAGTACCTGGCAGATCGGGGCATCCGCCATGCTTCAACATTGCCAGCTCACCCTGCGGTCAATGGTAGAGCTGAGCGAATGGTTCAATTTGTAAAAAAGACCTTGCACAAAATGGACTACGGCGACATTGACAACAAAATAAACCGAATGCTTCTCCTCCAGCACATAACCCCAAACAGTACCACGAACAGAACCCCAGCTGAACTCCTGATGGGCCGGAAACTTCGCTCGCATCTCGATCGCCTCCACCCAAACTACATGCCTGAACAACCCCCAGGATCCAGCAGCAAGTGTCGGGCATTCCAGGAAGGTGACCCCGTGTTTGCGAAAAACTTCTCGGGCGACCCATTGTGGGTCCCCGCTACCATAATGCAACTTACGGGACCCCGATCCTATCGCCTACAAACTGCAGATGGTAAGATGTGGAAGCGCCACATAGACCGTTCCAGATTAGCACCTAGTCCTATCTCAGCCCCATAATCTCTAGCTGGGGGGGGGAAGGAACATTGAGGAGGCCGAAGAAGAAATAACAATCAAAACCCAACAGTCTACACAACCAACCAGGGGATACTCACCGTCAGAAGGAGAACCGAGCCAAGGAGTGGCCTTGCCGCGTTACAGCACTGCGATGGAAACAGATCCAAGGAACCCGGAAGACAGCACTGGCATAAGCAGAGAAAGCAGCCCAGGGCCATTCGAAGGAACAGCGGGACCATTTTCACCATCCAGCCCAGCTAGCAGCCCACCGGAACCAGAACCAGGACAGAAACCGGTGGAACAGTGCAGGTCAAGCAGACAGGTGAAGCAACCTGCCTATTTACGAGTGTACGTCACCCCACCCCTCAGACGGAACCTAGGGTAGAGGGGTGCTATGGACTAAGCCAATGCAGCAGTAACAACCCTAAATAGCTTTACTTGCAGCAGGCTTGTAATCCTGCACTTTTCATTGGCCCGTGAATAGTGAGTCGTGATTGGTTGTTTCTGGCCAGACTGATTGGCTGTTAACGGGCCCCTCTGATTGGATGCTTGTGAAAGTGGTAAACTCAAATCATTGGTTGTTTTGACAGCAGCCAGCTCTATGAAAGAGCTGCTGCTGCCCAAGTATTGGCTCTGTTCTTATTTTACAATAAAGAGTTGAAGTCACCGTTCGATGCCTCAGCTCTGTTCCTTGCGCCCATGCTCAGGACTTAACACCTGCCCCCAGTCTTACTGGAACACAACAATATTTCCAAATTAAAGTTTAAAAAGAGAAAAACTTCCTGGCAATAAATAACAGTGAAATGCTTTAATGTTGAGTTCTTGTTCAGGGATGTGTTTGAAAAGTAGCCAAATTGCCATCTTTTGAAGACAATCAACCGAACAGGAAGTTGGACTTGATGGCCTCCAAGGGAAGCTTCCAAAATGCCAGGTAAGTGAAGGACACCTGCTTTCCAGGGACATAAGACTCTTGGTTTGTACGACAAATGTGCTGCTATGTACCTAGAGAGGTAAGATGATAGTAAGAGCTACTCCCACCTCTGATCTCATGGGTTTTCAATTCACCCCAGTCTGGCCTGATGAGTGTCAGAAAGACCCTCCTTATTTGCTGTCATATGTAAATCATATTTTAGAAACATAGAAACCAACAGAGAAAAAGACCTGGTGATCCATTAAGCCATGGTGATCCAAGATGACCTAAAGGGGCCTGGCACAAAGACAACACAGTCAGATAATCAGTAGTTCCTTGTAAGGGATAACATTGTTTTACCCTAACTGGTTTAGGTAAATAATAATATGTAATCATAGTTTGTATGTTAAAGTGTCTGCAACTTTAACTGTGGGATAGTAATTAAGGGAGTGGTTGTGAAAGCACTTTAAAAGAAGCAAGGCTGCAGTTTGCTATCTCTCTGGCTTTGATGATCCCTGATTACTGCAAGGAAACAAGTCTGCATTGCTCGAACAGGAGAGAAAACAAAGGACTGACTTGTAAGTGAATTGACATAGGATATTTCTACACGGACTTTGCTAACTGAATATCCCTGAATGGACTGACTAAATGATACATGACTATTGGACTGTTATTTTGACTATGCTATGAACTCATAATGGAATAAACTATATATTTGATAGCACAAGCGTATCTGTCATTTTTACTGTATGTTAATAAACATACAAGCTTAGCTCACTCATTTATCTGTGTGCCTATCTGACTAAGCTGCACATTCTGTTTAGCTTGTCTCCCTAACCCTGGTTGGGGAAACCAGGCTTAACACTGGTTATGGGCCCAGAGGCTGCAAAGTCAGTTTAACTAGGATAAAACAGATTTATGTAAAAGTGAGAGTTTGTGTTGTTATACATTACAGTAAACAGACAGCTGTGTTTTATTAATTATAGTTTTATATCCATATAAGAAAACATGGCACAAGTCAATCTACAAAGTTTGTCCCTTATATCCAAGTTGGATGGAACAAACTATGTATCATGGTCTATGAAATGTAGTCTGCTTCTACGAAGAGAAGGTTTGTGGAACATTATTGAAAATCCACCAAACGTAGAAGAATGGGATCCAGAGGATGAGGAAGATAAAATAAAGATAGAAGAATTTATGCATAAAAATGAACAAGCTATTTGCATTATTGCTTTAACCTTAACTGATATGCAACTTGTTTATATCCACGGAGAAAAAACAGCTGTTGGGTGTTGGCAGAAGCTGAAGAGGATTTATGTTCGAGATAATGTTGGTGCTCACATAAATCTAACACGGAAACTTTTCAGTACACATCTCCATAAGAATGGTGATATGCTGAGTCATTTGAAAACTATGCAAAGCATTTTTCAAGAACTGCACGAGAAAGAGCTTATTTTCTCTGAACTACACCAAGTCTACATAATTCTATCTTCCCTTGACGAAAGTTATGATAACTACGTAACTTCCCTTGAAATATTGCCAAAGGAAAGCCTAATTTAACTGATATAACTGGCAGATTGATTGAAGAGGCCAGAAGAAGGCTTGAAAGAGATGAGTTAAGGAGGCAGCAACCTCAAAAATAAGATAATGAAACTCCTACTGCATACGCAATTAAAAAGTGTTTTAATTGTGGAGGAAGAGGACATTTGGCAAGATTTTGTAAAAAAGCAAAGCGCCAGAAAGCTGGCCAGAATACAAAAAGTCATCAAAAGATAAATAAAAATTTAGAGTTAGCCATGTATACTAACGAAGCTGTAAAAAATAATTTATGGGTGGTTGATAGTGGAGCATCACATTGTATAACTAATGATAACAAACATTTTATTAAAATGTCCAAGAGTACACAGCAGATATCGTTAGCCAATGGCTGGAAACTGAAAGCTAAAGGTCAAGGTATAGCATATTGTTCTTTTATAAAAGAGAATGTAAAAATGTTATATGTACCACAACTTAAGTTTAATTTAATTTCAGTTAGAATTTTGGTTAAACTAGGATATGTAGTTACATTTAAAGGAGATAACTGCATAATTGAAAAAGAAGATAAGAAAATTACTGCATCTTTAAGAGGTGAATTATATGTATTAAATGATGATGGTTTAAAGGTGGCTAACACAGTTTATGAAAATAAGAAACCTCATGATGAATGTATTCACTTGTTACATCGAAGGCTAGGGCATTTAAATTTTAAAATACTTAAGAAAACTGTTGAATTATCTAAGGGAATAAGTTTGAAACCTTGTAATAAGTATTTGCAATGTAATATTTGCAATCAAAGTAAGAGCAGGGTCACACCGGCTAATAGAGTTGATGGATTTACTACCAAAGAACCTTTAGAAGTAGTATTTGCAGATTTAATAGGTCCTAAAAAACCAAGTGTAGGAGAAGCTCGTTACATACTAAGTATAATGGACCATTATTCTAGATATGGGTTTTGCTATTTAATGAAGAGCAAAACTGAAACGTATCAAAATCTCTTTAATTGGATAAAATTTGCAGAAAGGAAAACTAAAAAGAAATTAGTAACTCTTATAACAGATAATGGTACAGAATTTACAAATAATAAATTCCAGAACAGACTAAGAATGTTAGGTATTCAACATAAAAAGTCTGCACCATATAGGCCACAACATAATGCTTTTATAGAGAGAAGAGGCCAAACATTACAATCAATGACACGATCTATGATGTCTGATTCAGGATTACCTGACAATTTATGGGGAGAAGTAATAATGTGTGGTAATCATATATTAAATAATGTTGTTAATTCAACAACAGGTGAATTACCATTCACATTGTGGCATGGTACAAAACCTGATTTAAGTTACATGCACACATTTGGAGCACCAGCATGGGTGCATATCCCTACACAACTTAGACACAAAGGACAACATAGAGCTAAAAGATTATATTTTGTAGGATATACATCTAATCATAGATCTTATAGATTCTGGGAACAAGGTACATCTAGAGTTTACACCAGTGCTAGTGCTAAATTCCTAGAACATGTAGGATGGAATAGATTAGAGCAAGATTTAAATAATGAAGTAATTATTGAACCCTACAAAAGGCAGAAAGATCAGATTAGTTATAAGAAGAGTCCAATTAAAGAAGAAGTCCACGAAGAGCAAATAGGACCAGAACAAGAGGAAACAGTTAATCAGGAAGAGTTAGATAATCAAGAAGAGTTAATAAATGAAATTCCACCTGTAAGTCCTGTAATACCTAGACGTACTACACGTATAACTAGACCACCTGATAGGTATCAAGCAAGTATAGTTTGCCAAGTAACTAAAGTTCCAACTAGTGTAGATGAACTTAGGATGTATCCTGCTAAGGATCAGGAGAATTGGCAAAAGGCAATGGAAAAGGAATTAAATTCATTAAAGGTAATGAAAATTTATGAAGATGCTAATTTACCTCCAGGAGAAAAATCCATTGGGTGCAAATGGATATTTAAAGTAAAAACAGGAAATGATGGGACTGTTACCCATAAAGCTAGATTAGTAGCTCAAGGATTTAATCAAACTGCATCTGATTACGATGAAGTTTTTGCACCAAGTCTTAAAGCAACATCTTTAAGAGCAGCATTAGTGTGGGCAGCTAAGAAAAACTATGTCATTAACCATTTAGATGTAGAAACTGCTTATCTACATGCACCATTGCAGCACACTATATATTTAAGAAAACCAGTAGGTATAAAAGACAATAAAGTAAATAGTAATGATTGTTGGAAACTCAAAAAGAGTCTTTACGGGTTGAAACAATCTGGGTTTGAGTGGAACCAATATATTGTGAAAGAGTTAAACAATATAGGTTTTAAATCTGGTTTAGCAGATCCATGTGTGTTTAAAAGAGAAAATAATGGAACGGTGTCATTATTGTTATTATTTACAGATGATATTGCTTTGATAACTAAGACTAATAATGAAGCTAATGAGATTATATCATTATTAGCCAAAAAGATAAAATTAAAGCATTTAGGTGAAATTAAAAAGTATCTAGGATTGACAATTAACAAAACAAAAAATGGTTTTAAGATATCTCAAGAAGATAAAATTTGTCAATTAATTAAAACGTTTAAAATGGAACTTTGTAAACCGGCAAAGACTCCAATGAGTCAGGAAGTTTGTCAAACTGATGATCAAAGTCCCAAATTTGATAAGTCCACATATCAATCTTTGATTGGCAGCTTATCATATATCAGCAATTGGTCAAGGCCTGATATAGCTTATAGTGTAAATCAGCTGGCACGTTTTAATTCAGATCCACATCAATGTCATTGGCAATCATTAAAGAGAATTTTAAGATATCTTAAAGGAACACTGAACCATGCATTGTATATAGAACCAAAGGGTGATTTGAGTCTTAGTGCCTATGCAGATGCAAGTTTTGCAACTGATATAAACACTAAAAAATCAACATCTGGGATGGCTATATTATTTGGTAAGACACTAATAGGGTGGAGGTCAATCAGACAACAGCATATCAGCTTGTCCATGATGGAAGCGGAATTTTCATGTCTGTCATTATTATGCACTGACTTGATTTTGTACAAACAGTTATTATTAGACATGGGTATAACTGTAAAAGATTCCATTATTGTGTACGAAGATAACCAAGCAGCTATAAAATTAGCTACTAGTATTGCTGTAAAAACTAGATCAAAGCATACTGACTTAAGATACTTAAATGTTAGAGAATCTGTAAAGAATGGTCTAATTAAATTGGAATACTGCATGACAGAAGAAAACATTGCAGAACAATTTACAAAAGCTCAAGGAGTTATTAAGTTTAAAGAGAGTTGTAACAAATATGATTTAAAGATGTAAATAGTTATATTATTATTATTTCCTAAAAGGGGAGAATGTTAGGGATAACATTGTTTTACCCTAACTGGTTTAGGTAAATAATAATATGTAATCATAGTTTGTCTGTTAAAGTGTC
This sequence comes from Hydrophis major, assembly GCA_033807585.1. Lineage (NCBI taxonomy): Eukaryota > Metazoa > Chordata > Lepidosauria > Squamata > Elapidae > Hydrophis > Hydrophis major. Next base: position 267,296,168 of record CM066330.1, read on the forward strand.
TGCAACTTTAACTGTGGGATAGTAATTAAGGGAGTGGTTGTGAAAGCACTTTAAAAGAAGCAAGGCTGCAGCTTGCTATCTCTCTGGCTTTGATGATCCCTGATTACTGCAAGGAAAACAAGTCTGCATTGCTCGAACGGGAGAGAAAACTAAGGACTGACTTGTAAGTGAATTGACATAGGGTATTCAACACGGACTTTGCTAACTGAATATCCCTGAATGGACTGACTAAATGATACATGACTATTGGACTGTTATTTTGACTATGCTATGAACTCATAATGGAATAAACTATATATTTGATAGCACAAGCGTATCTGTCATTTTTACTGTATGTTAATAAACATACAAGCTTAGCTCACTCATTTATCTGTGTGCCTATCTGACTAAGCTGCACATTCTGTTTAGCTTGTCTCCCTAATCCTGGTTGGGGAAACCAGGCTTAACATTCCTTTATTAGCTTCAACTTTGCCCCCAATGTCCTGGTTACCTTCTGGGCTGGAGAAAAACTCTCCCAGGAGCAGCCTTGGCTGCAGAGAATCAAGTCCAAAACGTGGTCAACAAAAACTGTAACTATAAGTCCAATCAAGGCACAATGAGGTAATAAGTCTGGCAGGGCAGGAGAAGGAATTCCAGAAGGCACAGCAATAACTCAACACAGTTGGGAGGACACCAGGCATGTAGATAACCAAAGTCAACCCAAGATAAACTCACATTTGTTCCCAGCAGCTGCCACACTCAGCATGCATCTCTTTTAAACTCTCATTCCCAGGTGTGGCTAATGAAGAGAATCAGGACCCTTTCCTCCCCCATAAGCCATGCAACCCACGTTGCTTCCTTCTCCGTTCCTCCCTGCGTGCCCTAAGATGAAGAGGGGGTGGGCCTGGGTCTTCCTCTGAACTCTCTCCCTTGTTCTACCTCTCTCCTGCTCTGCCCAGCCAGACTTTGCCCTTCCTCAGTTTCCTCCACAGCCAACAGAGCCACACTCCCCCTCCCTGTCAGCTGTTCATCTTCTTCCTCAGATTCAGACTCTGACAGGGGAATGAGACTGCCTTTTGAGTTTATGTTTTGTTTTTGTTTTGTTTTCCATGTATTGATATTTCATGGTTATTATTTTTATGTTTTATTAATTTTTAATTCTTTATTTGTGTTGGATAGCGGACATGTGTTTATCTCAAGCATGTTTCTGGCCATGAGCAATAGATGGACCTCTGAGTCATGATTGAGGGCCTGGGAGAGGAGGATGAGTCTGCTTGGGACAAAGGAGGGAAGGGGAAGCTCCCTTTGAGGGACCTTTGATACTTTTGGAGAGTCCATCTGATGGCCCAGCCCAAAGCTTGGGGGCTATGCTTGTTCATAACCTTTGCACACATTGCAGACAGAAGCAACAAAGCTGAGCCAAGCTAGAGTCTTGAATTTGACAAGAGCTGATTTCAATAAACTTGGAGAGAGCTTAGGAAGCATCAAAGGGAAAATCCCTCTGAATCTTCAAGGGGAAAACAACTCAAGAAGCTTGGGAAATCTCTGAAAAATGAGATGATAAAAGTCCAGTCTAGTACCACTGAAAAAGATAATTGAAAAATCTTGCCCTTTGTCTTGCTTTGAGAAAATAAGGAGAGATTTTATTATGATTACTTATGGCATTTGTTGCAAGTGTTACCTCATTCTGGGCCTTGGATTTCCTGACTTCATCTTGGCAGATCCAGGCTCTTTGCTGGTACTCTGCCTTCGTTATTGTCCTTTTTATCTTTCAGTTGATCAGATATGTCTTGTGAAACAATGCCGGTTTCTTCTGAGATCTCTTCTTTTTCTTTTTCAGTGGTTTTGTGCTAGACTGGGCTTTTATAGTCTAAATTCTTTCACAGTTTCCTAAGTTGTTTTCCCCTTTAAAATTTCCATTCATGGAATCCTCCCCAAGCACTAGGTTTGTTGATATCAGCTCCCTTAAAATCTAAGATATGCATTGACTTCCTTCTATTGTTTATACTTGGCTTTTGTTGAATTCCAACATGACACGGCCACTCTCTCTCAAAGTTCCCACAACTTTGGTATTTGAAGCAGAACATCCAGATTCAGTCATAGTTTCGTTACATATAGCATCAACTTTGTGAACTCTTTTAAGTTTCCTCTTTCTGGTATGTATGTATGTATGTATGTATGTATGTATGTATGTATGTATGTATTGTGACTCGGAGGTCTGAACCTGCCTTGTTAGAAGATACAGACTTAAGTAATGAGGAAGAGAGGGATTTGGCTTCGAGATTTGCGCCTGCCTTGCTGGAAGACACAGACTTGAGCCAGGAGGAAGAGGAGGACTTGGCTCTGAGGTTTGAGCCTGCGTTGCTGGATGATTCAGAATCATCTCCCTCCCCGGGACCTTCCTCCCTGGTTGTGCCTCAGGTGTCGGCAGTTAATCAGGAGAGCGTGCCGGAGTCCTTGGCTGAGGATCAAGCCAAGGAATGCTGGTTTGATGCAAGGAAAAGACGCAGGCAGAAGAGGGAAATGCAACGTAAAAGAAAAGGTCCAATCAGGAACTGACTTGACAGACTGACACGCCCCTCAGGAAATAAAAGAGCGCTTGTTAGCTCGGAATCCTCGTTCAGGACAATTTGTTTATTCGTGTGGCATTTGCTATCGGCAGCTTTTGGAAGACTGCCAAGGATTCCTCCAGTCAAAGGAATTTAACTCTGTCGTTCCTGGTCCTGTCTGTTTATTTATACTCCTTTGAAAACTTGGACTCTCACCTCAAGGTCACAGGTGAGACAGAACATGTATGTATGTATGTATGTATGTATCTATGTATATATATGTGTGTGTATGTATGTATAATATTCACACACACAAACACACACACACATACACTCCTGTGTGATCTATGTGTGTGTGTGTGTATCCATTCCTCCTCTCACACCATTCAAAGGGTGTTCATCCCAAATTGTGGAGCTAAAAGTGTGTACAGATTCTCTGTCCTCCAGGTCCTGGTTGTCCCAAAGGGGCTTTTTCAGGAGGCAATTGTGTTATGGATTAAACCATCGCAGCGATACAACTCTAACAGCTTCGTCTTACAACAGGCTTGTAATCCTACAATTCTCATTGGCCCGTGAATAGCGAGTCGTGATTGGTCAGTTTTGGCCAGTCTGATTGGCTGTTAACGGAAACCCCTGATTGGACGCTTGTGAAAGCGATATACTCAGTTAATTGGTTGTTGATGGCAGCAAGCTCTATAAAAGAGCTACTGCTGCCCAGCTCTGTGCTCTGTTCTTACTTGTTAAATAAAGAGTTGAAGTCAGAGTCCGATGTCTCGTCTCCGTTCTTGCACCCATGCCCAAGATATAATAAATTGGATTTCCAGAGAAAAGAAATTTCAGACGACAGGATCCATTTGCACAACTCAGGTGATCCTGAGGACCCAGAGAAACCCCCAAGTGGCCTCAAGGACCCTCTAAAAGGAAGCAAATGACCATTTCTGTTTGCAAGGAGCATCAATCCTTCCATTTCCCCACCATCCAGTCAGAGCTGAAGAAGCTTTTGGGATGAGAAGTGAAACCTCTTCAAAAGAAAAAAAACTAGAGAGTCCAGTTGCCTCCTGAAAAAAATCCCCTTTGGGACAACCAGGACCTGGAGGACTCAGAATCTCCACAGATTGTCTGCCTGGAGGCAACTGAGCTCAAGGAGCACCAAGGACTGCGGAGATCAGGCTTCTCTCGGGCCTCCGGGAGGGCGGAAACAGCCTCCCCCGGGCTCCCGAGGCATTCCGAAAGCCGAAAACAGGCCCGTTTCGGGACTTCCGGTTCGGCCTGGGCTTCCCCCTCTCAGAGCCCCCACTACACTTCCCTGCATCGGAAATGGGCTGCATGGAGGTTCCTGGGAGGAGAGGGGTGGGCGGGGCCGGTTCCAATCCTGGTTTGGTGAACCAGGTGCAAATTTAACACCTGGTTCTCCCGAACCGGTCCAAATCCTGGTAGAACCCCACCCCTGCCCCACCCCTTCTGTTTATACACAGTGTGTGTGTGTGTGTCCTGGGCAGCATTTTCGGTTTCATTCATCATTGATGCCTCCTGGTGGTCAGTGGATTAAATGTTTGGAAGAGTCAAGTGAATGGACAACCGTGCTGGGGTTTCTTCTCGTGTCAAGTCCCTTCCCCTGTCCAGTCGCTTCTTGGAAGCCTCCAAGGATGGAGCACGCACAACTCGTGGAAGCAAGTAGTTCCACGGGTCGATTGCTCTCACTGTCAGGAAATTCCTCCTGAGCTGTAAATCACTTCTCTCCTTGATGAGTTTCCTGCCTTCTGGTGCTCTGGAGAATAGGTGGACCCCCTCTTCATTGGGGCAGCCCCCAAATACTGGAAGACGGTGATCATGTCACATGTGGATGTGGGGGGGGAGTGATAGAGATTAGATGAAGAACTGAGGCACTTCTGACCCAAAGGCTGACCCAGGGACCCCTTGCAATCCTCCAAGCCTCCTTGGCAGAGTCCCTCCACTGCCATGGTCTCCATCCTTGGGCCTTCAGCTGCATGGATGCGCCTGGATTCTTGACCTTCCCCCTAGGAGGGACTGGCGAAATGAGAGGGAAGGAAGGAGGGAGGGAGGGAAGCAAGCGAGGGGAGAAAGGAAAGAAGGGAAAATAGGGAAGGGGAGGGAGGAAGCGGAGGGAGGGAGGAGAGTTAGAGTTAACTGCTTAGAGAGGGCTGTGAAGTGGTATATAAGTCTAAGTGCGATTGCTAAGTAGGTAGGAAGGAGGAAAGGAAGGAAAGAAGGAAAAAGTGGGAGGGAAGGAAGGAAAAGGGAGAGGAGGGAAGGAAGGAAGGAAGGAAAAAGATGGAGGGAGAAAGGAAGGGAGGCAATAAGGGAAAAGAGGGAGGGAAAGAAGGAAGGAAGGAGAGGGAGGGAGGGGGGGAGGGAAACATCCCTGATGATGTTACCTAGTTTGGTAATGAAACGTCTACAAGAAAACAACCAAGCTCAAAGTGCATTAAGGGGAAGGAAGGAAGGAAGGAAGGAAGGAAGGAAGGAAGGAAGGAAGGAAGGAAGGAAGGAAGGAAGGAAGGAAGGAAGGAAGGAAGGAAGGAAGGGATTACAGCTGCCAGGAGAGGGGATTGTCTTAGAGGAGCGAATCAGGGAACAAGCCCATTTCTGAAGTTCCTCTACAATTTTCTTCATTTGTGGCCATTTGTGCTGGGCAGGTGAGGCCTGATTCGGATGAACTCCACCTCAGGGCCTGATTGTGCACAAGTGTGAGGTCTGTGTGTGCGTGTGCATGTGTGCCGTAGCTCTCTGTGGCATGAAAAGTCCTGTGTGGCACCTGCAAGTCGTGTCACCACAGAAACATTTGTCCACTGGAGTTTTATGTATCTATTTAAAATATTTATGGAGCTGCCCGTCTACCAGTCTCTGGGCTGGGGAAACCACTGTCACCAGGAAGGCCTGAATCCTGGGTGCCTGCTGGGGACAACAGCCGGGGTCTGTGGTGGGAAGACACTCAAAGCCCACCTCCCATTAAAAGAAATGTTCTGTCTTGTTCACCAGCAGATGCCCTGGCCACTGCAGAAGGTGTGTGTGTGTGTGTGTGTGTGTGTAACAAATCTCTCTTCCCTTGGAACAGAGGTGGGATTCAGCCGGTTCTGACCGGTTCTACAGAACTGGTAGCAGAAATTTTGAGTCGTTGGGAGAACCGGCCAATCCACCTCTGACTGACCCCGCCAATCCCATCTCTTCTCCACCTCCCATTGAGTCCCAGCTGATCGGCTGGGTCTCCTTTGGTTGCCCTGCACAGGAGAACAGAGCTGGGAAGCAGGTTAGTGGAGTGGGGAGGGAAGGGGGATTTTGCAGTAACCTTCCCCTGCCACGCCCACCAAGCAACGCCCACAGAACTGGTACTTAAAATTTTTTGAATCCCACCACTGCCTTGGAGGACTAAAAATCAGAGGAAATCCAAGAATGCCTCTTAGTAGCCCATTTATTCAGATTCTTTTGGGAGAGCAATCGGCGTTTCGTAGGAGACTGGTTGGCCCCCAACCCGAGCCGTGCTTTCTCTACTTGATGCCGTAGGCCTCCACTTCACACATGTTCAAGTAGTCCTTCCCGGGCAAGTGCACACTGATGTAGCGGCCTTCCTGCCCGTTGCAGTAGATGGTGGTGATGGAGCCTGGGCTGACGTTCAGGATAATTCCACAGCTGTGGGGCAAGAGAGGTCATGTTGAGGAGAGCCTCCCCACCTGCTGGTCACCCCACACTCAACCTGAGGACACAGTCTCCACACCCCCCTTGAATCTTCAAAGGCAGCCCCATTTCGGCAGCTGTCCAGACCTCACACCCTCTGCTGCCTCTGCTGCAGGGATGGACTTCAAAATTTTTTAGCAACCGGCTCTCTGCCCAGTTGCTGGGTGGGTGTGGCCAGGTTGGGCATGGCCTAGTCGGCCTCCTGCACCAGAGGCTTCCTTCAAGTCCTTCCCAGGCTCTGGAGGCCATCTGGAGGCCAGAAACAGGAGCCCCATTTTTCATCTTCCCCGAGCCTCTGCGCAGGCCCTGTCCTTACCTGCATCCAAAATGAGGTGGGGGACTCTGGGGAGGGGAAGGGCAGGGTGGGCAGGGCCAGCTAGGGGTGGGATTTACCCATTCACCGAACCGGCCATTAAAAATGATAAAATTAGCAACCGGTTCCTCCAAACCGGGGTGAACCATTAGCAGCCCAGCCCTGCTCTGCTGTTGCCTTTAATATTCTGATCAATATCCATGGTGCCTTTAATATTCTGATCAATTGGAAATATTAACCGAGGGGGAAGGCCTGCGGAGGGGTGTGGTTTTTTTTAAAAAAAAAACGTACTTTGATTGCTCTATCAAAGAAAATATCTCTTTTGCTCCCTTGTGCAACAGTTTCTCCGAGGGAATGTAATGACCGAGTCTGCCTTTCTTTGCGGGGACCTCTCTGAGTTTGGTGGCTCTTCTGAAGGGGTTTCGTGCAGTGATGATCATACAACATCATGCACTGATGATGATAGCTAGTTGGGTAATGAAATGTCTGCAAGAAAACTATTGAGGTCAGAACTCCATGGTCCTCCCCCTCCTCGTCCTGCTCCTTCTCTCCTCTCCCCTCCTCCTCCTCCTCCTCCCCTTTTTCCTCAACTCTGCAATCCCTACTCCAAAACACTTTGGAACCATATTTTCCACTTAAGAGCATCTCTTTGAGGTGCAGGGACCAGCATTTTGTACAAAATCCAAGCAGAGAAACCTCCTTTTCTACCCCAGCCCCATGGCTTCATATCAAGTACTTTAGCCAGTGCTGAAGGAACCCGATTTGCAACATGAATAATAGTGAAAATTAACAATCAGGTGGAGTTTGTGCAGCCTCCCCCCCCACACACACACAATGGAGACTCTAGCATAGGGAAGTGGTATCAAGTGAGGCCGTTCCCTGTCTCTTGGGAGAGCAAGGAGGGAGGGGATCTCACAATGTCCACACCAATGGACTCATGCCACCTTGGCCACTAGGCCAAAATTGGCACTTCATACGCAATAGCACCAGAGGTGGAATTCAGCCAGTTCTGACCAGTTCTGGAGAACCAGTAGTGGAGATTTTGAATAGTTTGGAGAACTGGCCAATCCCACCTCTGACTGGCCCCACCCCCATCCATTGTCTACCTTCCATTGAGTCCCAGCTGATTGGCTGGATCTCCTTTGGTTGCCCTGCCCAGGAGAACGGAGCTGGAAAGCAGGTTAGTGGAGTGGGGAAGGAAGGGGGATTTTACAGTATCCATCCCCTTCCACGTCTACCAATCCACTCCACACCCACCAAGCCATGCCCACAGAACTGGTCGTAAAAGAATGTGAATCCCATCACTGTACAGCCCCACAAAAACATGTACACTGCGCGAGGGGCACCACAAATACCTGGGGATGACTGGCTCCAAGCTACTTACAGAGAGTTGGCTCTTCCACGGTCTTTGAGAGAATTTCCTAAGTGGACCTCCGCTTTATACAGCCTTTTGGCACAGCAGTCATCGCGGATTTTCACCAAGACCACAGAAATATTATGAGGCTCCCCCAGGTCCACCAACCACCAGGGGTTCATCTCGTTTTTGGTGTGGATGCAGGAGTTGTTGTACCAGTCCCCGTTGCAGTTCCCATCCACAGCTTTGTCTGCTGACCCAACGATGTCATGGTGATGGATGGAAGACTGGCTGGCCGGCTTCCCTAAGGCCAAATTTTGACCTTCCGCACCTGCAGGAGAGGATGGAGAGGAAGAGGAAGGGAAGGTGCAAAGGGCATGAGGGCAGCCTTTCTGGGGGGGATTCTGGGGTGAGTTTTGAAGGCTGAGAAAGGGGTGGAGGGAAGAGAGCTGAGTGCAGCTCTCCATGTCTTTGCTATTCGGTTGGAGGAAACCTCCTTGGCCTCCTCTTCCTCCCTCCCCACTTGGCTGCAAATTGGTCAGAGAAGAACTGGACATCATCACATCAGATGCAAGGACAACTCAATGGATAGCAGGTTCTTATTCTAACCGGTGACATCCATCCCTAGGCATCAATACCTGCATAATCGGTGTGCAATGTTGCTGCACCCGAGACCTCGTGGGTGATGGAACTGTAGCCAGAGGGAAGACTTGGGAGAGCCAAGATCCAGTTGGCCTGAATGATGGGCAGTTATGCCATTCCCACCCCACACCCCAGTTTTCAGTCCTTGATCTCCCCAGTTCTTTCCAGGGGACACACAAATGTTGTGTATGGGCAGGGGTCTCCAACCTTGGCCATTTTAAGACTTGTGGACTTCAACTCCCAGAATTCTGGGAGCCGAAGTCCACAAGTCTTAAAGTTGCAAAGTTCGCTGAGGGATTCTGGGAGTTGAAGTCCACAAGTCTTAAAGTGGCCAAGGTTGGAGAGCCCTGATGTAGTGGATGTTTGTGGAATAGAAAAACATAAAAGGTATATCATAGAACATAGAACCCAAGGGCTGAAGGGGAATCTTGGAGGTCTTCTAGCCTAACCTTCTGCTCAACATAGGTGACCTTATCCCATCCTGGTCAAATGGTTGTCTAATCCAGGGGTTGCCAACCTTTTGGATCTCAGGGACCACCAAACTCATAATTTTAGATCCCAGGGACCACTAACTGGTTCTGTGGGTGTGGCCTAATTCATGGCATGTGACTGGCTGGGCATGGCTTGAATGTAAATATTATAAATATTTATATAAATATTGAATTTTTTTATTAAAAAAGAGCAACTTTTACCCAAAATCAGGCAAAGCAGGCAGGCAAATTGAGTTGCTCACAGAATGACAGATTCATTCAGAGATCTATCTATCTGCCATTGGCTATCTGAGTCTGCACTGAATAATAGAACCTAAAAGCACAGCCGAAGATCTAAAGATTAGCTAGAAAGCAAGAAATCCAACCATTTCCTGCTTCCTGGCTAATCTAAATCTCCTGGCACAGCAGAACAGATGATGGTTGGAAAAAGGAAAAATAGCAATTTAGCAGGCAAGTTTACTGGGTAAGGAGTGAGTGGGTGGGGAGGATTCCGCAGGCCATGTGGGCTGAGCAGCCTTGTGTTACTGAGCAGCCTGGATTAATTGCTTGGGGGGGGGGATGCTCTGGGGGTGAGATTTCTCTGCGGCCCACCAAAGTTTTCTCACAGACCTCCAGTGGGCTGCAGCCCATCGATGGCCGATGGCTGGTCTAATCTATATTTTGAAAAGCTCCAGTGATGGAGAATCCACAACTCCAATAGCAACAGCCGTAGCACTGAGACTTACGCACTACTTCACAGGGCTTTATAGCCCTCACTAAGCCCTCTCAAGCAACCAGCCAGCAGCACCTTCATTGGAGTCGGCCTCTGGCCCCCAACAATCTGGATCCTCATTTTAGCGATCTCAGAAGGACACAAGGCTGAGTCAACCTTGAGTCAGTCAGGATCGAACTGCTGGCAGCGGGCAGAGTCAGCCTGCAATACTGCACTCTAACCATTGTGCCACCATGGTCCTTCCTTCCTTCCTTCTTTCCTTCTTTCCTTCCTTCCTTCCTTCCTTCCTTCTTCCTTCCTCCTTCCTTCTTTCCTTCCTTCCTTCCTCCTTCCTTCTTTCCTTCCTTCCTCCTTCCTTCCTTCCTTCCTTCCTTCCTTCCTCCTTCCTTCCTTCCTGCTTTCCTCCTTCCTTCCTTCCTGCCTTCTTCCTTCCTTCCTTCCTTCCTGCCTTCCTCCTTCCTTCCTTCCTTCCTTCCTTCCTTCCTGCCTTCCTGCCTTCCTGCCTTCCTGCCTTCCTTCCTTCCTTCCTTTCTTCCTTCCTTCCTTCCTTCATTACCATTTGGCACTAGCCCTTAAACTTCTATACTACTTCACCATGCTTTCACAGCCCTCTCCAAGCGGTTTAACTGAGTCAGCCTTTTGCCCCCAACAATCTGTGGCCAATCTGTTTAACTGACCTCAGAAGGGCAGAAGGCTGAGTCAATCTTTTTTTAAAAAAAAAACAAATTTCATTAATTTTACAGAGAACACAAACAAAACTAAAAGATCTTTTCTGAAGGTTGTCTGATCCCGGGTTGAAACTCTTCACACAGACACAAATTCAAACATCATATTCACTTTATATATCCTTCCATATCTTATTATCATTTTCTTTTTTATATTATATATATAAACCATTTTTATCAATTTTATATAAACAATGCACAAGGCATAACAGCTTATAAGTTCTTTTCTAAGAAAAAATAATAAAAGAAGAAAACCAATAGAACATAACAATCCCAAATTATAGTATCAATACTTTGTCTATTTAACTTCATATCTTATCCCAACTTCTCCTTTTCATCCAAATTATTTCTTATTAATTAAATTTTTTTTTGCCTTTTTTCAATATACAAAATCCAAAAAAAACATAACAAAACCTTTATATATCCTTTCATATCTTATTGCCATTTTCAATAATATTCTTTGTCTGTTCTATTTCCAACTATCCATTCATCTTTTTTCTTTTATTATACTTCTCCTATACACCAATTGGAGTAACGTCTATAACTCATTACCCTAACTTAAAAGTACTTCATATAACAATTTTGCTTGGGATTCTGTTTAATAGGTTATAAAATTACACAATGAATTTTATACTCTAAATACACATATAAAAACCACAATCTTATGTACCCTCCAGAATCCCTCTTTTATCCTAAATTAAATTCACCCATTGTCTCTGAATAAACTTTTTTTCTTTAGATCTTGCTTCCCCCCATTGAGGCTTCTCCTCCCCCCCTTTCTCTCTTGCTTATTCTTCTCCTTGCCCTTTTTACCCCTTTGTCTTTCCTCCTCCCTTTCCTTACTCCCTTTCCTTTGCTTTCTAACCTTGCCTCCACCTTTCCGCTCATTTTTCTCTTCTTTGGTTGTTTTTATAATTCTTAAAATCCCCTTTTTCTTATCCTTTTTCTCCTCCTCTCCGGAAGGGACCCATTGTTCATCAAAGATGGCTTCTTCTTCCTCTTCTTCTTTGTCCCAGTCCTTCTGCTGCATAGTCAACTTTTCATAAGTACATAACGCCATTTCTAAGAATTGAAACAAAGTGCCCAAAGTATCTTCTTTTTTATATTTTTGATATTCAGTCTTTAGTTCATCCACAAGCGATGCCATTATGAAAAAAGAAACTTTTCCCAAAACAACCACAAATATTTTTAATCAAGAATAATTCAAAAAAAAAAAAATTCCAAAAATTAATACTTTTCTTCCTTCTTCTCTTTCTCTTTCTGGGGTTAATGTTTAATCAAAGAGGTCCAATTACCATATACCTTTCTTTGGGATTCTAGGCAATCTCCTCCTTTTTCAGCTTCTGCTCCAATTTTTTTTCCTCTCCCTTCCCACTTGCAATATCAATTTTAAATAATCAGAAATCCATACCTCCAACAAGGGTTTTCCAATTTCTTAAGTTTTTCAATGTCCAAAAACCCTTTTGTCCCTTAGCTTCAACTCTCAAAACAATTCACTTTCAATGTCCAATATATCCAAACATTTCTGCTGTTTCCATGGGGTGGGAGAGTGAAGAAAAAAAAAGTTCCCTTTAACAGCTTCTCCGCCGCTTTCGATCTTCTTAGGGATACACTGTATCCTCCAGCAATTCAAACAGCTCAGTTCCAACAAATTTGAAAGATGTTACTTGACCCGGCTCAGACAGCACTTTCACTCTTCTTACTTCCTCCAGCGCAATCTTACCCGGTTGCTGGCTTCTTCGTGGCGGCCATTGCTGACCGCTGCTCCACCGCCTTGGGAAAAAGGGGTTTTTCCGGAGGAGGAGGGGGTCTGCGACACCCCCAACCCCCTGTCCGACTCCCCTCTCTCTTCAGCTGTCCCTACAGGGCAGCCATATCCCCCTGACCCATCTGGATCGGGGGTACCTCGGCAGCTAGCACAGCAGGAATCGCGAGCTGTCGCGAATTCCTGCTGCCCCGAAGCCACGCGAAACCGGAAACCCAAGGCTGAGTCAATCTTGAGCTAGTCAGGATCGAACTGCTGGCAGTGGGCAGAGTCAGCCTGCAGGACTACATTATGACCACTATGCCACCAATGCAAATGAAAGGGCCAAGTGCCCAGCTTGATGAGAAGCACACAGACCCTTCACTTCCGTTCTTCCCCAAATATGTTGGAGGCTGCTGAAGGTGTATGGTCCACCCTCCAGGTCCTGGTTGTCCCAAAGGTGCTTTTTTTTTCAAGGGGCAAATGGAATTTCTTGGTTTTTCCTTGAAGACATTTCTCTTCTCATCCGAGAAGCTTCTTTGGCTCAATTTGATGAGAAGCAAAACATCTTCAAGGCAAAAGTCCAATTGCTGTTTGAAAAAGCACCTTTGGTATCTTGCTGGTATCTAAGAGGAGTTGGAGGAGGGGACTGGGGGGGCTTTGAAATGGCCAGGAATACAACTATATCTCCGTACACAGAGCACACACAGGGGTCTTGTGGTGGTTCTTACCTAGAGGTATTTTTCAGCTGGTTCTGACCAGTTCTGGAGAACCAGTAGCGGAACTTTTGAGTGGTTTGGAGAACCGGCCAATCCCGCCCCTGACTGGCCCTGCCAACCCCCCATCTCTTCTCCGCCTCCCATTGAGTCCCATCTGATCGGCTGGGTCTCCTTTGTTTGCCCCGCACAAGAGAACAGAGCTGGAAAGCAGGTCAGGGGGTGGGGAGGGAAGGGCTTTTTTTTTTTTCAGTATATTCTTCCCCTGCCACGCCCACCAAGCCACGCCCACAGAACCAGTAGTAAAAAAATTGGAATCCCACCCCTGTTCTTACCTATAGGTAGGGTTCTGCAGCTCTGAGCTGCTGCAGGGCCTGCCAGGAGGGTCACGGCCAGCAGACCCCCCCAGACGGTGAGCTTCATCCTGCAAGGAGCAAGGAGGGGAGAGATCAGGAAAGGCGTGGCAGGGCCACGTAGAGACGAGGAAGAGCTGGCTTCCTCTGCTCAACACACCTGAGCATCAGGACTGGCCACGGACCGGAACTATTTTATTGATGGTTAGAGCCAAAAACACGTAAGCTAGAAATATCTAATAGAGCGTGAAATACGGAAAATATCTTCATAGAATTAAACACGGTAAGAAAAGGATTGTTATAATGATAGATAGATTATTGTATACTAATAATAAGTGAAGATTTAAACAGGCTATTGTTATAATGTGAGAGATATTGTGTATATTAATAACAAGATAACAATGGAGAAGTAACATCAATGTAATGAATAGGATAGTAACTTTGATTATTGTCACACAAGACGACACACTGATAAATGGAAGATGAATTGTTTGTACTTATTTTATTTTATTTTTAAAAAAAGCCTTTTATTTTATGATGAGGACTGGCCACAGACTCAAAGGAGAGTTGGTGATACTTTCAAGGTTCTGAAGGTCTATGGAGATTCTCGGTCATCCAGATCCTGGTTGTCCTTTTTTTTTTCCCCCCAAGAGGCAGCTGGGCTTTCTGCTTTTCTTCTTTTGAAGACGTTTCGCTTCTCATCCAAGAAGCTTCTTCAGCTCTGACTGGATGGTGGGACTGAATGGAAGGATTGATCCTCCTTGCAGACAGAGCTGGTCATTTGCCTCCTTTTGGAGGGTCATTGAGGCCCTTGGAAGCACCACTCAGACTGTGACTCTGGGGACACAGGTCAACTTCCAAGTGGCCTCCACGGCCCTCTAAAAGGATGCAAAGGACCAGCTCTGTCTGCAAGGAGGATCAATCCTTCCATTCAGTCCCACCATCCAGTCGGAACTGAAGAAGCTTCTGGATGAGAAACATCTTACAAAGGAAAAGCAAGAAAGTCCAGTTGCTTCATGAAAAAAAATGCACTTTTGGGATCTGAAGGTTCTGCCCTTCTCTCAGAGGTCCATCACGAGCATCCCTGAAATCGCTCCTCTGCCTCTTCCCTCGCCTGGCTGATGTCAATCTCATCAAAAACACCAAGGTGGGGTTTATTGGAGTCTCTTTCTCATCGGCCCACTTTCTCGGGCCATCCCATAATTTCACCCACCCCTCCTTCCAGGGCTCGCTCTATGGTCAGTCCTTCCTTCTTTCCCTGCCACTCACCTCCTTCAATCTCTTGGCGATGTGTCCAAAGGGCTGGATCTCCTTCCTGGAGGGGGAACAAGGGCAGCTCCTTTCCACCCACAGGTGCTTCAGGTGAGGCCTGGGCCTCCCTCTGACCAGCCTCGGTTTGATCCCCTTCCTCCCAGGGGAGTCCAAGCCAATCAGAGCAAAGCCTGGCCTGGGTCCCAACTCAGGTGGAGTTTTACGTTTGCTTTGCTACAAGATCTTTCACCAACTTAGCAAATACTAAGGTCTTCTCTCCTCTTGTTTTCACCACCAGGGCCCATCCTAAACTGGTGTTGACTCTGCTGCTGTGGATGGGACAACAGGCACTTTTGTAGCAGGAAATGCTGTGTTCCCATCCAACTCACGACAAGCCCTCAGCACACACTAAATCAATGACTGGGGACTAATCAGTTCTAGATCTGAATCTGTCCCCAAGCGGCAGCATAACTTGGGTAAGATTTGAAATGCTCCATTGATTTACTCTCCCTCCCTCCCTCTCTCTCTCTCTCTCTCACACACACACAGAGGGAGTGTGTGAGAAAGAGAGACAGAGAGGGAGAGAGAAAGAGAGGGAGGGAGAGGGAGGGAGACAGAGAGAGGGAAAGGGAGAGGGGGAGAGGGAGGGAGGGAGAGGGAGGGGGAGAGACAGAGAGGGAGAGAGGTAGTGGGAGGGGGTAGAGAAGGAGAGGGAGAGAGAGGGAGAGAAAGAGGGAGGGAGGGAGAAAGAGAGGAGGAGACAGGAGGAGAGGGAGAGAGGGGAGAGAGGGAGGGAGTGGAGGGAGAGAGAGAAGGAGAGAGAAAGAGAGAAAGAGAGGGAGGGAGAGGGAGGGAGACAGAGAGAGGGAAAGGGAGAGAGGGGGAGAGGTAGTGGGAGGGGGTAAAGAAGGAGAGGGAGGAGAGGGAGAAAAAGAGGGAGGGAGGGGGGGAGAAAGAGAGGAGGAGACAGGAGGAGAGGGAGAGAGGGGAGAGAGGGAGGGAGTGGAGGGAGGGAGAGGGAGACAGAGAAGGAGAGAGGGAGAGAGAAAGAGAGGGAGAGAGAGGGAGAGAGAAAGAGAGGGAGGGAGAGGGAGGGAGACAGAGAGGGAAAGGGAGAGGGGGGGAGAGAGGGGGAGAGGGATGGAGACAGAGAGAGGGAAAGAGAGAGAGGGGGAGAGGGAGGGAGGGAGAGGGAGAGGGAGAGAGGTAGTGGGAGGGGTAGAGAAGGAGAGGGACAGAGAGGGAGAGAAAGAGGGAGGGAGGGAGAAAGAGAGGAGGAGACAGGAGGAGAGGGAGAGAGGGGAGAGAGGGAGGGAGTGGAGGGAGAGAGAAGGAGAGAGAGAAGGAGAGAGGGAGAGAGAAAGAGAGGGAGAGAGAGAAGGAGAGAGAGAGGAAGAGAGAAAGAGAGGGAGGGAGAGAGAGAGGGAAAGGGAGAGAGGGGAGAGAGGGGGAGAGGGAAAGGGAGAGAGGGGGAGAGAGGGGGAGAGGGATGGAGACAGAGAGAGGGAAAGGGAGAGAGGGGGAGAGGGAGGGAGGGAGAGGGAGAGGGGTAGTGGGAGGGGTAGAGAAGGAGAGGGACAGAGAGGGAGAGAAAGAGGGAGGGAGGGAGAAAGAGAGGAGGAGACAGGAGGAGAGGGAGAGAAGGGAGAGAGGGAGGGAGTGGAGGGAGAGAGAGAGAGAAGGAGAGGTAGATAGAGGGAGAGGGAGATGGAGAGAGGGAGGGAGACAGGGAGAAAGAGGAAGAGAGAGGGAGGGAGGGAGGGAGAGGGAGAAGGGGAGAGAAAGAGGGAGAGAGAGAGAGAGAGAGAGAGACATTGAATTTCACAAGATCTCTCCATAGTATGCATAGAGCAGGGACATTATTTCATTGGGGCAATTTGTTTAGCAATAAAAATACATCGAAAGCAAAGTCATCTTTTCAAAAATCTTGCATGCATCAGCTGAACCAGGGTCTCCAGACTCAGGGGGTTCCCAACCCCCAGTAGTGGGTGGTGGCCTGTTCGGAAGCGGGCTGCACAACAGGCAGGCCAGCACACATACGTGCATGCAGCCCCATGTCAGTCGCATGCACACCTGGCCCAGATCCCCTCTCCCCCGAAGCCGGGCAGCCAAGCCCCAAAGGTTGGGGACCACTGTCCAAACTTGGCAACTTTAAGGCTTGTAGACTTCTCCCAGAGCTCTCCAGACAGCTATGCAGAAATCACTGGAAAGCCCAATTATGCAGGGAAGTAAAAGGAAACCAGGTTGCCAAAGAAGTCGGTGGCCAAACACCATCAAAGCTGACACCAGCCAGAGCATAGAACAAGTGAAAGAAGCAACGTAAGATCAGGAGATGCGGAGAGACCATCTGGCCCTCAGACTCGCCAAGAGTCAGGTGTGACGGGTGCATCACATCTTCCTCCTCCTCCTCCTCATCTAATACCCGTTTTCCCAAAAATAAGACCTACCCTGAAAGTAAGCTTGATTTTTACATGTGTGCCCAATTTAAGCCCTACCCCCCCCCCCCCACCAAAATAAGCCCTAATTAAGATCCCACCCACTCCAGAGTGGACGGGTAAAAATTAAGCTAGGGTGGGGGTGGAGGGGTGGAGCTGCCGTACTACATACCTTTGGCCAGGTGTAGCCACCCCTGGCACACCTCGACCCCTGCCTTGCCAGCCCATTTCTTCTGCAGATGGCAAGGCTGGCCAGGCTTTTCTGAAGTCCTCTGGAGCTGATAACAAAGCTCAGGATCGATCCAAAGCTCTGTTACCGGCTGCAGAGGCCTTCAGGAAAGCCGGTCGCAGAAGAAGAGGTTCCTGAAGGCCTCGGACAGCGAAAAGGAGGCCAGGTGCGAGGCACACAAGTGAGGCTAGTCAGTGGATGTCATCCTCCCAAAATAAGACCTGGTGCCTTTTTTGGATGGCAAAAAAATATGTAAGACAGGGTCTTATTTTCGGGGAAACACAGTAGCAATGGGCTAATTTTTGTCCAGCTTGCTAAGGTCCTTATGTGAACAGAAGAAAAAATGGCAAGCAGAAATCAACCTTTTAGGTTTGACAAGAAGTTCTTGGCTCCAACCACTTATTCTGAATAGACCTGCAATGCATTTAAGGGCTTTTTCCTCCAATATAACCCACATAGGACAGCAGGGCATGCTCCGAAATCGCCAGACTTCCTCCTTAGAAGAATTTTATGAATGCAGGGTTTTGGAGCCCTTTGAAGTTCATCACGCCCCCCAAGTGAAATAGTTGATGCATTAGACGGATAAAAATGCAGGAAGGAATAAAAACCTTCCCAGTGTAACAGATGGGCAAGAGTCCCAAGCTATAATGTTCAGAGATTATTGCACATTTGTACTTTTTATTTTTGCTTCTGGTGGTGATTTATAAATCCCGAGCAGCATTTGAAATGATGGAAGAGGACTAGAAGATAGTAGCACTCGGCCACTATTCAGTTCACCAAGGGTGAAGAAAGAGAAAAGTCTAGAGCGAGAAAGAAAGATCTAGAAGGAGAAGGATGATTGGAGGGCTGGAGGCTAAAGTATACGAAGAACGGTTGCAGAAACGGTATGACCAGTTTAACGAAAAGAAGGACTAGGAGGGACAGGATAGCAGTCTTCCAATATCTGGGGGGCTGCCCCAGAGAAGAGGGGGGGGTCAACCTCTTCTCCAAAGAACTTAAAAACAGGACAAGAAGCAAAGGATGGAAACTCATCAAAGAGAGAAGCTACCTGAAATTCAGGAGAAACTTCCTAATAGTGAGGACAATCAACCAGTGGAACTGCCTGCCACCAAAAGTTGTGGGAGCTCCATTACTGGAAGGTTTTAAGAAGAGACTGGACAACCCCCTGTCCGAAATGTTATACGGTTTCTTGCTGAAGCAGGAGGGATGGACTAGAAGACCTCCAAGATCCCTTCCAAGCCTATTGTTCTGAAGAAGGATTCTTGGCCTGAAGGGAGATATTTTATTTATTTATTTATTTATTGTTCTGTCTCACCTTCCTTCTTTCTCAAAAGATGAAAGAGTACAAACTCACACAAACACAGGCAGGCAGGCTGGCTCGGACTTCACAGAGTTAATGCTTTGGAACTGATAACGTCCTTGGCATTCCAACAGGCTCTGCCTGCCAAGTCCGAACTGATAACAAGTAAAAAGCTACTTCCAGAAAATTACAAGACAGACCACAAAAATAATCATTCACAAAGAAAACCTGAAGTAAGATCAAACTTTGTCCCGTAGAAAGTTCCAGCTGACAAACACACCCACTTTTATCCCCTGTGGGGTGTGGCTCAATGACTCATCTCACTCGCTGACCCTCCCACGCCTCCTACGTTGCTGCTCACGTTTCTCCCTACGACGCTGCTTAGGATCTGCTGCTTAGGATCGAGCCAACACTCTTCCTCTTGACCCCCTGTCAGGGGCTGCTCCGACATGCCTTCCTCCTGATTAATCTCAGGCTCTTCCTCTCGGTTGTCTGATGGAACCTGAGGCATTACCAGGGAGGAAGGTCCTGGGGAGGAAGGCATTGCCAGTTCCTCCTCCTCACCTTCCAGGTCCTCTTCTTCTAACAGCACAGGCTTGGGAATCGGAGCTACAACATTTATTTTTATTTATTTTTGTCAGTTGCTTACAAGATAATAGATATAAGTAAAAAGACATAGGTATGAATACATGGATATATATATAAGAAAAATAAAAAGAAACAATAGGACAGGGACGGGAGGCATGTTGATGCACTTATGCATGTCCCCTACAGACCTCTTAGGAAAGTGGGGAGGTCAATAGTAGACAGTCTAAGGTTAAAGTTTGTGGGTTTCCATTCCACGAGAATGGAATCAGGAAGACATTCACCAAATATAAGTCCTTCAGAAGGGTTTCACTTCTACTTCAAATTTCATGAGGGTAATTCTGGACACTTTGGAATATTATGAGGCGCATCCTGAAAAACAAATGGCTTTGATATTCCTAGATGCCCAAAAGGCATTTGATAACGTGAATTGGAGATTTATGTTATTATTACTGGAACAGATGGGCTTTGCCAGAAAATTTATTCAAGCAATAGAAGCCATATACTATATGCAATTGGCAAAAAAGAAAGAAAGAAAGGTTTCACTTCTCACCTAATTTGGATAGGTCCTTAGGTGAGTGGGCAAAGGTCCAGTGGTTGTAAATGTTCCAAGTCCTGAATCCTTTACATCTCAACACCTGGCATGGCTCAAATTCCAGACAGGTCTACCTGGGCGACTGAGGGTGTTTGTTGCCAACAGGAGAGGAAATTGAGCAGTAACTACCGTAACTACCGACCAGAAAGATGCAACCAAGACCACTGATGGGGAGCAAAGCACTTGCAGACCAGGAGCCAAGGGTCTACCAAGACCACCCCCCAAGTTCCTCTGTAGAAGGAGAGCCCCCATTTTTTATGGGGGGGGGGGAAAAACAGAAGAAATTTGGTAGCACCTTTTCCAATACACATCTTTTATTCAAGGGCCTGGGGACTAACACAGATTAACAGAGTTGGAAGGGACCTTGTAGGTCATCTAGTCCAATCCCCCCCCCAAGCTGGAGACCCTACACCATTTCTGACAGGTGGCAATCCAGTCTCTTCTTGACAGCTTCCAGGGATGAAGCTTTGGAATTGGGTATATCTAGTCTGGGGAAAAGAAGAATTTGGGGTGACATGATAGCATCTTCCAATATTTGAGGGGTTACCCTAAAGAAGAGGGAGTCAAGCTATTCTCCAAGGCACCTGAGGGGAGGACAAAAAGCAATTGATGGAAACTCATCCAGGAGAGGAGCTATCTGGAACGAAGGAGGAATTTCCTGACAGTTGGAACACTCAAATCAGTGGAACGACTCCAGGATTTGTGGGTCCTTCATCCCTGGAGGTTTTTAAAGAAAAGACTGGAGAGCCATTTGTCTATAATGGTTTAGTCTCCTGCTTCAGCAGGGGGTTGGACTAGACCAATGGTCACCAAACAGTGGGCTGGGGCCAATGGTGGTCCATGAGAAAATTTTGGTGGTCCACAGAATAATATCGCCCTCAAAGCAATTAATCCAGGCTGTGTGGGAACACAAGGCTTGTGTCACTTGCATTTTGAACAACATGAGGTCGTGAGGGGAGGGGGGAAAGGGTGGAGGGGGGGAACTTGCCCCACTCACCCCACGCACCTCGCCTGGCCACCAGGCTGCTTCTTTCCGCTTCTTCCTTCTTCTGCTTTTGGCTACATGCAAGGAAAGCAGCCAAAGTCTTTCTTTCTCTCCCCCAAACTCCACCAGAAATGAGTCTTGGGGACCCTGCAAGGCCTCCTGTGCCAAGAGTCCTTCCTCTACCCCCTTTCCCCTTCTCTTTCTCTTCTAATCCTTTTCCTTCTCCTCTTCCTTCCATCTTTCTTCTTCCCCTTCTCCTCCTTCCCCTTCCCTTTCCCCTTCTCTTTCTCCTCTTCCATCTTTCTCCTCTTCCTTCCATCTTTGTCCTTCTCCTCTTCTTCCTCCTCCATCTCCTCCTTTTCCTTCTCTTCCTTCCCTCCCCCACTCCTCTCCTCTACATATTTCCCTGGCTGACCCATTGGCTTGAGGCCTGTTTTTTTTCCCACCTGGACCTGCTACTTCAAGAACAGTTTCCAAAATCCTCCAAGCCCACCACTTCAAGTGATCCATTCTGGCTTCTTTGTTTAAAGGTAAAAGAAATAACCCGAAGGAAACTCTCTTCTTATCCTTCTTTCTAAGCCATGGAAGGAAACTGGAAGGGAAAAGAACAACATTGCAGCTGAGCAGAGGACCGTGGAAATCTGAGCATGATATTTTGGCTCCTGCTGGGCCTTTGTGCTCAGAAAGCTGCTGGCACAAGATGAGATTGTGCTCCTCAAGATCTGAGAACATCTGGAGCATCTGGGGCAGAATGAAGACAACTAGCAATTGTAGGACTATAAGCCAAATCCAGAGATTATTTGTTTGTTTGTTTATTTTTGTCAATTGCTTAGAAGATAATAAGTATAAGTATATATATAGTTATGAATACATGAAATGGATACATATAAGAAAAATAAAAGAAGCAATAGGACAGGGACGGTAGGCACCATGGTGCACTTATACACAAATAAAATAATTTTATTCATGAATAAAAGAGATGACACCTCCCGCCAACCAGCCATTTGGAAACCCGCCCTCATGAACAGACGAGTACCTAACATGAAGAATGATACCAGACCCACACCCACGAGGGACACACAAGATGCCACCACCACACTTCCATGTAGAAAGCAGACTCACACCCACACAGAAGATGAGACAGAACCACGGACCAGAAGCCGCCCTGAAGCTGCATCGCTCCCCACTTCAAACCCCTCTGAGCCATACATGAAGCGAACTGACCCCCACCATGAAGATGCAGCACAACCACGAACTCGAAGCCACACAGCAAGATCACAGCTCACCAGCTCAAATCCCCCAGCAACTAAGACTAACCTGAGCACAACCAAGCCCCCACCTGAACAGAACACGCCTCCAGCCAATCAGAACACGGCCAACCCCCCAACCAATCAGAACACAACCAAACCCCCAACCAATGAGAACACACACACACCCAATCAGAACACAGCCAAGCCCCCACCCAATCAAGTCACACCCCCACTAGCAGTTAAAAGGAAGAAGCAGCTGCAAGCTCACAACACTCTGAGAAGCACAAAGCTGAAGACGCAAGCCTGAAGATGATGAATGAGACTTCATCGAAACGTTGCCTAGATACTTCCAATCTTACGCGGGAGAAAACCCGAATAACCAACGTTTCAGCAGAATCTCATCTGCCATCATCAGGCTTCTGTCTGGTGTTTGTGAGTCAGACTTTTGCAGTGGTTTCAGATTTAAATTTGGGACAGCCTATTGCTGTGTCAGAATGGTTTTTTCTTCCTCCTGATTGGTTGAGAGTCTTGGTCTGTGTTTATTGGTCTTGGAGTTTGCTGTGTTCTGCTACTAATATCTTCTGTCTGTTTTTTTTGGGGGGGGGCTCTTTTTGTATCTTGATTGGCTGGCAACATTGTGTTACTTTATTGGAGGCCTTTAGTGCAGCTTGGCTTTGGGTAAATGGATGGCTATCATTCGTTAGGAAGCTGGGTTTCATCTGGGTGCCTGGTTGGGGTGTGTTTGAGCTGGAGGTATCAGGGGGGATCTGTTTGTGCCCAGGTGTTTGTCTGGCTTGTGGTGTGGAGATTTTTTTGTTTGTGAGTGCAGGCTTCCAAATGATTGACAGCCTGGTGGAATCATCTCTTCTGTTCATGCTTTCTGGTCTTTTTTCAATCTCTATGGCTTCTCTGATGATTCTGTGGCTGGGATTTTCTATGGTGGCTAGGGTTTTGGTGCCATTGAAGTTAATGTTATGACCTGTGGCTTCCATGTGTTGGACGAGTGAGGAAGTGTGTTCCAGCTTTTTGACTGCATTTTTGTGTTCATCCAGGCGGGTGCTTATTCTTCTATTGGTCTGTCCAATGTATGTGGCCGGGCATGATGCACAGGGGACTTCATATATGCCTTGGTTTTCCAGGTCAATTTTGTCTTTGGGGTTCCTGAGGATGGCTGCTATTTTTCTGTCTGTTTTGAAGGCAGTCTTGATGTGGTGTCTGTATAGAATCTTACTAATTTTGTCTGTAGTGCCTCTTATGTAGGGCAGGACAGCTGTTCCACAGGTCTGTTCATCTTCTGGGTCTCTATTATGTCTCAGTGTGTTTTTGTGGATCAAGTTGGTGATTTTGCTTTTGTGGAAGCCGTTGGCTGTCAATATTTTAGTCAGGGTGCATAGTTCAGTCTTAATGTGTGTCTTGTCTGCCAGGCGTTTGGTTCTAGTAATTAGTGTTTTAGCCACGGAGTTTATCTGTGCTGGGTGGTGGTGGGATTGGGCGTTGAGGTAGCGGTTGGTGTGTGTTTTCTTCTGGTATATGGTGTGTCCTAGTGTGCCATCTGTTTTCTTGTAGATTAGTACATCTAGGAATGGTAGTTGTTTGTTTGTTTCTGTTTCCATGGTGAACTTGATTTTGGGGTGTGCGCTGTTTAGGTGTGTTAGGAAGTTGTTTAGGTTTTCTTGTCCATGGGGCCAAATCACGAATGTGTCATCGATGTATCTTAACCATAGTTTGGGTTTGAGTATGGCATTAGCCAGGGCTCTGGATTCGAATTCTTCCATGAACAGGTTTGCAGTGACAGGTGACAGTGGTCCTGGTTGAGAGTCTTGGTCTGGGTTTATTGGTCTTGGAGTTTGCTGTGTTCTGCTACTAATATCTTCTGTCTGTTTTTTTGGCTCTTTTTGTATCTTGATTGGCTGGCAACATTGTGTTACTTTATGGGAGGCCTTTAGTGCAGCTTGGCTTCGGGTAAATGGACGGCTATCATTAGTTAGGAAGCTGGGTTTCATCTGGGTGCCTGGTTGAAAAATTTTCTTAAGTTTTTGCGGGTGCTTACATGTATGGCATTCAGCTTTGTTCGGGTATTTTCCCAAGTCATGGTAGTGGTGCTTTTAAAGTTGTAGCAACGTTTCGGCAGAATCTCATCTGCCATCATCAGGCTTCTGTATTGGGTTTGTCTGGACGAACACAATACAGAAGCCTGATGATGCCTGATGATGACAGATGAGATTCTGCCGAAACGTTGCTACAACTTTAAAAGCACAACTATAATGATGTGGGAAAATACCCGAACAAAACTGAATACCATACACACACACATACACACACAGAGAGAGAGAGAGAGATTAGAGATAGATAGATAGATAGATAGATAGATAGATAGATAGATAGATAGATAGATAGATAGATAAATGGCCCTTGCACACCAGTCCTGTGTTAGACATAACAAGGCTGGCCTGGTTATAAAATCTCCCTGTTGGTCTGTGTGCTTGGAAAGGTTGAGCAGTCCCAAAGAGGACTTGGTTTCAAAGCCAGGGGACCCCACACTATTGGCCAGAAAGGCAGACATGAGGCAGCTGTGTGCTGCAGCTGCCAAGAAAGCCAATGCAATCCTAGGTTGTATCAACAGAGGGACACAATCAAGATCATGTGAAGGTCATGCTAAGGCCACCCTTGGAATTTTTGCATCCAGCATTGGTCACCACAATGTAAAAAAGATATTGAGACTCTGTAAAGAGTGCAGAGAAGAGCAACCAGGATGATGAGGGGACTAAAACCTACGATGGACAGTTGCAGGAACTGGGCCTGGCTGGTCTAGGGAAGAGAAGGACCAGGGGAGACAGGAAAACAGCCTTCCAATATTTGAGGGGCTGCCCCAGAGAGGAAAAGGGGGTCAAGCTCTTCTCCAAGGCACCTGAAGGCCAGACAAGAAGCAATGGGGTGGAAACTCATCAAGGAGAAGAGGAAGAGGAAAGGAAGGAAGGAAGAAGAGGAGGAGGAGGAGAGGAGGAAGGGGGGAGGAAGGAAGGGAAGAAAAGAAAGGGCAACATGACCCTGAGAATGAGGAAAGTGTGAGAAAGAAACTCAAAACTAACTTGACTTTGCTGGGTATAAGTTAAAATAGAAACTCTGACTGCTTTGAGATTCTCTGATGATCCCCACTACAAAAATAAAGCAGTATTGCCTGACTCCCTCGTGCCTCTGTCTTCTCTGCGGGACATTGCATCACCTCCCTCCCTCCCTCCCTCCTTCAGCCCCAAGAAGCCTTCATCCTGGATGACGTAACGATTGCTGCAGACCACAGGCCAAGAAAGCAGGCTTCTCAAACCTGGCCTGCCGACGGAGGAAGGAAACAAGAAAGTGAACTGGGAGTTTTATGAGGGAGCCATTCCAGTCCGGTTCGTAGTCCCCCCTCCCTCAATGGTCTCTAGCACCCCTCCTCCAGCTCACAGAGGGTCAAGTACTCTGCTCGGCCAGGGATGACCACCGTCACGGAACGTCCTCACTGTCCATTACAACAGATGATGCTGAGAGAGCCGGCGCTGCCATTTGAGATGGACCCACAGCTGCAAAGGTAGAAAATCAACTTACTTGTTGTTTAAGACACCCCCCCACACACACACATGCAACACATGCAGAAAACAGCTGGCATGTCATCCACGCAGGGGTGGCTGTCGGTTCACTTTTTGGGCACCCTCTGGGCCCCGTTGCAGAGAAAGCAGCTGCCTCCTGGCCCCCTTGCCTTGGGTGGGGAGCTCCCGGTCAACCCTGAATCTGGCCTGGCCGAAGCCATTTTGGAGTTTCAGTGCTGCCACTCTGGAGCTGAGGGATGAGGGGAGGGATAGAGATTGCTGGGGTTGTCAAAACAAAATACTGTCTCTTGGGAACCAAGGACGTTCTCACACCTGGTTGGAGGAGGGATGTCACCAGACCATCTGACAGAGCCTTGATTGGGCCTTGTGACTGATTGCTTGGGGTTGGAGGAAAAACTTTTAATTAGGTGAAAATGGTGGGGACCTTCAGAGTCGGTTTTCACCAGTACTGTGCCAATATGGGATATCCATGGGTGGGGCTGCTACCGGTTCACACCGGTTCAGGTAAACCGGTTATTAATTTTAATAGCCAGTTTGGTGAACTGGCAAACCCTGGCTGGCCCCACCCTGCCCAGCCCAGCCCCATGTGGCCCATTTTAGATGCAGGTAAGTGCAAAGCAGGTGCAGAGGCTGAAGGAGGCCAGAAATGGGCCCGTTAGCAGCTTCCAGAGAGCCTCTGCAGCCAGGGAGGCTGTTTTCACCCTCTTGGAGGCTCAAGGGAAGCCTCAGGAGTCTGGGGAGGGTGAAAACACACCCCTGCCACGGTGCAGGAGGCCGACTAGGCCATGACCACCATGGTCACACCCACCTAGCAACCGGGCAGAGAACCCGTTGCTAAAAATTTTGGAGCCCACCCCTGGGTAGATCTAATAAAACTATTCTTTGAGGCATCTACCTGCCTCAGAGTTCTTGCTTGCAGTGGATCTATTCCTTGGAACTCTGATATTAAACCCAGTCCCCTAAATCTCAAGCTCCAACCAGAGACGCTCTTTGGGCTCCTGAGCCCCAGATGCTTACCCAGTCTACTCGGGCAACAGGAAGACTCGGGGAAGATGGAGGAGAGGAGGAGCCCTAGAAAGGGGTCTACAGGCCTCCTCGGAGGCTCAGCATGCACCAAGTGGGTGCCCAACCCAAAGTCCGCACTGAATGGCCAGTCACCCAGGAGCTCTACCACGCAGAGGAAGTCATCGGCTGCCAGGCTGGATTCCAGGCGCCAGTGAGAGGGCACCCAATCACCTCGATGGGGGAGGCAAAAACAACGCTCCTCACATGGAGGTTGATGGGCCCCCTGGAATCTTCCTGCCTTGGAATTTTGTTGGATATGGGTGTCTCACTCAGAATCCGGACACTCCTTACATTGGGTTGCACTTGCCGTGGTGGGCCCCACAGTCTCCCACATGGATCTGGGCCCCCTGAAGCCGCCCTGAGCAGCACTCCTGGTGATTCTTCACCACCACAGCCGAGATGGCATAAGAGGCACCCAGATCCAGGCTCCACCAGGGCTCTTCCTCTGCCAGGGTGTGGCTGCAGGAGCCATGGCGCCAGTCCCTATTGCGGTCGCCATCGATGGCACTCTCTGCTCGGCTTAGACGATGCCCCACTGCGGGTATGTGGAGGACTGAGTGGCAGGTTGGCCTCTGGCCCAGTTCCTGGCTGAGGGGCAAAAGGAGCCATGGGTTGGTTGACTTCTTGGCTGTCCGTCAATTCCTTAGACTGAGAGTGAAGGAGGGGGAGCAGGAAGGGGAAGGAGGAGGAGGACGGAGGGGTCCTTGGTGCTCTCTGAGCCGGGTTGTTTTCTTACAGACGTTTCCTGACCCAATTAGGTAACATCTTCAGTGCTAGAGGGTGTGGGGCTTGCAGAGAGGAGGAAGAGGAGGAGAAGGAGGAGGAGGTGGTAGTGGTGAACAGCCAGAAACCCCCTTTCATCATGCCCCAGCATTCTTGGGACCCCATGGCAAAGGAGACCTCCCCTCCACTTCTTGGGTGGCTCCTACCTCTTCCTCCATGCTCTTAGGCGAATGTTCTGGGGAGGGGGCTGCAGAGGAGAAAAAAGCAAGACCCCAGGAAAGGCAGTGCAGCAGAGAAAGAGCTTCCTAGAGAGGTTCTGGAGGAAGATTAAGCCAACGTAGGGGGAGGAGGAGGCGTCCAGCATCCTCAAGTGAGGAGCCCGCATTCCCAAGACCCAAAGGGGAGGCCGCTTGGCAGTAGTCTGGCAGGGATAGACCCTGGAAGAGCCCAGGGAGCTACTCTGGGGAAGCTCCCAAGCACAGCCAGCCTCTTTTAAGGTCAGGCTGCAATGCCCCGATGGCCTCTGCCATCCTACGGTGTAGATGGAGGTGGGCATGGCTGTGGAGGCATCTGTCCCCAGGTGAGGATGGTGCACAATATTAATCCAGCGTAGATGGAGGGCAGGAGGCTGGGGGGGGGGTGTCATCCTTGAAAACCTCCAGTGTCGGAACAACCACAATTTCTGGTGGCAAGCTGTGTTGTGTCCATCGCGGCAAGGAGACCAGGACTCAGTGACTTGGTTCAGCTCTTTTATTGGTCCCGAGAACGGCTCGGGTTCCAGAGGAAAAACAGCGGCTTTTTATTTCCAAGCCGCGGCGGCCGCAACCAATGGCACCGCTTTGAATCTCCCGCGATTAGTTTCCACCAATCGCGGGAGATCCGCAGTGGGCCAATCAGTGCGACTCGCTTGACCAATCGGATTATTGCGCGCTTTGGCCAATCACCGCGCGGCGTTTACAAGAATGTAAATGACCGTACAGAACACCCCTCCCCTCTTGGTTTGGTCCTACGTGACGTAGTCCCGTAAGTAGGCGGGGCTCCGTACTTGCCTACTGGACCTGCGCAGGTTAGTTGTTGTTTGGCTCCCGGCCGGTTCGGTCGGGTTCTCTGTGTCTCTCGGCCTCGTTGATGGAACCGCCTGGAAGGTGTCGCCGGGCCTCTTGTCACAGCTCCCTCCCGGTCTACCCGGGCTGGTTGAGCTGCGGTTTTCGCCACTCTCGCCTAGTCTTTCTGGGCTGGTTGAGCTGGCCTGGCTGCTTCTTCCTGGTGAGGCTTCGAGCTGGCTGTCAGTCGGTAGGTGTTGCTGGTTTCTTTCTATTGGGTTTTGGTTCCTGGGGTATTCCCTCCCCTCTTGGCTTGTATTAAGGGGATTGTCTGTGTTTGGATGCGTGTTGGTTGTGTTTCCTGTGATTGTTCTCGATCTTAGTTGATCGATGTGGCGTTTCCATGCTCGTCCATCGGTTGTTTGCAGCTGGTACGAGCGGGGCCCTGTTAGTTGGGTTATGGTTGGTGGTACCCACAGTGGTTCTCCGGTTAGGTTCTTTGCGTAGACGGCGTCGCCTGGTGCAAAGGACCGGTGCTTGCTAGAGGAGTTTGGGGGGTTTTCCGGGTTGTATGTGGGTCCAGTCTGTCGAGTGGGGACCTTATTTTCCTCCCTATTAGTAGCTCTGCCGGGCTTTTGTTCGTTGTCGTGTTCGGGGTTATATGTTGTATGAAAAGCATTTTATTTATTTTTTCTTGGATTTCCCTGTATTCGATTTTTTGGGTGGTTTTTCTTGTAAATTGAACCATCCATTCTGCCCTTCCGTTCGCCGCCGGATGTGCCGGAGCTGTCAGTGCGTGTCGTATGCCCCGTTCTGCTAGGAATTTTTCAAATTCTAGCGAGGTGAATTGGGGCCCGTTATCCGACATGATGACATCTGGGAGGCCATGGGTTGCGAATAGCTTGCTAAGTTCCTTGGTCATGGCCTCTGTGGTGGTGGTTTTCATGTTGCTTACCTCCAACCAGTTGGAGTAAGCATCTACCATTACGAGGAATGTATGTCCCTTAGTGGGCCCGGCAAAATCAATGTGGATCCTGGACCATGGTCCCCTGGGGGTTTCCCATTCCAGGATCAGTGCTGTGGGAGGGCTTGGTCTGGTTTCTTGGCAGCGTTCACATTTTGCCACCCAGGCCTCGATCTGCTTGTCCATCCCTGGCCACCACACATAACTTCTGGCCAGGGCTTTTGTTCTAACTATGCCCGGGTGCCCCTCGTGTAACAACTCCAATACCTTCCCTTGTAACTTTTCCGGAATAACAACCCTATCCCCCCACAGTACACACCCTTTTTGTAGCAAGAGTTCTGTTCACCGGTTCCGGAATGTCTTGAATGCTTCGTCTTTGTCTTTTTCCGGCCACCCTTTTTCTTCCCAATGTAACACCCGCACCAGACGTTTGTCTTTATTAGTTTCTCGGGCAATGTCTGATGCGGTTATGGGTAGATCGGGCAGAGTCTCTATGCTGAGGGTGCTCGTTGTGGGTGCTGGGTCAGTGTCTAGGTCGGGTAACAGCGAGCGGCTCAAGGCGTCTGCATGGGTGATCATCTTACTGGGTCGGTGTGTGTGAGACGGTAGCTGTAGGCGGCAAGGAATTCGGACCAGCTTGTCATTCTGGGAGATAGGATGTTCGGGGTGACCCGGTTCCCTGCCAGGATGCCCAGCAGCGGCTTGTGGTCTGTGATAATGGTGAATGTGCGGCCGTAAAGGTACTCGTGGAACCTCTTCACTGCTGCGACGATAGCCAGGGCCTCCTTGTCCAGCTGGCTATAGTTCCTCTCTGGTTTGGTGAGTGTCCTCGAGAAGAAGGTGATGGGTGCTTCTCTTCTGTCCGGGAGTGTGTGACTGAGGACGGCGCCGACGCCGAAGGGTGAGGCGTCGCATGTGACAGCAAGTGGTAGGGTCTCATTGTATTGGATGAGGACGGAATCTGAGGTGAGCAGGTCCTTGGTTTTCCTGAAGGTGGCTTCCTCACGCTTCCCCCAAGTCCAGGTGGCCACCTTGTCCAAGAGCCTATGCAAGGGCTCCGCCGCGGTTGCCTTTTGGGGCAGGAAAACATTGTAAAAATTAAGCAGTCCCAGAAATACCTGCAGTTCAGTTTTATTCCTGGGCGTGGGGACCTCCTTAATGGCTCTGATTTTGTTTGCGGTTGGGTGGATGCCGTGCCGGTCTAGGAGGTATCCTAGGAACTCGACCCGCTCTGTGTAAAGCTGGCATTTCTCTCTCTTCACTTTTAGCCCGGTTTCCTTGAATTTCATTAGTACCTCCCTTAGATGACCCTCTAGTTCTAGCTGGTTGGTTGCCAACACCAGCACGTCATCGAAGTAGGGCACCACCCCCTTAATTCCTCGCAAAAGTCTTTCCATGAGGCTCTGGAAAATTCCAGGCATCACGCTGACTCCAAACTGGAGTCGGTTACAGCGAAACGCTCTCCGGTGGGTGACTATGGTTTGCGCCTCAGCGGTTTCTGCGTCGACTGGCAGCTGTTGGTATGCTTGTGCCAGGTCGAGCTTCGCAAAAACCTTGCCTCCCCCCAGTGAGTGTAGAAGGTGCTGCACTACTGGGATGGGGTAGGCACTTTGTTGTAAGGCGCAATTTAGGGTGGCCTTATAGTCCCCGCAGATTCTTACTGACCCATCGGGCTTGACTGGGGTGACTATTGAGGTCTCCCACTGGGCGTGGTCGATTGGTTGTAGGACCCCTTGCTTGACGAGCTTGTCAATTTGCTCATCAATTTTTGGTCTGAGTGCGAAAGGTACCCACCTTGGTTTTAGGCTTATTGGAGGAATGTTGGGGTCTAGGCTGAAGGAAATAGGGGGCTCTCGGTACTTGCCTAGGGTGCCGTCGAACACTTCCTGGAAGTCCCGTGCCAGTTGCTGTTCCCAATCGGTCTCTGCGATGTGGCTTATGCCCGTGACCTCGATGCTGAGTGGTGTGAACCATTGTAGTCCCAAAAGGCTGGGTCGGTCTCGGTCCACAATTGTCAGGGCAAGCTTTGCAGTGCGGCCTTTGAATGTTACCTTGAATTGTCCGGTTCCGACTACCGGGATGCGGTTTCCCTGGTAGTCCTTGATTATTAGTTTCTGGTTCTCTAGTCCCTTCTTGTGGATGGTAGGCACCAAGTGTTTGATTTCTTGCCAGGCGACCATGGAGAGGTAGGACCCGGAGTACACCTCCATTTTGCATGGTTCGCCCTCGATGCCCACTTTAGCCATCTTGAACACCGCGAGCCTGCAGTGTGTCAGGAAGACGGCTCTTTTCTTCGGCCCGGTGGCATCCTTCATGTTGCTACACTCGAGGAACATGAGGAATCTGTCTGTGTATGATTCCCAGTCCTCGGTAGCGGGATTAAAGGGCGCAGGCGGTGCGATGCTGGCCATCTCGTTGGTCTTGCTTCCTCTGGACATGTGTTGGTGGGGGATTAGCCTTGGGATCCCACCTTCGTCGCCAGTGTTGTGTCCATCGCGGCAAGGAGACCAGGACTCAGTGACTTGATTCAGCTCTTTTATTGGTCCCGAGAACGGCTTGGGTTCCGGAGGAAAAACAGCGGCTTTTTATTTCCAAGCTGCGGCGGCCGCAACCAATGGCACCGCTTTGAATCTCCCGCGATTAGTTTCCACCAATCGTGGGAGATCCGCAGCGGGCCAATCAGTGCGGCTCGCTTGACCAATCGGATTACTGTGCGCTTTGGCCAATCACCGCACGGCGTTTACAAGAATGTAAATGACCGTACAGAACAGCTGTTCCCCTGGTTAGTTGTCCTCACTGCTAGGAAGTTTCTCCTTAATTCCTGGTTGCTTCTCTCCTTGGTTAGTTTCCATCCATGGTTTCTTCTTCTCCTGCCTTCAGGGGCTTTGGAGAATAGATTGCCTTCCCCCTCTTCTTTGGGGCAGCCCTTCTAATATTGTAATGCTGCTCTCACGTCATCCCTGGTCCTTCTTTCCAATAGACTAGACATGTCATCCTACTTGTTAAGACCCTCCAAGTTTCTTCTGGAACTCCCCAAAGAAGAGCCAGGATGTCCTCCTCTGCCCCAAGCCAGCTCCCTCCCAGCATTTGTGCCAAACCTCCCCACAAACACCCCACTTTTCCCCTTCTTACCCCCTGGAGGAGGCACCCAGCTCAGGGGCCCCCTCAACCCTTCCAGGAGACCCACAGCCAGCAGGCAGCTCCAGAGCCCAGCCATCCTCTGTGTGAAGCGGGCAGAGAGTGCTGCTCGAAGCAGCCGAGGCGGGTCAGGAAAGAGGAAGCAGCATGTGGGTTGCTGGACGGGGTCCAGAGGGCGGTTTGCCCCAGAGTTCTGGGTCCCACCTGGGGCTTGGCTTGCTTCCACATCGGGAGAAATGCTCCGAGGGATCTTTGGCCCATCTCCTGGTCAACGATGCAGGAGGTCCCCTTGGGAGGAGACCAAGGCTCAGGACCAGGGTCTCCACCATGGCCAAGAGATCTCTGCTGGCTCCTCCATCCTACGAGAGTCCCGGCCATGGAGGACTCCATTGGGGGCAGCAGAAAGGGTCAGTGTGGATGGTTCAGGAACTCGATTAGACCTGGCAACAGGTCAGCCAATGGGACTGTCTGGATGAAACATGGCAACAGGTCAGCCAATGGGACTGTCTGGATGAAACATGGCAACAGGTCAGCCAATGGGACTGTCTGGATGAAACATGGCAACAAGTCAGCCAATGGGACTGGCTGGAATAGACATGGCAACAGGTCAGCCAATGGGGACTGGCTGGAATAGACATGGCAACAGGTCAGTCAATGGGGACTGTCTGGAATAGACATGGCAACTGGTCAGCCAATGGGGACTGGCTGGATGAGACATAGCAACAGGTCAGCCAATGGGGACTGGCTGGAATAGACATGGCAACAGGTCAGCCAATGGGGACTGGCTGGAATAGACATGGCAACAGGTCAGCCAATGGGGACTGGCTGGAATAGACATGGCAACTGGTCAGCCAATGGGGACTGGCTGGATGAGACATAGCAACAGGTCAACAGGTTGATTACTGAAACAAAATATTTGTTTTGTATGGGGCCATAAGAGACCGTTTGGAGTCTGGGTGTGGCTTTGGCTTGCTGAAGGGTATATAAGAGTTGGTTGGTCCTCTGTCATTTGGCAGCCTCTGTAAATCTAGGCCTCTGGGCTTCTGAGAATATGGCTTCCGTGTTCCTGAATTTGTATGCTGACTTCTGCTGTGTGGGATTGTATATAAAGAAGTTTTTCTCATGTGGATGAATCCTGCAGGATTATTTCCCTTGTGTGCTGGTCGGATGTGCTGCAAAAACTCTTGACAGAAAGTCCCCTCAGGTGAGTTCCAACTCTTCGGTCAGGGGATGTCCTGCTCAGTCCTTGGACCCTGTGCTTCTGCTCTCACCCTGACCAGAGCTGGCCTCTCGTAGGATGGAGGAGCCAGCAGAGGACAGGTAGTCCTCAACCATTCATTGAATGACCATTAGAAGCCACAACGGCACTGAAAAAGGGGACTTATGGCTGTTTTTCACACTTACATCCGTTGCAGCATCCCAGAAGTCACGTGATCAAAATTCAGCTGCTTGGCAACTGACTCATGACGGTTGCAATGTCCTGGATCCCCTTTTGTGACCTCCTGACAAGCAAAGTCAATGAGGAGCCAGATTCACTTAACAACCACATGACCAGTTACAACTGTGATGATTCACTGTACGACTGTGGCAAGAATGGTCATAGAATGGGGCAAAACTCTCCTAGCTGTCTTGCTTAGCAACATAAATTTTGGGTTCAAATGTGGTTATAAGTGGAGGACCAGCTATACTGTGACCGCAATTAAGGGGCTCGTTTCTCAGCCAGGTACATGACTAGAAGACCTCTAAGGACCCTTTTGACACTGTTTTTCTGTTCATTACTATTTACCATTTGTTGCCTGTAGATTAAGGTGCACATTTATCAAACTGAGCCGTCCCACGGATTAATTGTTCTCACTGTCAGGAAATTTGTATCTCTCTCACCTGAAGTTGTAAAAGGGAAGGAGGAGGAGAGAAGAGGGGGAGAAGGAAGAAGGGGGAGAAGAAGAAGGAGAAGGAAAAGAAAAAAGAGGAAGAAGAAAGAAAAGGAGGAGGAGGAGGAGGAGGAGGAGGAGGAGGAGGAGGAGGAGGAGGAGAGGAGGAGGAGGAGGAGGAGAAGAAGAAGAAGAAGAAGAGGAGGAGGAGGAGGAGGAGGAGGAGGAGGAGGAGGAGGAGGAGGAGGAGAAGAGGAGGAGGAGGAGGAGGAGGAGAACAAAATGGGCAAGATCAAGAGGAAGAGAAGAAGGACTAGGAACAGGAGCAGCAGGACTCTCGTTGGGGCGTGGGTTTCTCCTCCAAACTGACCCCGACCAGATGGCTGAGCTATAACTCCCATCTCACCCAGCCCAGCCACCGAGGGAAGCTGCAGCCCAAGATCCTCTGGAAGACCATAGCGCCAGGCTCCTCTCAGCCGGTGCAGCCCTGTGGCTCCACTCTCTGGAAGGAGCACCCAGCGGACAAGGTGCCCAGAGGGCTGATTGTATCTTGCTGAGAGGCGACCCAGAGTGGAGAGAACTTCACGGCCTCTGGTGCCCATTCAAAGAGAGCATTGTCTCCGGCCAGGGCAGAGGGCGGAGGGACCCGCCCCGAGGAGAAACATTTTGCAGGGCTTCCAAACAATGAGCGGTGGGCCTTCCCTCCCTCCTCTTCCAATGCTCCCTGGGATAACTTCCCCCAACCAGGTTTGTTGTGCTGGAGCAGCTTCTCTGCAGCCTTTAACTCCCTCTCCTGGTTTGGGAGTGGCTCAGCCTGCGCATAACAGAAGAATGAGAAAATAGCTACGGTCCCCTCACACCAAGGACACAAACTGTTTCAACTCCTTCTCTCAAAACGACGCTATAGAGCCCTGCACACCAGAACAACCAGACACAGAGCTGGACACAAGGGCAGTTTTTCCCCCAATGCCATCCCTCTGCTAAACAAAGAATTCCCTCAACATTGTCCAACAATTTACAAAGTCTGCACTACTATCACTAGTAATCTTCTCATCACTCCTTATCTCCCATCCCCTCCCAGTTGGGACTATAACCCTGTTGCTTGTATCTTTACGATTTATGTTGTTTTATTTAGTCCCCTCGTATGATTTGATTGCTTATTTTGTATGCTATGACGATCACTAAGTGTTGTACCTTATCATTCTTGATGAATGTATTTTTTTCTTTATGTACACTGAGAGCAGATGCACCAAATTCCTTGTGTGTCCAATCACTCTTGGCCAATAAAGAATTCTATTCTATTCTATTCTATTCTATTCTATTCTATTCTATTCTATTCTATTCTATTCTATTCTAATGTTCTATTCTATTTTATGCTATTCTATTCTATATTCCAATTCTATTCTATTCTATTCCTTATTCTATTCTATTCTATTCTATAGTCCAATTTCTATTCCATTCCATTCTATTTTATATTCCAATTTCTATTCTATTCTATATTCCAAATTCTATTCTATTCTATATTCCAATTCTATTCTATTCCTTATTCTATTCTATTCTATATTCCAATTTCTATTCTATTCTATCTATTCTATTCTATTCTATATTCCAATTCTATTCTATTCTATTCCATTCCTCTTCTTCATTCTATTCTATTCTATTCTATTCTATTCTATTCTATTCTATTCTATTCTATTCTATTCTACTCTATTCCATTCCATTCTTCTTCATTCTATTCTGTTCTATTCTATTCTATTGTATTCTATATTCCAATTCTATTCTATTCTATTCTATATTCCAATTCTGCTCTATTCTATTCTATGCTATCCTATTGTATCCCATTCCATTCTCTTCCTTATTCTATTCTATTCTATATTCCAATTTTATTCTATTCTATATTCCAATTCTATTCTATTCTATTCTATTCTATTCTAATGTTCTATTCTATTTTATTATATTCTATATTCCTATTCTATTCTATTCCTTATTCTATTCTATTCCTTATTCTATTCTATTCAATTCCATTCTATCCTGTTCTATTCTATTTTATTCTCTTCTATATTCCAATTCTATTCTATTCCATTCCATTCCATTCCTCTTCTTCATTCTATTCTATTCTATTCTGTTCTGTTCTATTCTATTCTAATGTTCTATTTTATTCTATCCTATATTCCAATTCTATTCTATTCTATTCCATTCCATTCCATTCCTCTTCTTCATTCTATTCTATTCTATTCTATTCTATTCTATTCTATTCTTATTCTATTCTATTCTATTCCATTCCATTCCATTCCATTCTATCCTAATGTTCTATTCTATTTTCTCTTCTCTTCTCTATTCCAATTCTCTTCTCTTCTCTTCCTATTCTGTTCTATTCTATTCCATTCCATTCTATTCTATTCTTTATTCTGGTTCTTCAGTTTCTTCTTAAAAAACCTCCAGTGATGGAGCACTTATAACATCTGGTGGCAGGCAGTTCCACTGGTTAATTGTTCTGACTGTCAGGAAGTGTCTCCTTACTTCTAAGTTGCTTTTCTCCTTGGTGAGTTTCCACCCGTTGCTGCTTCTCCTGCCTTCAGGGGCTCTTCTATTCTTGCCCCCCTCCCTTTGGTGTCCACCCTTCAGATACTGGAACGCCGCTATCCTGTGCCCCTTTGTCCTTCTTTTCCCCAGACTAGATCCCATTCAGTTCAGCTGTTCCACTGGTTCATCCGCAGAGACGGGTTTCAACTCTGATCAGGTTGGTTTTATTGATCCTCTGCAGCCCCTTGCACACTCCCCGGAATGCGAGGGAGGGAGCCCTGGCCCTCCCTTCCCCCCAAGGCACAGCGGACATCTCAGAAGGCTTCGCGGCTACCTCAGCTGGCCAGCCACTCCGGATGGTGTGTCTGCAGGCCCCATGGATGGACAGGTTCCCTGAGTCAGTGAGATCCCCCCCAGCCGGGTCCATGAATGGGGCAGAGGGCGCCCCTGGGGAACCCCAGGCTCAAAGGCACATCCGCACCAGGGGGCCACGTTAGAAGGCAGGCCTGTTTGAGCCTCTCGGCTGGATAAACGCCAAATCACTAGAGGGCGCCGGTGCCCAGAGTTGCCCGGGTCTTGCTTGCAGGAGGCGTCCATCTGTAGATCCCGGAAAGTCCTGGAATTCGAGGTCAGGCAGGGCTGGTGATCTTCTCAGGCGCCCATGTGTGCACCGAGCCTTCCCCTTTCGTCCGTGGAGGAGGGACAAGGATGGGGCTGCTGGGGCCCTTATGAACCCCAAAGATGGTATGAGGCCCAGAGGGTGACCACCCTCCCCAGGGCCCACCCAGTGCCCCGGCTCCTCTACGGCCAGCCTTCCTGGACCCGCTACAGCTGGGAATATTCCCGGGTGAACTTTGCGTGGAACTGGCTCAGCTTCTGCAGGAGAACCTCCAGCTTCTCCTCGGGAGGCAAGATGGTCATTCTGGGATGGAGAGAGCGAGAAGAGAGTGTGTGAGAAAGGAAGGAAGGAAGGAAGGAAAAGGACAGAAAGAAAAAGGAAGGAAGGAAAAGAGAGGGAGGGAAGGAGGGAAGAAAGAAAGGAAGGGGAGGAAGGGAGGTAGGAAGGTTACAAGTAGTCCTTGACTTATAACCATTCACTCAGTTGACCCTTTGAAGTGAGCCATGCCTTGGTGACTCAAGGCAGGGCAGGCAATCACTTACCGGAAGTGGAAGGTGCCTTCTCGCTGGCCAAAGCCGCTGCCGGGCACCACGCAGATGCCCGTCTCCTCCAGCAGTCGGAGGCAGAAGAACATGTCGGGCGCCTGGCCCTGGGCCTGCAGGAGATCCGGGGGGAGGGGGGAGGAAGTGGGGGTCAGCCTGGCTTTCATTGGGCTCCTGAACTCAGGGAAACTCGGATTGCTGGGGGGGGGGGGCTCAGCATGGAGGCTTTGGACCCTCGGGGGACCCAAAACCTCTGCAGGGGAGTCCAAACTGCTCTAGCGAAAAGCTGCTTTCTCAAAAGGCAACCTGGACACCGTTTTCCTTTTTGCCCTGATGAGGGCCAGCATGATTTGCATATTTGCCCCCAACCATCAGGGGTCCCCATTTTGCTCACCTCGGAAGGACAGAAGTCTGAATCAACCTGGAGCCGGTCAGGGATTGAACTGCCTGGCAGCTGTCGAGCAGAATTCTAGCCTGGGGGAAATACTGCATTGTGACCGACTGCACCATTATGGCCCTTCCTTCCTTCTCTGTCCTTCCTTCCTTCCTTCCTTCCTTCCTTCCTTCCTTCCTTCCTTCCTTCCTTCCTTCCATCCATTTCCCTGCCTGCATCCTCCTCTCTTCTTTCCTATCCTTCCTCTCCTTCCTTTCCATCCTCCTCCTCCTTCTCATTCATTCCATTCCTTCCCCTCTCCTCTCCTCTCGTTTCTTTTCTCCCTCTCTTGTTCCCCTTCCTTCCTTCCTTCCTTCCTTCCTCCTTCCTTCCTTCCTTCCTTCCTTCCTTCCTTCCTTCCTTCTTCCTTCTCTTCCATCCATTTTCCCCTCCTTCCCTGCCTGCATCCTCCTCTCTTCTCCTTTCTTTCCTCTATCCTTC
The DNA here is from genome assembly GCA_033807585.1 of Hydrophis major. Taxonomy (NCBI): domain Eukaryota; kingdom Metazoa; phylum Chordata; class Lepidosauria; order Squamata; family Elapidae; genus Hydrophis; species Hydrophis major. The sequence continues at coordinate 267,335,018 of CM066330.1, forward strand.
CTTCCTTCTCTTCCTTCCATCCTCCCTCCTTCTCATTCCAATTCCTTCCATCCTCCCTCCCTCTTTCCCTGCCCTGCATCCTCCTCTCCTCTCCTCTCCTCTCGTTTCTTTTCTCCCTCTCTTGTTCTCCTTCCTTCCTTCCTTCCTTCCTTCCTTCTCCTTCCTTCCTTCCTTCCTTCCTTCCTTCCTTCCTTCCTTCCTTCCTTCCTCTTCCTTCCTTCCTTCCTTCCTTCCTTCCTTCCTTCCTTCCTTCCCTTCCTTCCATCCATTTTCCCTCCTTCCCTGCCTGCATCCTCCTCTCTTCTCCTTTCTTCTCTATCCTTCCTTCCTTCTCCTTCCTTCCATCCTCCCTCCTTCTCATTTCCATTCCTTCCATCCTCCCTCCCTCTTTCCTGCCTGCATCCTCCTCTCCTCTCCTCTCCTCTCGTTTCTTTTCTCCCTCTCTTGTTCTCCTTCCTTCCTTCCTTCCTTCCTTCCTTCCTTCCTTCCTTCCTTCCTTCCTTCCTTCCTTCCTTCCTTCCTTCCTTCCTTCCTTCCTTCCTTCCTTTCCTTCCTTCCTTCCTTCCTTCCTTCCTTCCTTCCTTCCTTCCTTCCATCCATTTTCCCTCCTTCCCTGCCTGCATCCTCCTCTCTTCTCCTTTCTTTCCTCTATCCTTCCTTCCTTCTCCTTCCTTCCATCCTCCCTCCTTCTCATTTCCATTCCTTCCATCCTCCCTCCCTCTTTCCCTGCCTGCATCCTCCTCTCCTCTCCTCTCCTCTCGTTTCTTTTCTCCCTCTCTTGTTCCCCTTCCTTCCTTCCTTCCTTCCTTCCTTCCTTCCTTCCTTCCTTCCTTCCTTCCTTCCTTCCTTCCTTCCTTCCTTCCTTCCTTCCTTCCTTCCAACTTAGCAACAGCACTTAGACTTATATACCGCTCACAGTGCTTTTACAGGCCCCAACAATCTGGGTCCTCATTTTACCGGCCTTGGAAGGACGGAAAGCTGCGTCAACCTTGAGCCAGTCAGGATCAAAATGCTGGCGAGGGGCAGAGCCGGCCTGCAATGCTGCACTCTAATCACTAGGCCACCAAGTCAAGAGAGTGGAAAAACCCCACATCCTTGAAGGCCCCTCCCCTTGTAACACTTAGACTAGGCAGCAGCCCTCTTGACTTTTTCAACCTTCCCCTGGTCATCCCTTGCCCCACTTCCTCTTCTCCCTGAGCAGAAGATGGGGCCAGGTGTTGCCCACCTGTCCTTCCCTCCCTGCCTTATTCTCCGGTGTCCTTTCCCATCTATGCAAGCTGTCAACTAAAAAGATACTCCTCTGGTCTTTGTAGCTGCCAGCAGAAAGGGAGTGGGGGGAGGAAGCAGTGCATTCCTCAAATGTTTCAGATAATGGCTAGGCAGCCGAAGCTGTTGGCACACAAGATTATTCCTGGAGAGCAGCATGCTTGATGAACTCTTGGCTATGGATGGGTCCCATTGGAGAATATACATCCAGGGGGTGGGAGGAAGACCAGGGTCAAGGGGAAATGAAGGATGGGTCTTAGTGTCGGCTACACCCAGGTAACGCCAACATGGCCACTCCTAATAAATCTTTTTTTTTTTTACTCGGCAAGATGCGGCTAGAGACATAGGATTTGAATGGGGGGGGATTTGTTGGAGCCCGGACACAAGCAAGCTCGTCCTCCCTGGGGTGCCCCCACAGCCCCCCACAGCCCCTGCAGGGTGCAAACCTGCCTGCTCCCCCTCCAACCTCTGGAAACGCCAGACCTGCAGAGAGCCTGCCTTACCTGAGCCTCTTGGACGGCTTGAGCAGGCAGCTCAATTCGGGGAAAGGCATACATGGCCCCCTGCACCGGGTTGCAGTGGATCCCAGGCGCCCGGTTGAAGATCTCCTCGGTCAGCCGGGCCTTCCTGGCCAGAGCGCCCAGGACAGCGGCCTTTTCCTGCAGGCAGGGGAGCAGACAGATGAGGGCGCCCAGTCGCTCTTAGCCCAACCGCCCCACAGGTGTTTAATGCCCATGCCCAGCACACAAATTGGATCCAGCTGATCAGCTCAATAGGGGTGTCCAATCTTGCAACTTCTAGCACTTGTGGACTTCAGCTCCTAGTATTTCCCAGTCAGCACTGATGAGGTTCCCTAGTTGGGTCATGAAACGTCTGCAAGAAAAACCCCAAGCACAGAGAGCACCCAGGACCCCACAGTCGTCTCCTCCTCCTCCTCTTATCCTCCTCTTCTTCCTCCTCTTCTCCACCTCCTCTTCCTCCTCTTCTCCTCCTCTTCCTCCTCCTCTTCCTCCTCTTCTCCACCTCTTCCTCTTCCTCCTCCTCTTCCTCCTCCTCTTCCTCCTCCTCTTCTCCATCTCTTCCTCCTCCTCCTCTTCCTCCTCTTCTCCACCTCTTCCTCCTCCTCCTCCTCCTCCTCCTCCTCCTCCTCCTCTTCTCCACCTCTTCCTCCTCCTCCTCTTCCTCCTCCTCCTCTTCTCCACCTCTTCCTCCTCTTCTCCACCTCCTCTTCCTCCTCCTCCTCCTCTTCTCCACCTCTTCCTCCTCCTCTTCTCCACCTCCTCTTCCTCCTCCTCTTCTCCACCTCCTCTTCCTCCTCCTCCTCCTCTTCTCCACCTCTTCCTCCTCCTCCTCTTCTCCACCTCCTCTTCCTCCTCCTCCTCCTCTTCTCCACCTCTTCCTCCTCCTCTTCTCCACCTCCTCTTCCTCCTCCTCTTCTCCACCTCCTCTTCCTCCTCCTCCTCCTCTTCTCCACCTCTTCCTCCTCCTCCTCTTCTCCACCTCCTCTTCCTCCTCCTCCTCTTCTCCACCTCCTCCTCCTCCTCCTCCTCTTCTCCACCTCTTCCTCCTCCTCCTCCTCCTCCTCCACCTCTTCCTCCTCCTCCTCTTCTCCACCTCTTCCTCCTCCACCACCACCTCCTCCTCCTCCCTGCAAACTGCACATCCCTCACACACTGATGAGGTTCCCTAGTTGGGTCATGAAACGTCTCCAAGAAAGTCGCCAGGCTCAGAGAGCACGAGGGATCCCCTTAGGGTGCCAAAACAGGTCAGAGGACTCCAAGCAGGCCTGGAGACTATGAAGGGTCCCTCCTCCCTTCCTGCTCTAAGCATACTACAAGGCCTCCCATAGTCTCTCCTATCATGTCTCACACATTCGCATTTCAGGGCTGCCCATTCCCCCAATCAGGGCTGGGCAGCTCGCAAGACGTTAAAAATAAAATAAAATAAATCAACAAAATTAAGTGCCAGGGAGGATGTGCCAAGAAGCCACTCCGGGTGAAAGAACAGCCCCCCCTTCCAGGCAAGCCCCCCGTCTCCTGCTGGCTCCGTTTCTGGACAAGATGTTCTGATTTCTCTCTTTTGCATCGAACGACACAATGGCAGGGATCCAATACTTGTTGGAGGGGGGGGTTAGACACGGGGGGGGGGAGCTGTTTTTCTCCAGATACCGCAATGCAGGAGGAATGGCCAACAAAGCAGAAAAGGGGTCAAGCTTCAATGGACGGTCCCAGCGGCCATCTTGATTTTTTTGGCCCAGCCCTGTGCTTGTGGATGTGTGATGAGGGTCAAAGCCAACCTGGAAGCTCTGCAGGATGGTCGTTTTTTTCGTGAGGGCTTCCCCCCCCCCCCAAATAAAAACACGCAAACTTCAAAGAAAAATTCAAACCTCGTGCTGTGCATTATTACAGGGAGTTCCTGGACTCAGACACTTCGTTTAGTGATTGTTCGAAATCACAACATCACTCAGAAAAGTGACTTAGGACCCTTTTCCACACTTAACAACCGTCACGTCTGCTCCCTGGTCACGTGATCAAAATCCAGAGGCTTGGCAACTGGCATGGACTCATGTGAGGACCCAGGGTGTGACACAAAAATAACCAATCTCCAACCTGGCCCCAATGTCCAATGATCCTCGGCAGGATATCAAACTCTTAAAGAAAACCGTTTACGGAGGGAGGAAATGCTGTCTGCACCCAAAGTAAAGCTAATTCGAAATAAAAAACCCAACACAAACCACACTGAAGGAATTACGAGGCAGGCAAGGATGATGAATTGCAGACTTCTACCAGATAAGGCAGCAACCACAGTTGGGAGGAAGCCAAAGCTCAGATAAGCTCCGTCAAGAATAATGCACGCTTTGCTTCCAGCAACTTTGCCATGCGCAGTTTGCCCTCACAGCTACAGCCCATGAAGGGTATCAGGGCCCTTTCCTCCACTTGGCCTGTGCCCTCCCCCAGTTTCCTCCGCAACCATCGGAGCCACACTCCCCCTCCCTCAGCTGTTCCTCCTCTCCCTCGGACTCAGACTCCAACAGAGGCACGACAACTCATGTCAGTTGCGGTGTCCCAGGGTCAAGAGATCCCCTTTTGCATCCAGCAAAGTCCAATGGGGGGAAGCCAGATTCACTTAATGATCATGTGACGAATTTAACAAATGCAGTGATTCACTTAGCAATGGTGGTAAGAAAGGTCATAAAATGGGGCAAAATTCAATTAACAACCGTCTTGCTTAGCGACAGAAGTGTTGGGCTCCATTGCGGTCATAAGTCAAGGACTCCCTGACCTGCCACTATACCTACTCTCATGTCCTCTGGGTCTGGCAGGATGACAACGACCGCAATCCTCAGACAGGGTTAGACGGGCATGATGGGCATGGTAGTCCAGAGGTCTGAAAAGGTCTAGGGCTCAGGAAGTCCAACATCCAAGACAAAATACAGGCAGTCCTCGAGTTACGACCCCAATTGGGATCAGAATTTTCATGGCTAAGTGAGGCGGTCGTTAAGTGAGTCGCACCCAATTTTACAATTTTTTTGTTGTTGTTGAGTGAATCACGAACGGCTTTTCTTGTCCAATGTTTGCCGGTTTGTCAATTCTGGTCACGTGATTGTGCGGATGCTACGACTGTCATAAGTGCAAGTCACGTCATTTTTGAGTCACGTCATTTTTTTTCCCCAGAGCTGGTGAATGGCCATTAAACGAATCGTCGTAAGTTGAGGACCACCTTTGTGGCATCCAGCAGATGATCTGGATTTTTTAGCATCCTCATGAAACCGATTCCCTGGGCTCAGTAAGGAGTGAGGCAGCCCCCCCTTTCCCCTCCCACCCCATTTGCCCCCCTCCCTCTTCTGAACTCACCTGGCTGAACTGCGGGTAGGAGGGGTCCCCTGGCTGGGGCCGGTTGACCACAGCATCCAGGAGAATCTGACCAGTCACTGGTGGGCATAAACGGACGGAGACCAGCTTGGTCAGCTGTTGCTGGACTAAGGGGTCCATATTAATCACTTCCATGTAGCCTCCACGGAAACCACACCTGGCCAGGTACAGATACGGATTAACAGAGGTGCAAGGGACCTTGCAGGTCATCTAGTCTAACCCCACAACTTCTATCTCTCTATTTTGTCTCTCTCTCTCTTTCTCTATAGAGGAAATAGGTACAAATAAATGGGGACAATAGGACAGGGACAGGAGGCACGATGGTGCCCTTATGCACCCCCCTTACAGGCCTCTTAGGAATGGGATGAGGTCAATAGTGGTTAGTTTGAGATTAAAGGCGTGGGGATTAGAGGATATAACAACAGGGTCAGGGAGTGCATTCCAGGCATTGACCACTCTGTGGCTGGAGTCATACTTTCTGCAATTGAGTTTGAAGCGGTTTACATTGAATTTGTATCTGTTGTGTGCTCTTGTATTGTTGTGGTTGAAGCTGAAGTAGTCATTGACGGGTAGGACATTGTAGCAGGTAATTTTGTGTGCTACGCTTAAGTCCACAACCGTAGGCGGCATAGTACAAGGTTGTCCAAGCCTGATGATATATGGTATTCTGTTGCGAGCAGAGGAGTGTAGTATTCTTCTCATGAAATACTTCTGGACTTGCTCAATAGTATTAATGTCTGATATGCAGTGCGGATTCCAGACTGATGAGCTGTATTCGAGTATTGGTCTGGCAAAACTTTTGTATGCCCTAGTTAGCAATTCTATATTTCCGGAGGGAAAGCTTCGTAAGATTAGATTTACAACTCTTAATGCCTTTTTTGGCAATGCTGTTAGAGTGAGCTCTGGCACTTAGGTCATTTGATATGAGAACTCCAAGGCCCTTGATAAGGTGAGGATCATCAACCAGGTCATATTCACATGGTCAATGCCTGGATTGCACTACCTGACATCCTCTAACCCCCACTCCTTGAACCTCAAACTAACCACTATTGACTTCACCCCATTCCTAAGAGGCGTGCATAAGTCCACCATTGTGCCTCCTGTCCCTGTCCTATTGTCCCCATTTAGTTGTACCTGTTTCCTGTAATTCTTACTCATGTTTATACTTATATCTATTATCTTGTAAGCGATTGACAAATCAAATAAATAAATAAAAATAAAAAATCTATCTATCTATCTATCTATCTATCTATCTATCTATCTATCTATCTATCTATCTATCTATCTCCATTAACAGATTAACAGAGTTGGAAGGGACCTTGTAGGTCATCTAGTCCGACCCCTCCACCCAAGCGGGAGACCCTATGCCATTACTGACAGATGGGAGGCCAGTTTCTTCTTGAAAGCTTCCAGTGATGAAGTTTCCACAACTTCTGAAGGCAACTTGTGTTCCATGGGTTGATTGCTCTAACTATCAGGAAATTCCTCCTTACATCTATTGTTTCTTGTCTGGCTTTCGGGGGCTTTGGAAAATAATAGCTTGACCCCTTCCTCCTCTTCTCTGGGGCAGCCCCTCCCTCAAACATTGGAAGGCTGCTCTCCTGCCTCCCCTGGCCCTTCTCTTCCCTAGACCAGCCAGGCCCAGTTCCTGCAGCCGTCCATCGTACGATTTAGCCTCCAGACCCTCTAATCATCTTTGTTGATCTTCTCTGCACTCCTTCTAGAGCCTCAACATCTTTTTCATAATGCAGTGACCAAAAAAGATAAGTCCAGAGGAGAGGATGGCCTCGGCCAGCAGGAACCAAAGACTTGGCGGCATGTCCTGCAGTTCCCTGTCCCGTCAGCAGGGGACAACAAAGTCAAGAAGGAAACCCGAAGGTTCCTGCCCTCAAAGCTTTCTTCCTGTTTGTTTTTTCTTTGAAAAGGTTTTGCTTCTCCTCCAAGAAGCTTCTTCAGTTCTGACATCCAAGAAGTCTAAAATGGTCAAGGCAGGGTCTCCTGCTTGAGCAGAAGGTTGGACTAGAAGACCTCCAAGGTCCCTTCTAGCTCTATTCTTAATTTCTTCAATTAGAACTGAAGAAGCTTCTTGGATGAGAAGCAAAATGTTTGCTTTAAAAAAAAAACCACAAGAATGTCGGTTGCTTTTTGTCCAGTTGTGCAGTTGTCCCCGTGATTGCCATTCTAACTGAAGAAGCTTCTTGGATGTTAGAACTGGACCGCCATCTGTCAGAAGTGGTGTAGGGTCTCCTGCTTTGGGGGCGGGGGTTGGACTAGATGATCTACAAGGTCCCTTCCAACTTTGTTAAAGCTGACATCTGAACTGAGGAAGCTTCCTGGATGAGAAGGAAGTATTCTAAGGGGGGAAAAAACCTGAAGGAAGTCCAGTTGCCTTTTGGAGAAAGCCCCTTTGGTTCACTGGTGACCTGGATGCTGGAGAGTTTCCGCAGACCTTGAGGAGAGAGGAAGGGAAGGGAAGGAAGGAAAGAAAAGGAAGGAAAGAAAAGGAAACAGAAGGACAGGAGGGAAGGAGCGAGGGAGGAAAAGGAAGGGAGGAAAAGAAGGAAGGGAGGAAAAGGAAGGGAGGAAAGAAAAGGAAAAAGAAGGAAGGGAGGAAAAAGAAGGAAGGAAAGAAAGAAAAGGAAGGAAGGAAGGAGAAGGAAGGAAGGAAAAGGAAGGAAAGAAAATGAAGAAGGGAGGGAAGAATTCCCACAACTTCCGAAGGCAACTTCTGTTCCATGGGTTGATTCCTCTCATTGTCAGAAATTTTTTTCCCTCTTTCCAGGTTGAATCTCTCCTTGTTGAGTTTCCATCCATTCCTCCTTGTCTGCCCTTCGCTCTGGATGCTGGAGAATCTCCCCAGACCCCTGCTACTCACTCGCCCATGAAGCCCTTTGAAATGGAGTGAAAGGAGGCCAGCTCCACCGTTTCCGAGTACTTGGGACCCATCTCAAAAAGGACCTTCTTGAAGGAATGGAACTTGGAGCTCTCTGCATAGACGTTGTCCTGATAGACCTGGGGGTGGGGTGGGGAAATAATCCAGATGTGGTTGGTAGGCAACTGGGCAATTGAAATGGTGAAGCCACTTAAGTCCCAGAGTTTTTCCAGGTGTTTTTGATAAAAGTTCTCCTCATCTCCAATGGTAAAATACTACCAGTTCGGTCTGGTTCAGGTCAACCGGTAGTAAAAAAAAAAAAATGCCTCCCATGATCAGCTGAGGAAAAAAAAAACCACGATCAGCTGAGGAAAAAAAGCCTCCCATGATCAGCTGAGGAAAAAAAACCCCACGATCAGCTGAGGAAAAAAGCCTCCCATGATCAGCTGAGGAAAAAAAGCCTCCCATGATCAGCTGAGGAAAAAAAGCCTCCCATGATCAGCTGAGGAAAAAAACCCACGATCAGCTGAGGAAAAAAAGCCACCCATGATCAGCTGAGGAAAAAAAGCCACCCATGATCAGCTGAGGAAAAAAAGCCTCCCATGATCAGCTGAGGAAAAAAAGCCACCCATGATCAGCTGAGGAAAAAAAGCCTCCCATGATCAGCTGAGGAAAAAAAGCCTCCCATGATCAGCTGAGGAAAAAAAGCCTCCCATGATCAGCTGAGGAAAAAAAACCCACAATCAGCTGAGGAAAAAAAGCCGCCCATGATCAGCTGAGGAAAAAAGCCTCCCATGATCAGCTGAGGAAAAAAAGCCTCCCATGATCAGCTGAGGAAAAAAAACCCACGATCAGCTGAGGAAAAAAAGCCTCCCATAATCAGCTGAGGAAAAAAAACCCTCAGGATCAGCTGAGGAAAAAAAGTCTCTCATGATCAGCTGAGGAAAAACAAACCCATGATCAGCTGAGGAAAAAAAGCCTCTCACAATTAACTAAGGAAAAAAGCCCCCACTATTAACTGAGAGGAGGAAAAAAAAAATAAGATCACCTGAGGAGAAAAAGCCTCCCATGATCAGCTGAGGAAAAAAGCCCCCCATGATCAGCTGAGAGGAGAGGGAAAAGCCTCCAACCATCAGCTGATAAAAGACCGAAAAATGCATGGGGGGAGGTTTGCTCCTCTCAGCTGATTGGTGCATTAGGGGCACATGCACACATGTGTTCACCCACCAAACCTGTAGCAAATTAAGGTAGGATCCCAGTACTGCTCATCTCTGACCATGCTGATTGGATCTGGGGAGCCCTGTGGGCCCCAACATCTACAGGGTACCCCATTCAAGGAGTCTGAGGCAGAACAGTGGGCCAGAAGCAACAGTGAAACCCTGGACATGCTCCTCCTCCTGGCCCAGGTGCCCCACCTGGCAAAGGGAAGAGTTGGGTGTGGGAAGGACTCTGCTTTGGGGGCCAGGAGAGACTTCCCAGGTTTTACCTCATCGGCCATGAGGAAGAGACGCTCTTCCCAAGCAAAGTGAATGACCTCTTCGATGCATTTGCGGCTTTGGACTTGACCTACGGGGAAAAGGAGAGGGAGGAAGACTCTCTGAAGCAGGGCCTCCCCAAGGACGACTCCAGGCCAGCTGGGACAGAGAAGGAAAGCAACTCCCTAAAGAACTAGTCTCAGCCAAGGGGTTAACTTAAGGGTCAATAAGCCAAGGACTAAGTCTTCTGAAGCAGCGGTCGCCAACTGGTGGGCCGTGAGAAAATATTGGTGGGCCGCAGAGAAATCTCACTCCCAGAGCACTCCCCAGAGCACTCACCCCAAAGCAATTAATCCAAGCTGCGCAGAAGCACAAGGCTGCACTGCCCACATGGCCCGTGGGAACCCTCCCTGCCAACTCACTCCTTACCTAGCAAACTTGTCTGCTAATTTGCTATTTTTCCTTTTTCCGATCATCATCTGTTCTGCTGTGCCGGGAGATTTAGATTATAGGAATCAAGAAATGGTTGGATTTCCTGCTTTCTAGCTAGTCTTCAGATCTTCGGCTCTGCTTCCCTTAGGACTGAAGGTTTGCTTGCAAGCAAATTCAGTACAGACTCACAGCAAGCAAATTTGAGGGACTGAGCTAGCCGATGGCAGATAGATAGATCACTGAATGATTCTGTGAGCAGCTCAATCTGCCTGCTTTGCCTGATTTGGGGTAAAAATTGCAAAAATTGCTCTTTTTTATAAAAAAAAGAAATCAATATTTTCATATGTGGCATGTTGTGAGTTAATTTTGTGAGTTTGCTTGCTAGTAAATTTTAGGAGTTTGCTTGCAAACAATTTTTTTGTGACAGACTGAGCTAGCCAATGGCAGATAGATAGATCTCTGAATGAATCTGTGATTCTGTGAGCAACTCAATCTGCCTGCCTGCTTTGCCTGATTTTGGGGTAAAAGTTCCTTTTTTTAATTTAAAAAAAATATCAATATTTACATATATGGCGTGTTGTGAGATAATTTTGTGAGTTTGCTTGCTAGCAAATTTTATGTGACAGACTCAGGTAGCAGATGGTAGATAGATACATCTCTCAGTGAATCTGTGATTCTGCGAGCAACTCAATCTGCCTGCCTGCTTTGCTTGATTTTGGGTAAAAGTTGCTCTTTTTTAATAAAAAAATTCAATATTTACATCAACATTTACAATATTTGCATACAAGCCATGCTCACCCAGTCACATGACCAAGCCACACCCACAAATTAGGCCGCACCTACAGAACCAGTGGTTAAGAAATTCGAATTCCACTCCGACCTTCAGGAGAGAAATCCACAAGCTCCTGTGCCCGAAAGGGGGATGTTATGAATGACTTAACCTCATTTATGGTGTCTTAAGACAGGGGGTCTCCAACCTTGGCCACTTTAAGCCTGGCGGACTTCAAGTCCCAGAATTCCCCAGCCAGCAAAGCTGGCTGGGGAATTCTGGGACTTGAAGTCCACCAGGCTTAAAGTGGCCAAGGTTGGACACCTCTGTCTTAAGAGGCCCCTTCTTGAGCTGCCTGGCACTGAGGCCATACCTGTGGGATTGCCTGGGTTGATGACGCATAGCACCCGTGGTTGGCATCGCTTTCGAGCTTGGCCCAGCGCCCTCCGTAGCTCCTCAGTGTTCAGAGCCCAGCAATTGTCCTCGTCCAGGTAGTAGTTGATCTGCTGCGCGTTGAGTTCTGCCAGCGTGGCTGAGTAGAGCGGGTATTGGGGGATGGGAATCATCACGCCGGTCCGGAAAGACCCCTCCCCTGAGACCAGCAGCTTCAGGATGGTCTACGGAAGAAACCCAGAGGGGGCTTAGCAATGCCAGGAGCAGCGCAGGACGGGTGCAGGATTTGGGTTTATGTAGTCGAATGAAGAAACGGACTAGGCGGGGGAGGGGGGGGCGTGACAGCAGTGTATCAGTATTTGAGGGTCTGCCCCAAAGAAGAGGAGGAGGGCTCAACCTATTCTCCAAAGCAGGGGTCTCCAACCTCAGCAGAGCTGGCTGAGAGGTTCTGGGAGCTGAACTCCACAAGCCTTAAAGGGGCCAAGGTTGGAGACCCCTGCCCCAAAGCCCCTGAAGGCAGGACAAGGAGCAACAGATGGAAACTCATGAAGGAGAGAAGCAACCCGGAACGAAGGAGAAATTACCTGACAAAGTGAGAAGAATTAACCAGTGGGATGGCTTCTCTGCAGAGGAAGGGACTTCCAATTGGGCAAGTTTCAGACTTGTGGACTTCAACTCCCAGAATTCCTGAGCTAGCATGACTGGAATAGAATAGAAAAGAGAAGAGAAGAGAAGAGAAGAGAAGAGAAGAGAAGAGAAGAGAGGAGAGGAGAGGAGAGGAGAGGAGAGGAGAGGAGAGGAGAATAGAATAGAATAGAATAGAATAGAATAGAATAGAATAGAATAGAATAGAATAGAATAGAACAGAATGAAGAATAGAAGAAAGAAGAGAAGAGAGAAGAGAATAGAGAATAGAATAGAACAGAATAGAATAAAGAATAGAATAGAATAAAGAGTAGAATAGAACAGAACAGAATAGATTAAATAGAATAAAATAGAGAAGAGAATAAAGAAAAGAAGAGAAGAGAAGAGAATAGAGAATAGAGTAGAATAAAGAATAGAATAGAATAGAACAGAATAGATTAAAGAATAGAATAGAATAGAATAGAATAGAATAGAATAGAATAGAGAAGGGAAGGGAAGAGAGAATAGAATAGAATAAAGAATAGAATAGAACTGAACAGAATAGATTAAAGAATACAATAGAATAGAGAAAAGAAGAGAATAGGGAAGAAAAAAGAATAGAGGATAGAATAGAATAAAGAATAGAATAGAACAGAATAGATTAAAGAAGAGAAGAGAGAAGAGAAGAGAAGAGAATAGAGAATAGAATAGAATAGAATAGAATAGAGTCGAATAGAAAGAATGGAATAGAATCAAGTCGAGTCGGGTTGAATAGAATAGAATAGAAATTGGAATATAGAATAGAATAGAATAGAATAAAGAATAGAATAGAATAGAGTCGAGTCGAGTCGGGTCAAATCAAATCGAATAGAATAGAAATTGGAATATAGAACAGAACAGAATAGAACAGCAGATTTGAAAGGGATCTTGGAGGTCTTCTAGTCCAGCCCCCTGCCTAGGCAGGAAACCCAACACTGTTTCATTACCCAACATCTTCCTAAAAACTTCCATTGTTGGAACATTCACAACTTCCGGAGGCAAATTGTTCCACTGATTCATTGTTGTAACCGTCCGAAAAGTTCCTCTTAGTTCCAGGTTGCTTCTCTCCTGAATTAGTTTCCACCCATTGAAGAAGCTTCTGGGATGAGAAGCAAAACGTCTTCGAAGGAAAACCCAGAAAATGCCTCTTGACGAAACAGCCCCTTTGGGACCTGGAGGACGGAGAGCCCCCGCAGGCTTCCCCCCTGATTCGAATTGCCAGAACGGGGCCACTGCTACCGTCATAAAATGGGAAAGGGAGGAGAGGCATTCTGGGGCCAGTCCAGGCAGGCAGGCAACGGCAACTTCTCCGCATGAGAGCCTCCAGCTCTCAGTCCCCCCCCCCACCTGCTTGAGGGTCCCAGGCAAGGCCCCCCTCCCTCCTTTGGCTGCCCCACTTCTGCCAGGAGACGGGATCAAAGGGGCTTTGTGTAGTTGTTGCCATGCCCGGCGTGGGGTTCTGCCAGGGGAGGGCATCAGAGGGGGGGCTAGTGGGAGGCCCCACCAGTGGCTCCCCATGGCTCAAGTCTTTTGGGTAAGCGGCCAAGCAATCAGACAGTGGCAGCCTTGCCAGGAGGAGGAGGAGAAGAGGAAGAGTGGAGGAGGAGGGGTGGTTTGCAAGTCTGGGTTGCAATTCTATTACGCCTGCTAACTTTAGTCCTGTTTTTGCATTTCTGACTCCTTTTTCTGGCTTGTTTTTTTTTGACTTAGACAGTAAGTCACAGATCACCAAAGACCCTCACAGACCTCCTCCTTCTTCTTCTCCCCTCCCCCCCATTCTCCTTCTCTCCGCAAACCCAACTTCCTTCTAGCACTGATGATGTTACCCAGCTGGTTCGCGAAAGGTCTGCACCAAAATCACTAGCACTGGTGATGTTCCCTAGCTGGGTCAGGAAACGTCTGCAAGAAAACCACCAAGCTCAGAGAGCACCAAGGACCCCACAGTCTTCCTCCTCCTCCTCTTCTTCGCCCCCTCCCCCATTCTTCTTCTCTGCAAACCCAACTCCCTTCTAGTGCTGATGGTGTTACCCAGTTGGTTCATGAAAGGTCTGCACGAAAACCACCAAACTCAGTGATCACCTAGGATGCCCCCGTTCCCAAGAAATCTTTCTTTCCTTCCATCCTTTGGCGCCACCCAAATTCAGCTGTGCCCCCCCCCCTTTCCACAGTGGCTCCCTAGGGCTGGGCTCCTTACCACAACAGCGTTGCTGGCCCCCGTAGACAGGTAGATGTTCTCCGGGTTGGAGGGGATTCCCTCATCTCGGTGTTGGATGAAGGCAGCCACATCGTGGCGGATGAGCTCGATCCCAGGACTGGCACTGTAAGCCCCTGAAAGGGGAGGGGGGAGAAGGCAGGAATAGAAAGGAGGAGGAGGAGGAGGAGAACTTGGCTCTGGTCTTTGGGGGGGGGGCAAAGGGGTTTAATGAGAGGAAGAGGAATTTGCATGGGGGTGAATGAGGAAGCCCTGAGGAGCCCCTATGGGATGTGCAACTTTTGTCTGCAGGGGCTACACAGGGAGGGGCAGGAATTTAAAATATATGAATACATTTTATTTTTTCTTTTATGTACACTGAGAGCATTTGCACCATACACAAATTCTCTGTGTGTCCAATCACACTCAGCCAATAAAGAATTCAATTCTATTCTGTTCCATTCCATCTATCCCATCCTATCCTATTCTATTCTGTCTGTTCTGTGCTGTGCTGTTTTGTTCTCTTGTGTTGTGTTATCTTCTACTCTACTCTACTCCACTCCACTCCATATTTTCTGTTCTGTTCTATTCTATTCTCTCCTCTCCTCTCCTCTTCTCTTTTATTCTTTCCATTCCATTTCTATTTCTATTCCATTCTATTACTTCATTCTATTCTATTCTGTCCTGTTCTGTTTCGTTCCGTTCTGTTTTGTTCTGTTCTATTCTATTCTATCCTATTCTATTTCTATTCCATTCTATTACTTCTTTCTATTCTATTCTATCCTATCCTATTCTTTCCATTCCATTCCTATTTCTATTCCATTCTATCACTTCATTTTATTCTATTCTATTCTATTTATAAAATTTACAGGCCACCCACCTTACCTCAAGGGAACTCTGCGTGGCCTATAAATCTTATAAATAAGGTAAGTCTGGGAAACATCCCATGTTCAAGGGGTACCTACAAATGAGGCCATGGTGTCATCTTGGCATAATTGGTGGGATCCCACACGATGCATATGGGGGTCCCTCACCCCATCTTCACCCCTCTTCAGACACCTGGCAAAGAGGATAACCCAAGGCTTGGGGTTCAATCCAACCATCTGAACCCCAAGATTGCAGAAGATGCTTTATCTGTAGCTCCCCAAGAGCCAGTTGCTTTGACTGCCCCACTGCAGGACTGGCCCTTCATATAGGGGGGCCAGGAGCCAGGGGAAACCCCCCTCCCCATCTGAAAAAAGGCAGGGGTCTCCAACTTTGCAACTGCAAGGCTTGTGGACTTCCACTCCCAGAATCGTTGATGATCCAAGCTCTGTCAAGGATCTTGGAGTACTCATCTCAAAGGACCTTAGTGCCAGAGCCCACTGTAACTACAAAGCCAAAAAGGCATTAAGAGTTGTTAACCTAATCCTACGTAGCTTTTTCTCTGGTAATATCACACTACTAACTAGAGCATACAAAACATTTGCTGGACCGATACTCGAATGCAGCTCATCAGTCTGGAACCCGCATTACGTACCTGATATTAACACAGTTGAGAAAGTCCAGAAATATTTCACAAGAAGAGTTTTCCATTTCTCTACTCGTTATAGAATACCTTATGCCACCAGACTTGAAATTCTAGACCTAGAAAACCTAGAACTACGCCGCCTTCGGTCCGATCTAAGTATATTATATAAAATCATACATTGCAATGTCTTACCTGTCAATGAATACTTCAGCTTCAACCATAATACAAGAGCAAACAATAGATACAAACTCAAGGGTTATCGCACCAAACTAGATTGCAGGAAATACGACTTCAGCAATAACAGAGTGGTCAATGTCTGGAATACTCTACCTGACTCTGTGGTTTCTTCCCCAAACCCCAAAAACTTTAACATTAGACTGTCTACTATTGACCTCACTCCTTCCCTAAGAGGTCGGTAGGGGGCGTGCATAAATGCACCAATCGTGCCTTCCGTCCCTGTCCTATTGTTTCTTTTTATTTTTCTTATATGTATTCATTTCATGCATTCATAACTATGTTTATTCTTATACCTGTTATCTTATAATTGCTTGACTAAATGAATGAATGAATGAATGAATGAATGAATGAATGAATGAATGAATAAATAAATAAATAAAAATAAAATAAAATAAAATAAAATAAATAAATAAATAAATAAAAAAATAAAAAAATTCCTCTTCCAGTCATGTTAGCTCAGAAATTGTGGGAGCTGGAAGTCCACAAGTCTTAAACTGGCCAAGTTGGAAAACTCCTTGGTCTAAAGCTGTGCTGGCTGGGGAATTCTGGGAGTTGAAGTCCACCAGCCTTAAAGTGCGCAAGGTTGGGGAGACCCCCTACTCCAAATGACCAGGTCTGGCCTGCAGAAGTCATCTGATTCACCTTGACCAGCAGCTCCTGTAGAAACCTGGACCAAGTACCTCCAACATGGAGACGAAGATCCCTTTAGTCGGAGGGACCCAGTTTTTCCGGGGGTCTCTCTGAGGCTCAGGTGAGGCTCCTGCCCAGGCAGGTCTTCCAAGGACCCTCCCCCCTTTAACGGAAGAGGGAAGCTGGGACCCTCAAGGGATGGCCAGACACTCACCAATGCTCTGCCCTCCGCACGCGGCCAGGAGCCGCTGAGCTTTCTGCTTTGCATCTTTGGGGAAATCGGGGGAATTCAGGAGGTCAGGATACATGCAGAGGGCACTGACCTGTTTGGGGGGGGAGGAATTAGGGTGATGTGTAGCCTCCCCACCCCCTCCTCACTTCCCACCCACCCCCAGGTCTCACACCCGAACTGTTTGCGGGCTTTCTGCACATGCTCAGAGACCCTCTGTTCCTTGTTCTGTCCTCCCAGGCACGAAGTCTGTCTGCGTCAGTGTGGGGCTTGGGCATACCTGGCGCAAGAAAGTGATGGGTTTCTGCCCCATAGCTTGAGCATCCCCAATGTTGGCTCCAATCACTTCGGTGAAGGGTTTCTTGACCCCCTGCAAGGAAGAGATTAAGATTGGGATTGAGATTGGGATTCACATTCAATTAGACAAGACAAGGATTAGGATAAGGTTGAGATGGAGATGGAGATTGGGATTGGGATTGAGATTGGGATTCACATTCAATTAGACAAGACAAGGATTAGGATAAGATTGAGACTGAGATTAACTTTTATTGTCATTTTCCTGTATCGACTTCTTATTTATTTATTTGTTTGTTTGTTTATTTAGTGACTGTTGTGTCAGCGCTCAAAAGGAGACTCGGGAGTCGGTTACTAGTTTTCAGCTCTTTATTAGTCCCGAGATCGACTCGGAGTTCTGCGAATCAGCTGCGGCTTATATCATGCTGGCCGTGCTGGCCGCGGCCAATGGCACCACTTTGAATCTCCTGCGATCGGTTTCTACCAATCGTAGGGATTTGCGGCGGGCCAATCAGTGCGGCTCGCTGAGCCAATCTGGTTGCCGTGCGCCCTGGCCAATCAGGGCGCGGTGTTTACAAGAATGTTAATGAACAATACAGAACACCCCTCCCCTCTTGGTACGGTCCTACGTGACGTAGTCCCGTAAGTAGGCGGGGCTCCGTACTTGCCTACTGGACCTGCACAGGTTAGTTGATGCCTGGCCTTCGGGCGGTTCGATTCGTGGTCGCTTCCTCCCGGTCTACCTGGGCTGGTCGAGCTGCTGTCTTTGCCGCTCCCGCCTGGTCCTTCCGGGCTGGTTGAGCTGGCCTGGCTGTTTCTTCCAGGCGAAGCTTCAAGCTGGTTGCCTATTTCTTCTTTGGTTGGTGAGTATTCTTGGTTTCTTTCTGGTTGGGGTTGGTTCTCGGGGCTTTCCCTCCCCTCTTGGTTGGTCCTTGGGTGGTTTTTTCCCCTCTCTGAGTCTATGTTTCTGTCTGCTTGCGTGTTGGTTGTGTTTCCCGTGTCGTTCTCGATCTTATTTGATCGATGTGTCATTTCCATGCTCGTCCATCGACTGTTTGTAGCCGGTACGAGTGGGGACCTGTTACCTGGGTTACCGTTGCCGGTATCCAGAGGGGGTCCTCTCTAAGGTTTTTCACGTATACTGCTTCTCCTGGTGCGAATGTTCGGTGCGTGCTCGATGAGTCAGTGGGTTTTTCGGGGTTGTATGTGGGGTGAAGTCTATCTAGGGGGGATCTTAGTTTCCTCCCCATTAGCAGTTCTGCAGGACTCTTGTTTGTCGTTGTGTTAGGTGTTATGTGTTGGATAAAAAGCAGTTTATTTTTTTTTCTTGCATGTCTCCAGTTTCGATTTTTTGGATTGTTTTTTGGTAAATTGGACCATTCGTTCCGCCCTACCGTTCGCCGCTGGATGTGCCGGCACTGTCAGAGCGTGTCATATGCCCCATTTCGCTAGGAATTTCTCAAATTCTAGTGCGGTAAACTGTGGGCCATTATCTGATACAATTACATCTGGGAGACCATGGGTTGAGAATAGTTTGTTGAGTTCTTTGATGACGGCCTCAGTGGTGGTAGTTCTCATGTCGCTTACCTCCAGCCAATTGGAGTAAGCGTCTACCATTATGAGGAATGTGTGTCCTTTTGTGGGCCCGGCAAAATCTATGTGTATCCTGGACCATGGTCCTCTGGGGTTTTCCCATTCCAGGATTGGGGCGGCGGGTGGGCTTGGCCTGGATTCTTGGCATTGCTTGCAGCTTGCCACCCAGATCTCGATTTGTTTGTCCATCCCTGGCCACCAGGCATAGCTTCTGGCCAGGGCTTTTGACCTAACGATGCCCGGGTGCCCCTCGTGTAACAAGTCCAGGACCCTTTTTTGTAATTTCTCTGGAATAACAACCCTGTCCCCCTATAGTATACAACCCTTTTGCGTAAAAAGTTCTGTTTGTCTGTTTCAAAATGTCCTGAATGTCTCGTCGTCATCTTTTTCCGGCCACCCTTTCTCCACCCATTGTAGCACCCGTGCCAGATGATTGTCTTTATTGGTTTCGTGGGCAATGTTTGGCATGGTTAGGGGGAGGTTGGGTAAGGTCTCTATGCTCAGGGTGGATGTTGTGGGAGCCGGGGCAGCAACCAGGTTGGGCAGCGGGGTGCGGCTCAAGGCATCTGCGTGTGCAATTGTCTTACCGGGTCGATGGGTCAGCCGGTAACTATAGGCGGCGAGGAACTCAGACCACCTTGTCATTCTCGGCGATAGAATGTTCGGGGTGGCCTTGTTTCCTGCCAGGATGCCCAACAGTGGTTTGTGGTCGGTGATGATGGAGAATGTCCTGCCATAGAGGTATTTGTGGAACCTTTTTATGGCGGCGATGATGGCCAGGGCTTCCTTGTCTAGTTGGCTGTAGTTCCTTTTGGGTTTTGATAGGGTCCTTGAGTAAAAGGCAATGGGTGCTTCGTTTCCGTTCGGGAGTATGTGGCTGAGGATTGCCCTGATTCCAAACGGTGACGCATCGCACGTTACTGTTAGCAGGAGGGTCTCATTGTACTGGATGAGGACGGCATCCGATGTGAGCAGGTCCTTGGTTCGGTTGAATGAGGCTTCCTCCCGTCTCCCCCAGGTCCAGGTGGCTGTTTTGTCCAACAGCCTATGCAACGGTTCCGCCGCGGTCGCCTTTTGGGGTAGGAAAACATTATAGAAGATAATCAGCCCCAGAAATGCCTGCAGTTCTGTTTTATTCCTTGGCCTAGGTGCCTCCTTGATGGCTCTGATTTTTTTTTCTGTTGGGTGAATTCCGTGCTGGTCTAGGAGGTACCCTAGGAACTCGACCCTCTCGGTATGCAGCTGGCATTTTTCTTTTTTGACTTTTAGCCCCGCGTCTTTGAATTTTTGTAGTACCTCCCTCAGGTGACCCTCCAGTTGTTTTTGGTTGGCCGCTGACACCAGCACATCATCAAAGTAGGGCACCACCCCCTTGATTCTTTGCAGGAGCCTTTCATGAGGCTCTGGAAAATTCCTGGTGCCACGCTGACTCCGAACTGGAGTCTCTTGCAGCGAAAAGCCCCCCGGTGGGTTACTATGGTCTGCGCCTCAGCTGTTTCCGCGTCGACTGGTAATTGTTGGTAGGCTTGCGCCAGGTCCAGCTTCATGAAAACCTTGCCTCCCCCCAGTGAGTGCAGAAGGTGCTGTACTACTGGGATGGGGTAAGCACTTTGTTGTAAGGCGCAGTTTAGGGTGGCCTTATAGTCCCCACAGATTCTCACTGACCCATCGGGCTTGACTGGGGTGACTATGGGGGTCTCCCACCGGGCGTGATTGGTTGGCTCTAGGACTCCCTGTTTCATGAGCTTGTCTATCTGCTCATCGATCTTGGGTCTGAGTACGAAAGGCCCTTGCCGCAGTTTTAGGCGTATCGGGGGAACGCTGGGGTCTAGACTGAAGGAAATAGGGGGCCCTCGGTACTTGCCTAGGGCACCGTCGAACACTTCCTGGAAGTCTCTTGTGAGTTGTTCCTCCCAGTCTACCTCTGTGACATGGTCGATGCTGGTTACCTTGATCCCGAGCGGCGCGAACCAGTGTAGTCCCAAAAGGCTGGGTCGGTCTCTGTCCACGATAGTCAGGGGAAGCCTTGCTGTGTACCCCTTGAATGTGACTTCAAAGTGTCCTGTTCCGACTACGGGGATGCGGTTCCCTTGGTCGTCCTTTAGGATTAGCTTCTGGCTTTCCAGGCCCCTTTTGTGGATGGCGGGCACCAGGCGCTTGATTTCCCGCCATGCAACCATGGAGAGGTAGGACCCGGAATCCACCTCCATCTTGCATGGCTTGCCCTCGATGCCCACTTCCATGTGTACCTTGCGGGCGTCCCAGCTAGATGAATGGCCGATGACAACCGTCTGGTGGATCTCCTCTCTTTGTCGGTTCTCGCCGTTTCGTCGGCCTCGTCCGTCCCGGTTCCAAGAGCCCTCGGTTTGGCGGTCCCTATTAATCTTGTCATTACTCCTTATCACCCATCCCCTCCCACTTCTGACTGTATGACTGTAACTTTGTCACTTGTATCCTTACGATTTATATTGACTATTTCCTAGTATGATTTGATTGCTATGACTATTATTAAGTGTGATACTTAATATAATTCTTAACTCTGGACAAATGTATTTTTTCTTTTGTGCATACTGAGAGCAACTGCACCAAGACAATTTCCTTGTGTGTTCAATCACATTTGGCCAATAAAGAATTCTATTCTATTCTATTCTATTTTTATTGTACCCTATGACTATTATTGTTGTATTTTATCATTCTTGACTCTTGATGAACGTATCTTTTCTTTTATGTATACTGAGAGCATTTCCACCAAGACAAATCCCTTGTGTGTCCAATCACACTTGGCCAATAAAGAATTCTATTCTTTCTTTCTTTCTTTTTTTCTTTCATTTTCTATCTATCTATCTGATTTGATTGCTTACTGCACCCTATGACTATTATTAAGTGTTGTACCTGATGATTCTTGACTCTTGACAAATGTCTCTTTTCTTTTATGTACACTGAGAGCATTTACACCAAGACAAATCCCTTGTGTGTCCAATCACACTTGGCCAATAAAGAATTCTATTCTTTCTTTCTTTCTTTCTTTCTTTCTTTTCTTTCTTTCTTTCTTTCTTTCTTTCTTTCTTTCTTTCTTTCTTTCTTTCTTTCTTTCTTTCTTTCTTTCTTTCTTTCTTTCTTTCATTTTCCATCTATCTACCTATCTGATTTGATTGCTTACTGCACCCTATGACTATTATTAAGTGTTGCACCTGATGATTCTTGACTCTTGATGAATGTATCTTTTCTTTTATGTGCACTGAGAGCATTTGCACCAAAGACAAAATCCTTGTGTGTCCAATCACACTTGGCCAATAAAAAGAATTCTGTCCTATTCTATTCTATATTCCAATCTCTCAGGGGCTGCCATAAAGAAGAGGGAGTCAAGCCATTCTCCAAAGCACCTGAGGGCAGGACAAGGAGAGAACCAACCTGGAATTAAGAAGAAATTTCCTGATGGTTACAACAAGGAATCAGCGGAACAAACTTGCCCCCAGAAGTTGTGAATGCTCCAACACTGAAAGTTTTTAGGAAGAGATTTTGATAACCGTTTGTATGAAATGGTGTAGGTAGGGTCTCCTGCCTGAACAAGGGGTTGAACTAGAAGACCTCCAAGGTCCCTTCCAACTCAGTTATTCTGGCTCCCTTTCCCAGCTGACTCTTAGAGGACCTCAAGGTGGGCCTCTCCCACTTCCCCTCCTCACCGTCCTTGGGTGCTTTTGCAGGCCTCCTTATCGCCTCGAAGATGATTGCACGGTATTTGCCTAAGAGTTTAAGGCGGTTTCTCGGGCATTGATTTCTCACCGGGGGGGGGGGGGGGGGGGATGGGGACTGCCAAGGCTCCTCTCTCTCCCCTCACGTAGACTTGCCCGGATCATTCCTCTACAGGCAGAGGACACCGGTATCAGTTTAACAGAGCTAGCAGGGACCTTGGAGATCCTCTAGCCCAACCCCTGCTCAAGCAGGAGTCTCTATACCAGGAGCATCCCACCTTGGGGACTTTAAGGCTTGTGGACTTCAGTTCCCAGAATTCTTCAGATCTATGGACATCCCACCTACAACTTCTGAAGGCAAGCTGGCCTACGGTTTAACGATTCTTTCCAGAAATTCTTCCTTAGTTCCAGGTTGCTTCTCTCCTCGGTTGGTGGTTTGCATCCGTTGCTTCTTGGCCAGTTTCTGTGGAATGAAGCATTTTTCCAGTGCTTTCTTGGTGGCAGGGGCAAAGATTAAAGTGGCATTTATTTAAAGTCAAATCATGTAACATTTTAAACACGTTGATAGCTTTTAGAGTTGAAGCCCACAAGTCTTAAAGCTGTCATGTTTAAAGACCCCTGCTTTGGACCATAGGCTGACTCGCCTCTTCTCTGGGGCAGCCCCACAACTATTGGAAGGCTGCTCTCCTGTCTCCCCTGGTCCTTCTTCCCACTAGACTAGCCAGGCCCAGTTCCTGCAACCGTTCCTCGTAGGTTGCAGCCTCCAGTCCCCTCTAATCATCTTTGTTGGTCTTCTCTGCACACTTTCTAGAGCAAGGGTCTCCAAACTTGGCACCTTTAAGACTTGTGGACTTCAACTCTAAAAGCTATTAACGTGTTTAAAAAGTACATGATTTGATTTTAAACAAATGCACTTTAATCTTTGCCACTCGCCCTCAAGAATGCACTGGAAAAATGCTTCATTCCACAGAATACCCTAACTCAGCATCTTCACTTAATATTTATTTGGCTGAAGAAATTTGGAGTTAAGACCCCCATTTCCTGAATCCATAAACTTGCTACAAACTGTCAAACATTCCAACAGTGATACAGTTAACAAAATTACCCTCATGAAAAATGTCTACAGTTTGCTTCCAGGTACCCAGTACTTTGTCAACGTACGTCCTTCCTCTAGGATCTGGATCCAACTTTTAATGATAATTAGTAGGAATAAAATTGTGGTTTAATTATTAGATAGTTCAATGGTTGTTCAGTTATTGTGCTTATAATACTAGAAATGCTGCGAATGCCTAGTCTTCGGCTGTGAGAGGGGCAGCAAATAAATGTTACAAATAAAGATAAATAAATAAATCATGCCAAGTTTGGAGACCTCCCTTCTAGAGCCTCAGCATCCTTTTTTTTTTGCATCCTTTGCACCAGAAGTGGACACAGTACTCCAGAATCAGAATCAAGCTGGGAGGACCCAAGAGGTCTTCTAGTCCAACCCCCTGTTTCAAGCAGGAGGCCCCATATGCCAGTCCAGACAAATGGTCATCTCTTCTTTTTAAAAAAAGCCTCCAGTGATGAGGCACCCAGAGCTTCTGGTGGCAGGCTGTTCCACTGGTTCATTGTCCTCACTGTCAGGAAGTTTCCCCTGAGTTCTGGGTTGCTTCTGTCCCGGATGGGTTTCCATCCAAGAAGGCCTCTTAGCTCCCTTCTGGTTGATGCCCAGGAAGAAGGCCGCCCTTCATTCCAGATGGCCTCTTCCCTGCTGGCATCCCACAACCTGAGAGTGTCTTCGTGCCTGGGGTGGCAAAGCTCTTCCCAAAAAACCCCTCCCTCCCCTCATGCAACCTCCCCATCACTTGGCCCAGGTCAGAATCCTGGCTTCATGTTAGAAGCTGGCCTGGCTAGTCTGGTGAAGAGAAGGACCAGGGGAGACAGGAGAGCATCTTCCAATATTTGAGGGGAAACAAGAGAAAAGGAAGGGGTCAAGCTCTTCTCCAAGGCACCTGAAGGCCAGAGAAGGAATAATAATGGATGGAAACGGATCCAGGAGAGATTCAACCTGGAAATAAGGAGAAACTTTCTGACAGGGAGAACCATCAACCAGTCTTTGGAAGTTGTGGGAGCTTCATCCCTGGAGGCTTTCAAGAAGAGATTGGACAGCCATCTGTCAGAAATGGTGTAGGGTCTCCTGCTTGGACTAGATGACCTCCAAGGTCCCTCCCATCGTTGTTAACCAGAGAGAGAGGGAGGGGGGAGAAAGAGAGGGAGAAAGAGAGGAAGAAAGAAAGAAAGAAAGAAAGAAAGAAAGAAAGAAAGAAAGAAAGAAAGGAAGGAAGGAAGGAAGGAAGGAAGGAAGGAAGGAAGGAAGGAAGGAAGGAAGGAAGGAAGGAAGGAAGGAAGGAAGGAAGGAAGGAAGGAAGGAAGGAAGGAAATTGTGGGAGCTTCATCCCTGGAGACTTTCACGAAGAGACTGGACTGGCATCTGTCAGAAATGGTGTAGGGTCTGCTGCTTGGGCAGGAGGTTGGACTAGATGACCTCCAAGACCCCTTCCAACTCTGATCATCTGTAATACTCCCTGTAATATTCAGCTGGTGCCCTTCTCTTCCCCGGGGCTTCGGGGGTCCCTTTTCCTTTAGTTTTATCATTGTGCATTGAACAGATACTGCTTTGCAGCTGGTCCTCATCTTATGACCACAACTGGGCCCAAAATATTGATGCTAAGCGAGGCAGGCATTCTGTGCCATTGGACAACCTTTCTTGCCACCGTTGTTAAGTGAATCACTGCCGTTATTCGACAGTTAAGCGAATCTGGCTTCCCCGCTGTCAGCAGGTCATAAAAGGGGATCACGTGACCCCAGGACCTTGAGACCGTCATAAATAGGAGTCAGTTGCCAAGAGTCACAAGTTTGACCATGTGACCCTGGGGAGGGGCTGCAACGGTCCTTAAGTGGGGAAAATGGTCATTGTAACTCACTTTTTTCCATTTTAAAGTTTGTGTTAACTTTCAGTGGTCACTAAATTAACTGTCATAAGTTGAGGACTACCTGTATTCTAGGACAATCAAGGAAAAAAACTGCCAGCCTTGAAAGAAGCTGCCCAGAATCATTTTGGATAAGAGTCATAGGCAGGATGTAAATTTAAATCGGAGGATGTAAAACTAAATTGAACGTGAAAGTAAAGTAAAAGTAAAAGTAAAAGTAAAAGTAAAAGTAAAAGTAAAAGTAAAAGTAAAAGTAAAAGTAAAAGTAAAAGTAAAAGTAAAAGTAAAAGTAAAAGTAAAAGTAAAAGTAAAAGTAAAAGTAAAAGTAAAAGTAAAAGTAAAAGTAAAAGTAAAAGTAAAAGTAAAAGTAAAAAAAGTAAAGCCGCTAAATGAAGGAAACCACAAAGCCAAGTCCCCACTTTCCCATCTTCGGACTCCGGAAGAGACAAGCGATCTAGTCAGTTGCCCAGCTTACTTGTGCCAGCTCCTTCTTCAGCTGGTTGGCCCTGGCAACGATGGGGCCCCGCACGGCGTACTCCACCATCCGGACGTGGGGGTTCATGGACTCCAGAGTCAGGACTCTGTCCTTGCGTGTTGCCTGGTTGCCTGCCATGCCCGGCTGCTGCTTCTCCTGTCGCCGTAGCGCCCTGAAATGCAAAAGAGATTCGGGGCTGAGCGAGGGGCCACCCAGTAGACGGGGAACCTGCTGCTCAGGACCATCCTGGAAAAAGCAAAGCATGAGGAGCCCCGGCGGCTTCAGCCACTGCTGCCCAGACAAGAGATCTGCTGTTTGGGATCCTGGCTGCGGCCAGGGAAGGCGGGATCCACCACGCAGGTGGCCGAAGTCTCTCCCTTCCCAAGTGGCTCCAGGGATTTTGCAGAGGGGCTGGGTGGCTCAATCCCCAACCAAGTGGGGGGGGGAGGGAAGACCACCCTGTCTTTTCCCAGCCTTAGTAAGGCTCAAGGTTCCCCTCCCTCTTGTTCTCCCACCACCACCACCCAGCAACAGGAGGGACCCACCAGCCTCCCAGGCGAGTGAGCAGCTGCTCCCACATGGGCAGAGAGGGGAGGGCACTGCTCCTTTTAACCCAGGGCCAGAGGGAGGAGACTGGCTGGAAGAAAGCTGCGCTTTGTGCAGGGCAGCTGAAAGGATCCGGCCCGAGCAACAAGGACGGTGACGGTGACACAGGAACAAAGCCGAAACGAGTTGTCCCACCGAGGCTCTGGCTGCCAAGTGCGGGCAAGATGCCCAGGTGGCTGGCAGGGAGGGAGGGAGGGAAGGGCTGGCCGGCTGCCTCGCCCTCACTTGCCCCCTGGAGGAAGCGGCAGAGGAGGGATACCAAGGCTGGGCACCTCTGAGGAGCAGCAGCTGAAAGGCACGGCCAGGATGCTCCTCCACCCCCCACCCGACCCCCAAAACTGGCTTCCTGGTGCCCTAAAATACCCTTCCCCCACCCAGGATCCCTTTTAAGAACAGGTGGCATCTGGGCAGCACCACTTGCTCACAACGGCTCCACCCCATCCTAGCTCAAAGGGTGCATTTTATTTGCATTTTTATTTATATATATATTGGTTTGGTATTTTATATTATATTTTGTATCCTGTATTGTATGGGTAGTCCTCCACTTGCACCCTTTCGTTTAACGGCCATTCGATGGCACTGGGGAAAAAAGGGACTCTTATGACCAGTGTTCACAGTGACTTACGAACGTTGCAACATTTCCATGATCCATGTCAGGGGTCCCCAAACTTGGCCACTTTAAGACTGGTGAACTTCCAACTCCTAGAATTCTCCAGCCAGTTTGGAGACCTCGGAATTCCAATCACACAACCGCAGGGGATGCTGCCATGGTCATAAGTTTGAAAACCGGTCCTTTCAGTGCCATTGTAATTTCGAACGGTCACTAAATCAGAGGTCTCCAATCTTGGCCACTTTAAGACTGGTGGACTTCAGCTCCCAGAATTCTCCAGCAAGCTGGCTGGAGAATTCTGGGAGCTGAAGTCCACCAGTCTTAAAGTGGCCAAGGTTGAAGACCTCTGATCCACCTGATCAGAATTCAAACACTTGGCAACTGACTCATATTTACGACGGTCGCAGTGTTTTGGGACCACAAGCGGATGCCCTGCAGAGAAGCTGAACTCCGACTCCCAGAATCCCCCTGGACCTGGCTGGACTTCTAATCAATCTGCAACAAACCAGGCTGGGGGTCTTTCCTGAGGGGTGGAAGTCCCAAAGGGGCTTGGTTTTTTTTTCCCAAAAGGCAACCGGACTTCCTTGGTTCTTTGAAAACATTTCACTCCTCATCCAAGAAGCTTCCTCAGTTCATCATTCCATTCTTCACGAACTGAAAAAGCTTCTTGGATGAGGAGCGAAATGTTTTCAGAAATGGGGGGGGGGGTAAATCCAGTTGCCTTTGGGGAAAAAAGCCCCTTTGGGACAAAACGATGACCTGGACAACGGAGAATCTCCGTAGACACCGAGGAATGCAAGGGTACATCTAGAAGCCGCCCCTCCCCGCTCAGGTGGGCCCTCCTCCCCTTGCATCAAACACAGCATGGGATCAATCAATCAGAATCGAGCTGGAAGGGGCCTTGGAGGTCTTCTAGTCAAACCCCCTGCTCAAGCAGGAGACCCTTTCAGACAATCTCTTCTTGAAAACCTCCAGGGATGAAGCACCCACAATTTCTGGTGGCAGGCTGTCCCACCGGATAATTCTCCTCACTATTAGGAAGTTTCTCCTTAATTCCAGGGTTGCTTCTCTCCTGGATGAGTTTCCATCTGTTGTTCCTTGTCTCTCTGGTGTTTTGGAGAATAGCTTGAGGCCCCTCTTTGGAGCAGCCCCTCAAATACGGGAAGACTGCGATCACGTCCCCCTTGGTCCTTCTCTTCTCCAGACTGGCCATCCCTAAATCCTGCAACTGTTCTTCAAATGTTTCAATCTCCAGGCCTTTAATCCTCCTAGTTGCTCTTCTCTGCCCTTTTTCCCAACGTCTCAACCTCTCTTTTTTTGTACTCTGTTGACCAAAATGGGATGCAGGATTCCAGGTGGCCCTGGGAAATATTTATTTCCATGAGCATCTAAAACAGGGGCAGAATTTCCTGGAATCCACGCAAGATACCCACTCTGGGTGGATTCCATCCATCCGTGCCCTGTTCCTCTTCTGCCCGTGGGGAAAATCCTCACAAGGAGAGAAGCTGTTTGTTGGCGTTCACGTGGCTTTCCCCACACCTTGCCCAGCCCTGGGTGTTGGGTATGCCTCTAAAGGTGAGCCAGGTTGGGCAAGAAGGTGGCTCTGCAGGTGCCAAGACAAATGCCTCCCTGGCAGGTCACCTCTGGGGAGAGGCGGAGGGACCCAGGGCGGGTCCCAAGCCGGCTGAGCCCATCCACGAAACTTGATCAGGAGCCCTGAGCAAACAGGCTCACCTGCCAACCTGAGCAACAGGTTGGCTCCTGAGCGTGGGTGAAGCCGGGACAGGAGGAGAGGCAGCCTCTGGCACACCTATCAACGCTCAACTCACTGCAGGCAAACAACCCCCCCCCCTTGCTGCTCTCCAGCCCCCCCCTCCCTCCTGAGTGTCCCTGGATGGGTTGGTGGGCTCTGTGCAGAGCCCCAGACAAAGGAAGGGGGAGGAATCCACCCAAAGGCACCCACCCCACTGCAGTGCAGGAGCCCCCCTGGGGATGAGCTGACCCCTCCCCATCTTTGCAAGCCAAGCCCCCACCCTCACGCAATCCAGAACCCGGGGCTGGGAGGATCCCCCTCTCTCCCCTGGCCCTGAGGATGTTGCCTAGTTTGGATAATGAGACGTCTGAAAGGAAACCACTCAGCCCAGAGAGCAGCGAAGACCCCCCCCCCGCTCCCTTAAGCACTGGTGAGGGTACCTAGGTGGGTAATGAAACGCCTGCAAGGAGACCGCCGAACTCGGAGAGCATCAAGGACTCCACAGCTGTTGCTGTTGTTTCTTCTTCTTCCTCTTCTTCCTCTCCTCCTCCTCCTTGCAAACCAACCCCTTTGAGCACTGATAATGTTACTTAATTGGGTCATGAAACATGTGCAACAAACAACCAAGCTCAGAGAGCAGGAAGGAACCTCCTCCTCCTCCTCCTCTCCATGAACCCTGCTCCCTTCTAGCATTGATGACGCTACCCAGTTGGGCAATGAAACATCTGCAAGAAAAATACCAAGGACACAGTTCTCTCCTCCTCCTCCTCCTCCTCCTCCACTACTCCTTTATAGAAACCTGTCCTCCCCACTAACACTGACAATGTTACCTACTTAGGTAATGAAACACCTGCAAGGAGGCTCCCGAGTTCAGAGAACACCCAGGACCCCACAGTTCTCTCCTCCTCCTCTCCACAAACCCCATTCCTTTCTAGCCCTGAAGATGTTACCTGGTCGGGTCATGAAACGTCTGCAGAAAAACCAGCCAGCTCAGAAGAGAGCCCCAAGGGCCCCACAGCCAGTCAATCTGCCCCTCCCTCCCTCCCTTCCCTCCTCCTCCTCCCTGCAAACCCTCCTCCCTGCCAGCACTGAGGACGCTACCTAGTTGGGTGGTGAAACGTCTGCAGAAAAACCAGCCAGCTCAGAAGAGAGCCCCAAGGGCCCCACAGCCAGTCAATCTGCCCCTCCCTCCCTCCCTTCCCTCCTCCTCCTCCCTGCAAACCCTCCTCCCTGCCAGCACTGAGGACGCTACCTAGTTGGGTGGTGAAACGTCTGCAGAAAAACCAGCCAGCTCAGAAGAGAGCCCCAAGGGCCCCACAGCCAGTCAATCTGCCCCTCCCTCCCTCCCTTCCCTCCTCCTCCTCCCTGCAAACCCTCCTCCCTGCCAGCACTGAGGACGCTACCTAGTTGGGTGGTGAAACGTCTGCAGAAAAACCAGCCAGCTCAGAAGAGAGCCCCAAGGACCGTAGCCCCGAGCTACGAATACCCTCCTTTTATCAGTAATATCCATTGTACCCAAAGGGACAGAACAGGCAGATTGAAAAATGATTTAAAAAAAAAACAGCTTATAACCCCGGCCAAAGATTGTAGGTTTGCTTCTCCTTCGGGGGGCCCTGCCAGGGGGCCCCACAATGCTGCTTGCCAATAGAAGCCCTCTGGCTGGGGTGGGCAGAGGGTGCTGGCACCTCCTTCTTCTTAAGCAGGCCTGCCTGGCATGCCCAGCCACCCATCCCCAGGGCCCGATGTGAGGCCAGAGCTTGTCCGTCCTACTTTTGGCCTCCTCCCAGTCGGGAAGACGTCATCAGAGGCCTCTTCTTGTGGGGATGGGGGGCGTTGCTGGAGAGAGAAGGGAAGGCCCTCCGGGCTGGGCCCTGTCAGCCTGGCACGGCTGCCTCCACTCCTGGGCTGGGGGTGATAAGGAGCCAGTAGGCCCTTGCCCAGATGCGGCAGAAGATCCCCACCCACTGCAGGGCTTCTGGTGGCCGGGGAAGAAGACTCCGAGGCTCTCTTTTGGGTCAGGCCAGGATCCCTCTCCTGCCTTCGTGGCGTTCCTTGAAACGGGCACTGCCAGCTGGCATTGGGCCCCGGAGGAGAAGCTGTTGCCTGGAGGCACCTGCATTTATATCTGTTTTTAAAAATTATTTTATTATGACTTGATTGGAATTTATTTGACCGCCCTGTCATTTTCAGTGACTCTAGGACAGGGGGTCTCCAATCTTGGCCACTTTAAGCCTGGTGGACTTTAACTCCCAGAATTCCCCAGCCAGCAAAGCTCCAGAGAAAGCCCTCAAGGCCGGAGTGCTGTCAATTACACGCAGGCCGTCTTATCCATTCCAAGGTTTCGCCCTCTGTGGATGAACCAGCTGACCAGACTTCAAGGCCAGGGTTGTCTCCTAACCTGGGTCCATCTGTTCCCTTAGTCCACAATCCACCCTCTCTGGCCAAGGACAACCTAACACCTGAGGAAGCAGCCTCACCCACCTCCAATATTTTCCATATGTTGATTCACAAAATGCCTGAACATGTTGACCAGAGAAAAAAGAGCCTTGTCTGCTTTTGATCCAAGCATGGACAACAAAATGCCAGGGGAGAGAAGGAGAGAGAGGGAGGGAGGGAGGGAGGGAGGGAGAAAGAGAAAGAGAAAGAAGGAGAGAGAAAGAGAGAGAGAGACAGATTTACTGCTGGAAGGAGGGAGGGAGGAAGAAAGAGAGAGAAAGAGAAAGAGACAGATTGATGGAGGGAGGGAGAAAAAGAGAGAGAGACTGATGGACAGACAGACAGGGGGAAGGAGGGAGGAAGGAAGGAAGAAGAAAGAGTCAGGTTGAAAGAGACAGGGAGGGAGAAAAAGAAAGAGAAAGAGAGAGAGAGAGAGACTGATGGACAGGGGGAAGGAGGGAGGAAGAAAGAGGAAAAGAGAGAGAGAGAAAAAGAAAGAGAAAGAGACAGAGAGAGAAAGAGACAGAGAGACAGATTGATTGGTGGAAGGAGGAAGGGAGGAAGAAAGAGAGAGAAAGAGACAGGTTGATGGAGGGAGGGAGAAAAAGAAAGAGAAAGAGAGAGAGAGAGAGAAAGAGACAGAGAGACAGATTGATTGGTGGAAGGAGGGAGGAAGGAAGGAAGAAGAAAGAGTCAGGTTGAAAGAGACAGGGAGGGAGAAAAAGAAAGAGAAAGAGAGAGAGAGAGAGACTGATGGACAGGGGGAAGGAGGGAGGAAGAAAGAGGAAAAGAGAGAAAGAAAAAGAAAGAGAAAGAGAGAGAGAGAGAAAGAGACAGAGACAGATTGATTGGTGGAAGGAGGGAGGGAGGAAGAAAGAGAGAGAAAGAGACAGGTTGATGGAGGGAGGGAGAAAAAGAAAGAGAAAGAAAGAGAGAGAGAGACTGATGGACGGGGAAAGAGGGAGGAAGAAAGAAAAAGCGAGAGACAACAGATGGACAGAGGGAGGGAGGGAGTGAGGGAGAAAGAGGAAAAGAGAGAGAGAAAAAGAAAAGGGGAGAGAAAGAAAAAGGGAGAGGCAGAGGGGGGTGGGGGTGGGGGAAAGAGAGATTCCTTCCAACTGATTCCAGGTTGAGTTCATATGTGAGGTTTTCTTGACAGTCACAGGGAAGGAGTTGGCCTGGGGAGATCTGGCTCACCTCTGCCTGCCTACCTGTCACCCTTATTTTATGGGGGTGGGGTGTCTTCCACTCAAGGACTACCTGGACTCAACTTGACTCGACTGGGTTGTGCATTCAGGTGAGCCAAGGTCCAAAATCTCACAAACCGGCAGGCAGGGAAGAGCGGAGGGTCGGTGCCCAGAGATGCCTTGCAGGGAAAATAGGTGTGTATGTTGCCCTTCAGCTTAGAATGGATGGAGAGATCCTGAAAGGCTGAATAAGGAGCCATGGGGCAGAACAAAGCTCAGAGGATTGAATTTGAATTTGAACACTTTATTCGGCCAAGTGGATTAGACACAAAAGGAATTTGTCTCCAGGACACGGAGCACTCAGTGTACTTGCAAAGCCACGGAAAGAATAACAAAAATAATATTAATATGTCAAAGCAGTTTGCAGCAGCAGCAGCAGCCAAAAAAGCCAATGCAATCCTAAGCTGCATCTACAGAGGGATACAATCGAGATCAAGGGAGGTACTAAGACCAATCTGTAAAGCCTTAGTAAGGCCACACCTAGAGTTTGGGTCACCACGCTATAGGAAAGAGGTTGAGACTCTAGAAAAAGTGCAGAGAAGAGCAACCAGGATGATGAGGGGATCGGAGGCTAAAATATACAACAAATGGTTGCAGGAACTGGGCCTGGCTGGTCCAGGGAAGAGAAGGACCAGGGGAGACAGGAGAGCATCTTCCAATATTTGAGGGGCTGCCCCAGAGAGGAGGAAGGGGTCAAGCTATTCTCCAAGGCATCTGAAGGCCAGACAAGGAATAATAATGGATGGAAATGGATCAAGCAGAGATTCAACCTGGAAATAAGAAGAGATTTTTCTGACAGGAAGAACCATCAACCCATGGAAGAGAAGTTGCCTTCAGAAGTTGTGAGAGCTCCATCCATGGAGGCTTTCAAGAAGAGGCTGAACGGCCATCTGTCAGAAATGGTGTAGGGTCTCCTGCTTGGGTATGGGGGGGTTGGACTAGATGACCTACAAGGTCCCATCCAACTCTGATTATCTGTTATCCACAACTGCCTATCCCACGCCCTTAGAAAGGGCTCAATGGGTAGACAAAAATGCCCCACCCAGTCTGAACATCTGGCTGGCTGTGCGACAAACCGGAAGGATGGGCTCCAGTGTGAGAGCCCCATATACCCTTCTGCCCACTCTCTTCTTACAAACCTCCCGTGATGGAGCATCCACAACTCCTGGAGACAATTCGCTCTGCTGGTTAATTGTCCTAACTATCCGGAAGTTCCTCCTTAGTTCCTCCTCCTCCTGCTTCTCTCCTTGTTTAGTTTCCGTCCTCTGCTGGCTGGAGAATTCTGGGAGTTGAAGTCCACAAGTCTTAAAGTGGCCAAGTTTGGAGACCTCTGGCCTCAGGAAGAAACCCTTAGCAACACCAGGAACAGCTCAGGACAGGTGCAGGATTTGGGTTTATGACGTCTAATTGTGCAGCGCAATCCCAGGGGCAACGTAGGGCTGTGAAAGTTGGACCCTAAGGAAGGCTGAGCGCCAAAGAATGGAGGCCTTTGAACTCTGGTGTCCCTCCTCCGAGTCCCTTGGACAGCAAGGCCACCCAACTGGTTGGTCCTAGTGGGGATCAACCCTGGCTGCTCTATACAAGGCCAGATCCTGAAGATGAAACTCTACATACTTTGGCCGCCTCAGGAGAAGGAAGGGCTCCCTGGAGAAAAAGAGCCGAATGCTGGGAACGATGGAGGGTAAAAGAAGAAAAAGAAGAAGGGGACGGCAGAGAAGGAGGGATGGAGACACTGAAGCAGACGGCGTGAGCTTCAATGGACTCCGGGGGATGGAAGAGGACAGGAAGGCCTGGAGGAACATGGTCCATGGGGTCACGATGGGTCGGACAGGACTTTGCAACTAGCAACCACAAAGTCTAATGAAGAGAAGGACCAGGGGTGACATGATAGCAGTGGTCAGATATCTCAGGGGCTGCTCCCAAAAGGTGGGAGTCAACTTATTCTCCAAAGCCCCTGAAGGCAGGAGGACAAGATGCAATGGAGGGAAAGAAACGAAGAAGAAAAGGAACTTAGAATTACGGAGGAATTTCCCAACAGGGAGGACAATCAACCGGTGGAACAGAGGTTGCCTTCCGAGGCTGTGGCTGCTCCATTGATTTTTATTTATTTTATTTTTATTTATTTTTATTTTGTCAAGCGATTATTACATAACAGGTATAAGTTTAAACATAGTTATGCATACATGAAATGGATACAGATAAGAAAAATAAAAAGAAACTATAGGACAGAGTCAGTATATATATATATATATATATATATAGAGAGAGAGAGAAGAGACTGGACAGCCACTTGCCTCAAATTGTGTGGGGTCTCCTGCTTCAGCAGGGGGCTGGACTAGAAGACCTCCAGGGTCCCTTCGAGCTCATTCATTCCAAGCTATTTCTTCCAGAGTTGAGCCCACCCCCCTCCTTCTCCTTCTCCTTCCCCCCAAAGCCCTTTCAACTTCTCAGGTCTCAACCGGGGGGGGGGGGACGGGGGGGGGACTGGGGCCTTCTGACTTTCCTTCATCCAAGATGAGCTGCTTGAAACGGTTCCCTGCCTGACATTTGCTAGCTCAGCGCACAGGCATTTCATGCCCTTCCAGGGGGATCTTGTTTCCCAGACATTCCCAAGCCTCCTTTGGGCCTGGCATTTCTGGCTGGGGAATTCTGGGAATGGAAGTCCGCCAGTCTTAACCTTTCAGACAAATCCTTCCCCAAAGCATCGAGTGAGCAGACCCAGGCCTGGGCTGGAGCCGCTGGAAGATATCAGGTGCCCAGGTGAGTCCCCTTCCCTCTAATCCTACTCAGAGGGAAAAACTGGTGGACTTCAGCCTGCCAAGGAGCCAAAGCAGAGACTTCTGGCAGGGGGGCAGGCAGGCAGATGTCGCAAGCAAGCGCCCTCTGAGCATCACCCCCTCCCAGTCCAGCCATGCCCTTTGCCCCCTCCCCTCGCCCTTCCTCCTGAGCAATCTGCTCTCTGCCTTGGGACCCTCCCTGTTCAAACTCCAGCCCAGCAAAGCAGAAATCCTGGGCTTCCTTCCCAGCAGTCAGAATTTCAACACATGCAGCAGTCAACATTGAGACTCACACACACACACACACACAAACTATGGCTCCATAGGATGTCAGGAGACCTGGCCATACGATGCTGGATGCCTTCCCCAGATCAACACTCCCCCCAGTCCAGAAATGGGGGGATGAGGGGAGCCCCCCATCCCACCCCCGTGGCTTTTGTAGTGGCCTGCCAGGCGGCTAGCGGAGCTGGCGGCAGAGTCGGAGAGTAGTGAGGAGGCTGGGGAGGAAGCTGGGCCAATCCTGGAGGCTGGGGAAGGCTCTGACGAGGGCTCTGCGTTGGAGGCAGAGATGGGGCCAGAGCCGTCCGACAGTTATCAGCTGCCTTCGGAGTCAGAGACCAGTGGGGAAGAAGAACAGCTGGAGCCTGTTCCCAGTGTGCGCATGCACAGAACTGCCCAAAGAAAAGAACAATTATGAACTAAGGGTCGACATGGGAATAAGGCCACAGATGGACGGTGAATGGCCCCTCCCATAGGGATTAAAAGAGGAGGAGCAAAAGAGGAGGGGGCTTTTGCAGGAAACAATTTGTCCGTTGCAGCCATGTGAAGATCTGTCTGTGCATCTCAAGAGACACTTTGCTGAGTCCTTCCTTGTCAGCACTGTGTTTAGAAATAGTTACTTGGCAGCTCTCCAGGCTAGATAAGGTCTGTGCTTCTAATCACACCCTTGGAAGACTATTGGCCAGACCTTTAGCAGAAGGTGAATGCAAGAAATTCGCCTTTGTTTAATAAAAGGGGTTTTGCCGGAACAAAGAGTCGGCTTAGTGCTCTTTGGAGGAAGCCTAAGTCAGAAGAGCATTAAAGGCCTTAGAAGACCACCGCTTGCCACCCCCAGACCCCCCAAATAAGCCCCCACTGAGGCTCCGTCATAAAAGTTACTAATTTGATTGCCCCAACCAGAGGAAAAGGCAGCGTTAGAACAACTTTAGGATCATAGAATAATTCTAATTGTACTCATAGTACTTGTCTCATTTAGTGACTATTCAAACGGCTCTGAACAAAGCGATTTAGGACCATTTTTCACACTTACGACCATCGCAGCCCCCCCGTGGCTCACCAGATCAAAAATTCGGACACTTGGCAACAGATTCATAGTTATGACGGTCGCAGTGTCCCCAGGGGGGTCACGTGATCCCCTTTTGTGACCTTCTGACAATCTGGGGAAACTGGATTCACTCAATGACCAAGTTACTAACTGCACTATCAGAGCGATTCACTTAATAACGGCAACAAGAAAGATCATAAGATAGGGCAAAACTGACAGAATTGTCTCACTTAGTAACAGAAATGTTGGGCTCAGTTGCAGTCGTAAGTCAAGGACCAAGTCGAAGACAAAAGACAAATTCCTTGTGTGTCCAATCATACTTGGCCAATAAAGAATCCTATTCTTTTCTATTTTCTATTTTCTGTTCTATTCTATTCTATTCTATTTTCTTTTCTATTCTTTCCTATTTTCTATTCTATTCTATTTTCTTTTCTACTCTATTCTATTTTCTATTCCATTCCATTCTATTCTATTCTATCTGTACACAACATAATTTTTCCCATTCTCCCACCCAGTGAATTATCTTACAATAAATGATAGGCTAAATTCTGTGATAAACCCTAACTTGAATCCCAGTTTAATCTATGATCTCAACTCCCATATAACACACAGTAAAACAAATCAAAGGCTTGGAACGCAGGTGTGCAAAATGCTAAACTGGGTTGATGCTAACCTTCATTAGATTAGGATTCGGGAGGTTTAGCTTCTGGGAAATATCCAGCCTGTTTGGCCAGCATATAATTCAATCTATGACATTTAACCCACCCCCCAAAAGGTTAATTGAGTAACGTATGTTTTTTTGAGAGCCTCTCTCCTAGGTCTGTGGATAAGTCAGTTTAGGATGTCAGGCAAACGTGGCCAGTTTGTGGAAGCCATTTGGGGTTAGAGCACACATAGGTAGTCCTCATTTAGCAACTGCCTCATACAACAAACGTTCATGATTAAAAAGTAACTTTGTGAAATAATTTATAATCTTTGCAGGTCTATGGAACTAAAAAAAAGCTGAAGTAAGATCTTAAGTGCAATTCATGGTTTTGTTTAGTGACTACTTTGCTTAATGAGGGAGTGGCTGGTCCCAATTGTGGTCACTAAACGGGGCCTATCCTGTATTTAGAAGAATATTGTAAATTTGCCATGCAAAGCCGCAGTCATTCAGTCCAGGGACTGCAGAAATCTGCACAACCATCACTTTTCTGAAATGGTCTAAGTTCTCCTGCTTGAGCAGGGGGCTGAACTAGAAGACCTCTGGAAGTCCCTTCCAGCTAACTCTGGACAAGAAAGAGAGAGAGAGAGAGAGAAGGAGGGAGGGAGGGAGAGACAGAGAGGGAGTGAGAAAGGTGGGAGAGAGGGATTGGGGGGGGAGAAAGAGCAGGATTCAAGGACCTTGGAATAGTCATCTCAAAGGACCTTAGTGCCAGAGCCCACTGTAACTACATAGCCAAAAAGGCGTTAAGAGTTGCTAACCTAATCCTACGTAGCTTTTTCTCTGGTAATATCACACTACTAACTAGAGCATACAAAACATTTGCTGGACCAATACTCGAATACAGCTCATCAGTCTGGAACCCACATTATGTATCTGATATTAACACAGTTGAGAAAGTCCAGAAATATTTCACAAGAAGAGTTCTCCACTCCTCTACTTGTTGTAGAATACTTTATGCCACCAGAATGGAAATTCTAGATTTAGAAAACCTAGAACTACGCCGCCTCCGGTCCGATCTAAGTATAGTACATAAAATCATACATTGCAATGTCCTACCTGTCAATGAATACTTCAGCTTCAACTATAACAATACAAGAGCAAACAATAGATACAAACTCAAGGTTAATCACACCAAACTGGATTGCAGGAAATACGACTTCAGCAACAGAGGGGTCAGTGCCTGGAACACTCTACCTGACTCTGTGGTTTCTTCCTCAAACCCCAAAACTTTCACCTTAGACTGTCTCCAATTGACCTCACCCCTTTCCTAAGAAGCCTGTAGTGTTCATAAGCGCACCAATCGTGCCTTCCGTCCCTGTCCTATTGTTTCTTTTATTTTTCTTATATGTATTCATAACTATGTTTTTTTACTTATATCTATTATCTTGTAAGCAATTGACAAACCAAATAAAATATAAATAAATAAATAAAAGGGGAGAGAGAGAGAGAGAGTCAGAGAGGATTGAAAGGGAGAGAGAAAGGGGCAGAGAGGGAGAGGGAGAGGGCTAGAAAGAGCAGGAAAGGGAGAGAAGGAGGGAGGGAGGAAGAGGGAGAGACGGAGAGGGAGAGAAAGAAAGAAAGAAAGAGAGAGAGAGAGGGAGGGAGGGAGGGAGGGAGGGAGGGAGGGAGGGAGGGAAAGAGAGATGCTTTGTGTCCCACAGATGCACAAAACACAGAGCCAGGGAAGGAAAAATCCTAAATATTTTGTGGCTACGGACCACCAGGCTGGGGTGGGACAAGGGGACCCGGCTCTCCTCCCACCACAACCCTGGGGCCCCTTGGGGGATGTGGGGCCTCTCTCTTTCTCTCCCCCCCTTAGCCCAAGAGCTGGGGAAGGGGAGGGGGGTCCAGTGGGGAAGGGGAGACACACACACCCTTGCAATGCCCTCCACCGCAGCCGGGAACGCTCCGCTCGGGAGGCCAACCTACCTCTTGGGGTTTCTGGAAGGAAACCGACTGATGGGCATCTTATCAAGAAGCCATTCAGATAAACCCGGTCAAAGTCTCCCTTGGGAGGCTGGATCCCATAATCATTAGCTCGCCAGCCTGGCTGCACCCAATCAGGAAGAGGGAGATCCGGTGCCAATACGAACACCCTCTCCTCCATGGGGCCACCACGGGCCTCCCAACTGGGCCTGGAGAGGCCAGCCCCCCACCCAGTCCTGGGGGCCTTGGTGGGTTCCTTGAAGGAGGCCCTTTGCAGAGAGCATCGCCTGGGGGGGCCTTCTGGGAAGCAGGCTCAGAGAGAAAGCAGAGGAAGGGAGGGAGGGGAAAAAGGAGGGAGGGAAGAAGGGAAGAAAGGAGGAAGGAAGGGAAGAAGAGAGGGAAGGAAGAATGGAGGGAGGGAGGGAAGGAGGGAGAGAAGAAAGGAAAAAAGGAGGGAGGGAGGGAAGAAGGTTGGAAGGGAAGAAGGGAGGAGGGAAGAAAAGAGGTAGAAAAGATTGGAGGGAGGGGGGAAGAAGGGAAGAAAGGAAAAAAGGAGGGAGGGAGGAAGAAAAGAGGAAGGGAGGAAAAGAGGAAGGGAAGAAAGGAGGAAGGGAAGAAGAGAAGAAGGGAAGAAAGGAGAGAGAGAGGGAGGTTCTCGTGGGGGGGGGAGAGACACTTGGCAGGCAGAGACCAGTGTCACCTCCCCCAGCCAAGCCCCCAAGGCTGCCAGCCTCTGAGGGGACCCCACTGTTGGCCAGAGGCTCTTCTTGGGGTGTCCCAGGTGGGGTTGTGGGAGCCGTTAGGCCAGGCCAGAAAGTTGGGGCCCTTCTGTGGCCCTGGAGGGGCTCCTGGGGACTAAGTCCTGAGGAGGCAGCCCCCTTCCCAGCCGAATCTCACCAGGCTGGTGGGACCCCCCCCTCCACCTCAACTATCCCACCTAGGGAGGCCAAAAGCCCCTTTCATCCCCCAACGCCCCATAATGGGAGTTGTAGTCCACCCAGTCCCAGGCGTGAGTCCCGGGACCCCCCCAGCCACCACCACCCCAGCCCCAAGTTTTCCTTCTCCCCTCCCCTGCCGGGTCTCTCCCCCACCCCAAGGCTGCCCTTCCTGGCTAGGCGCGTCCCCTCCTGCAAGGGGGGCGGCCCAGCCCCTCCCTTACCTGCGTGTGGGGGCACCTCCCCTTCTCCAGCAGGGCGCCCGCGGGCGTCGGTGGGGCCGACCTGTACGGACCCCCGGGGGGAGGGCAGAAGGGCAGCGGGGTCCGCTTTCCGGCCCTCCCTGGCAAAGACCCCCGAGGCTCCCAGCCGCCGACTCCCGCCTGCAGGGCTGGGCAAAGCCGGGCGGGGGGTCGCAGCGCGCCCGGCGCTGTATTTCAAGCCACTGGATCAGCCGCCAGGAGTTGCCCGGCTTTTTGCGCGATTCCTGCGCCTTTTGCTGGTTGCCTCCTTGGCGCGACGAGGACAGCGGTCACCGAACAAGGCCTCTGAGCATACGCAGAGGGCATCGCCTCTTAGGCCGTCGGGGAAGGAAGGAAGGCGAACCGGGGCCAGCTTTGCTTATTTATACGAGGCCCCTCGGGACGTGGCCACCCCCCAAAAAGCCACCCACCCACCCCTGGCAAGGTAAAAATAGCCGGTGACGGATCCGGGCAGACAATGCGGGAAGGCGGAGGAGAAGATCAAGGAAGGTGCCGGGTTAAAGGAGCCCAAGAATAAATCAAAAGGCACCCAAGAGTAGATACTTTTTTCTTTCTTTCAAAACTCTCAGGCTTTCCAAGGGGGGGCGAGGGGGGGGTCTGGAAGCAAGCAGGCTGGTGGGCCCCCCGCCCCAGGAAGCCAACCCCGATGGGTGTGCGTGGGAAAAAGGGGGTTTGGGGGAGGAAACCGTCACCTTGAGGTTGAAATCTTGTCCCCCCTTTAACTGGCATCGCAAGACCGGCACGCTGAAGGCTGCCACCCTGACTTTGTAGTAGGCAGAGCGTCGAGGTGGACTCTGGCGCCCCCCTCTGGCCAGGGCCCTCCTGAAGCCTCGAGGGTGTCCAGCCCACCCCCGCTTAAACCCTCCTAAACGGGCCCCAAAGAAAGGGACGGTGCCAACTCTCAGCAGGTGCTGCCCTCTTGGCCCCTGGTGCCCTGGGCACCTTTGCCTGCCACTCACCTGGCCAAGCAGTGTTTGGAGAAGGCGCAGCTCACTTTGCCCGCCATGCCTGCCTCACGAGGGGCTTAAGGAGGGGGGAATGGTGGCCCTGGCTCACTCCTGCCAGATAACAGGCCGTCCTCCACTCCGGCAGATCCTCTGGCCGAGAACGGACTGCAGGGCTCACATGCTTCCCCCTGGTTGGGCATTTGACACTTGTCCCTGCAGAGGGTAAGGGGGATCCATTTCAGCCCAGGGAGGACAGCTGGAAAATCTGCCTGTGTGGGAAGAAATGGATGGGAGCACCAAAAGAGAGAGAGAGAGAGAAAGAAAGAAGAAAAGGAAGGAAGGAAGAAAAAAAGAAAGGAAAGGAAAGGAAGAAAGAAAGAAGAAAAGGAAGGAAGGAAGAAGAAAAGAAAGAAAGAAAAGGGAAGGAAGAAGAAAGGAAGGAAGGAAGAAAAGGAAGGAAGAATAAAAAGAAGGAAGGAAGAAGGAAAGAAAGAAAGGAGATTGAGAGAAAGAGAGAGAGAGAGAGAGAAAATGAGAGGAAGGAAGGAGGTAGGGGCAAATGAAAGAAAGAAGGAAGGAGAGAAAAGAAAGAAGGAAAGAAAAGGATGGAAGGATGGAAAGAGGGAAGGACAGAAGGAGAGAGGGAGGCAAGAAAGGAAGGAAGGAAAAAAAAGAAGAAGGAAGGAACAACTGAAGAAGCTTCTTGCATGAGAAGTGAAACGTCTTCAAGGAAAACCCAAGAAAATCCACTGGACTTTTGGGGGAAAAGCCCTTTTGGGACAACTGTGAACCGGATGTTGGAGAAGCTCCAGCGACCGATTTGAGCCCCACTTTCCCAGAGCCCTTTGCCCAACCCACTGCCAGCCACCCAAGCTGCCCTCTGCTTTGGACCCAGTCTGTGCAGGGTGCCTGCTGTGCCCACCCTCAAAAGCCCCATTTGGGCTCCTCCGATGCCCCCTTTACCCCACTGCTTCCAGCAGGCCCAGCACCCCACACCCATCTCCTCCTGCGGCAGAGGGAGGGGCTCTGAATCTCAGGGGGGGTTTTGGGGGGGGACTGAGGATTGATTACTGACCATGCAAGTGGGGAGGGGAGGCAGAAGCCCAGGGCTGCAGGACAGACCAGCTGTACCCCTGCCACCTTCCCCATCTACTGGCCAATAGGAGGGTCCGAAATCCACCCATCGGAGCAAATCCACCAGTGGAAAGAGAGAAATCAGCCGGGATCTGCTAGCACCTTTTTCTGACTCACACGTTTGATTCACGGCCTTGGGGAGTTGCCGCTGGCTCATTTGCTGGGCATCTGAGCGAAACTGGAGAAGGAGCTAGCAGACGCCTCCTCGTTTTTGGCTCCCAAGGATTAAGGGGACTCCCTCCCTCTGACGCCCTCTGGAAGGCCGAAGC
The DNA here is from genome assembly GCA_033807585.1 of Hydrophis major. NCBI lineage: Eukaryota > Metazoa > Chordata > Lepidosauria > Squamata > Elapidae > Hydrophis > Hydrophis major. The sequence continues at coordinate 267,377,513 of CM066330.1, forward strand.
ATTCTTAGAACATGGGATCATAGCATTAGCACTTATATGCCGCTTCACCGTGCTTTCCAGCCCTCTCTAAGGGGGTTTGCAGAGTCATCCCCAACAATCTGGGTCCTCGTTTGACCCACCTCGGAAGGAGGGAAAGCCGAGTCAACCTGGACCCTGGTGAGAATCGAACTGCTGGCAGTGGGCAGAGTCAACCTGCAATCCTGCAACTCTAAACACTGCGCCACCATGGCTTCCTTCTTCTTGTTTCCCTCCCTTCTCATTTCCCTTCCTTCCTTCCTTCCTTCCTTCCTTCCTTCCTTCCTTCCTTCCTTCCTTACTTACTTACTTACTTACCATCCATCCTTACAACTTAGCACTAGCCCTTAGACTTATATACCGCCTCACTGTGCTTTCACAGCCCTCTCTAAGGGGGTTTACGGAGTCAGCCTCTGGCCCCCAACAATCTGGGTCCTCGTTTGACCCACCTTGGAAGGAGGGAAGGCTGAGTCAACCTGGACCCTGGTGAGAATTGAACTGCTGGCAGTGGGCAGAAGGAGAGGAGGAGGAGGAGGACGACGACGACGACAACTCCTCTGGGGTCCTTGGTGTTCTCTAGGGTAGGTGGTTTCCTTGCAGACATTTCATGACCCAACTAGGGAACATCATCCGTGATAAAAGGGAAAGGAGGAGGAGGAGGAGGAGCTCTACTCACCTCACTGGGCCTTGGAAGAGCAGGCCAGAGGCTCTTTAACCCAGCAGCTCCTGGCCCTCCTGACCTGCCTTGCACAAGGTGGACACCTGGAAGCTCCCCAGCTGGCACAGCCTCCCAACCCCGCTGCCCAACTCCTGTTCTCGTGCCTGAGGACGGATGTCCAGAGTCCAGCCCTCCACTCCCTCCATGCACTTCATAGCCGTCCAAAGACGACGCCTCCCCCAGCTCATGTCCCCCACGGGATCTTTTCAGCAGCCAGCAAACAGGAGAAGGGGACAGTTCGGATGTTTTCCTTGCTCATCGGGGAGGAGGAGGAGGAAGAGGGGCAAGGGAAGGTGGCTGCAGGTAGGCCAGGCTGTGCAAAGGGGAGAGGGCAGGTTCTGCTGGAGCAGAGGCTGGGCTTTGGGGCAAGGGAGGGGTGCAAGGAACGGCCCCCTCTTGACTAACCAGAGTTACTCAACCCAGGGAGGTCAGGTTCAGCAAGGGCCTTTGAGCCAAAAACAACCAAGGTAAACCCGAGATACTTCAGGAAGCTCACAGCAGATTAAACTCCTGGCCAGGAAAAAACAGAACCTCCGTTCCAGCCCACCAGATGTGCTCCAGCTGTGCTTACAGCCCCAGGTTCCTGTTAGCCCGCTTGGGCGGGGGGGGGGATTCTTCTGAAGGCAGAGGCGCAGATGCCTTTTTGATGTATGGTCCTAAGACCTCTATCCCAATCGGTGGCACAAAAGCAAGATGAATTGCCAAGCCGTGGCAGATGGTTTGGGAGGTCCCCAATTCCTGCCTGGGATGCAGAGTCCTTGCGGAGTCCTTGAGGTCAAACAGACTAGAGTTGGAAGGGGACCTAGGAGGTCATCTAGTCCAGTGGTCACCAACCAGTGGGCCGGGGACCACTGGTGGTCCGGGAGAAAATTTTGATGGTCCACAGAGAAATGCCCCCCCCCAAAAAAAGCAAATAATCCAGGCTGCGTGGGAACACAAGGCTTGCATCGCTTGCATTGCAAACAACACGAGGGAGGGAGGGGAGGAGGGAAAGCAGGGGTGGGAATTCAATTTTTTTTAACTGGTTCTGTGGCCGTGGCTTAGTTGGTGGCCGTGGCTTGGTGGTCATTTGACTGGGTGGACATGGCTTGGTGGTCATGTTATTGGCTGGGCGTGGCCAACACAACATCACTCACATTAAGGCACGCATCTCCTTGCCTGGCCTTTCGTGACTGTGGGGATGATGCAACAGTCGCAAGTGTGAAAAATGGTCATAAGTCACTTTTTTCAGTGCCACTGTAACTTTGAATGGTCCCTCCACACAAGCAAAGTACCAGCAAAGGAGGGGAAAAAAACTCCAGAGAAGTTCCAGAGACAGGAAGTCTAGTCCTGCCAAGAATGTAATAAGGGTTAACGGAGAGGCCGTTTCTGTAAGCAACACCAGAATGTTTCCTTCCTTACAGGATTAGCCCTGTAATTTCTTCTAACAACCGGTTCTCCAAACTGCTTAGAAGGTTAACAACTGGTTCTAGTGAATAGGTGTGAACTGGTAGAATCCCACCCCTGGGGGAAAGGGTGGAGGGGGAAACTTGCCCCACTCGCCCCACGTGCCTGGCCTGGCCCCTGGGCTGCTTCTTTCCGCTTCTTCCTTCTTCTGCTTTTGGCTGCATGCAAGGAAAGCAGCCAAAGTCTTTCTTTCTCTCCCCCAAACTCCGCCAGAAATGAGTCTTTGGGACCCTGCAAGGCCTCCTGCTCCAAAAGGCTGCGCCAGCAAAGATTCATTTCGAGCGGCATTTGGGGGAGAGAAAGAAAGACTCCTGCGGCTTCTGCTGCTTTCCTTGCATGAAGCCAAAAGTCTCTCTCTCCCTCTCTCCCTGAGAACAGAGCTGGGGACAAGATCCTGCGATCCCAAATAAAGAACGATCAGTCGGTAGGAAAATGGGGTGGGTGCTTTTCCTGCAGACTTTTTGGGGGGAATTTCCCAGGGGGTCTCTGGTCCGCGGGATTTAAAATAATGAGTTTGGTGGTCCATGAGGTCCAAAAGGTTGGCGACCCCTGTTCTAGTCCAACACCCTGCTCAAGCAGGAGGCCCTAAACTCAACCACTTCAGACAAGGGCCTGTCCAGTCTCTACATAAAAGCCTCCAGTGATGGAAGCTCCCACAACTTCTGGTGGCAAGCAGTTCCACTGGTTAATTGATCTGGGAGTATAGAGTAACAGAACAGAGTTGGAAGGGACTTTGGAGGTCTTCTAGTCCAACCCCCACTGCTCAAGCAGGAGACCCTATCCTGTGTCAGGCAAATGGCCATCCCATCCCACCTCCACTGTTGGAGCACCCACAATTTCTGGTGGCAAGCAGTTCTACTGGTTAATTGTCCTCAGGTGAATTTTTCTCCCTGGTTCATTGTCCTCCCTGTTAGATGCAGCCACACCAGCCAGCAAGAGCTGCACAGAGCATTGGGTGCATTGATCTGAATTGGCGGCTCTTGCTTGGCCCCAACCATTGGAAGTAAAGGATTGACTTCACTGTGGTGATTGTGGTAGTGGTCTTCAGGTAGTGGTAGACCACTCAAAACACAACTTTCATGGTATGGTGGTGGGTGGTGACGGCAAATTGCTTAGCCAGCCAGGTGTTCGGTAGGCTCATAGAATCCTAGGACTGTTCCAAGCTGGGGTGGGCTGGATACCCTCAAGGCTTTAGGGAAAAGATCTGGAAAAAAAAAAATTATACGTTAAAAAAATCAGTGGCATATAAAGAAAACCAATGTAAAATGTGCTACTGGTGGTATCTAGCTCCTTCAGGATTGGCTAAAATGTATCCTAATTTAAACCCAAATTTGTGGAAACGTAAGCAATTGCACGGTACCTTCTTTCACGTATGGTGGTTATGTCAAAAATTAAGACTTATTGGACCAAAATACGAAAATGGTTGAAGAAAATTACAAAAGTCCAAATAGAATTTAAAGCAGAAATATTTCTCCTGGGAATTTATCAAAGGGAATTATACAAAAGAGATAAAATATCTAATCCTGCATATAATGACAGCAACGAGATTAGCACCCGCACAATGTTGGAAAGGGGATTCTATGCTGACAGATAGTTTAATTATCCAAAAGATTTCTGATTGCGTGGAAATGGACAGACTTTCATTACAATGAAAAGAGAAGGAAGATTCAGATTATTATACAGTTTGGGAAAATTGGTATTATTGGATAAATAATAGAAACAAGCAATCAAATAAATAAGGAATGTATAATTTAGAAAGATAGAGACATCTATGCAGTGTATAAGAACAGTTAGGAGTATAAAATACACATTGGAATAACAATTGAAATGTAAGCACTGCCAAAATAGATTGTAATATACACAACACTTTCATTTTAAATATCTGTATTGTATTTTGTATTTTAATGTTTTAAATTTTCAATAAAGGTTAATAATTTTATTTAAAACAAAAGAATCCTTAGGACTGGGAAGACCCAAGCAAGAAATACTTCTGCCACCTGTTCAGATGGGTAGAGCCAATGGAAAAACCAACTTCATTCCTGAGGTTGTACCAGCCCAATTCACTGCACCTATGAGACGTACCTGTGAGGCCCTAAGAACCAAGAATGACATGAGGATTTAAGAGTACTTCCTTGTTGTTCTTCACCTGGAGACAGAAACTGGCCAGACTGAAGCAACCGTTTGCATAACTACAGATGCATTCTGGAAATCGCTGGTATAACCCTCTTCCTGCCACCCAAACTTTCCAAGCTGGGCTGCCTCTTTGCCCTCTGGGGAATCCCAACCACATTTCACCCTAACCCAATGATTCAGACCTGAAGCTGTTTTGGGAGGGGTGTGGGAGGGGCATCTCCTCAAGGAAGCCAGCTTAATCCTGGTCTTGTATAATGTGAGAATTGGGCAGTCCTGGGAAAATATGGATTTGAGTAGTGGTGGTGAGGTGGCTCTGTCATCTCACGGGAAAGTGAGGCTAGGCTACCTCCAACACACCTTTTCCACCTGGGATCCATAAGGCTGGGCAGCCGATGAGAAAAGGGACAGTGGCAATAAAGTATTCTATTCTGTTCCCTATTCTGTTCTATTCTGTTCCCTATTCTATTCTATTCTATTCAATAAATGAACAAATAAATCTGGAAAGAGTGCAGAGAAGAGCAACAGGAATGATCAGGGGACCAGAGGCTGAAACGTAGAAAGAAGGAATTGACTATGTCTGGTCTAGTGAAAAGAAAGACGAGGAGGGACATGAGAGCAGGGGGCTGCCCCAAAGAAGAGGGAGTCAAGGCACCTGAGGGCAGGACAAGAATTAACAGGTGGAAACTAATCAAGGAGAGATCCTAGAACTAAGGAGAAACTTTCCGACAGAACAATTAACCAGTGGAACTCCTTGCCTCCAGAAGTTGTGGGTGCTCTAACACTGGACGGTTTCTTTTTTAGAAGAGATTGGACAACCATTTTTCTGAATTGGCATCGGTTATTCTCTGTTTCTGATCTAGCCAGCCTTAAAACAGGTGTGCCGGGATAATGGATTGGGCACGCAAATGTCTCACCAACTAACTTTGTAGTTCTGACCAGCCAGATACCAACTTCGCCTTCTACCAAGTTTGGCTTGGTCAACAGATAACAGATAATCAGAGTTGGAAGGGACCTTGTAGGTCATCTAGTCCAACCCCCCACCCAAGCAGGAGACCCTACACCATTTCTGACAGAGGGCAGTCCAGTCTCTTCTTGAAAGCCTCCAGGGATGAAGCTCCCACAACTTCTGAAGGCAACTTCTGTTCCATGGGTGGATTGTTCTCCCTGTCAGGAAATTTCTTGGTTGAATCTCTCCTTGATCAGTTTCCATCCATTGTTCCTTGTCTGGTCTTCGGGTGCTTTGGACAATGGCTTGACCCCTTCTTCCTCTCTGGGGCAGCCCCTCAAATATTGGAAGGCTGCTATCGTGTCTCCCCTGGTCCTTCTCTTCCCTAGACTAGCCAGGCCCAGTTCCTGTAACCCTACATCGTATGTTTTGGTCTCCAGTCCCTCATCATCCTGGTTGCTCTTCTGTGTACTTTTTCTACAGTCTCAACATCTTTTTTATAGTGTGGTGACAAAAACTGGATTCAGGACTCTAGGTGTGGCCTTACTAAGGCTTTATAGAGTGGTATTAGTACCTCCCTTGATCCTGATTGTATCCCTCTGTTAATGCAGCTTAGGATTGCATTGGCTTTTTTGGCTGCTGCTGCACATGGTTGGCTCGTATTTAGCTAGTTGTCCACTAGGACTCCAAGATCCCTTTCCCAGTGACTGCTATTGAGCCCAGTTTCACCCAGTCTATACAAGATGAGTGAAAATCAATATTTCCAACGCAAAGCCCTGTGCACAATCTGTGGGATGGCCGCACATGTGGACCTGGTGCAATTCCCAGTATAGGAGCCCCACAGTTGAAGGTGGAGGTTTTGCACTGGAGCTTCAGTGATTCTTCAGGAGTTGGTGGCCCACTGGCATAGCTCGGAGGCCCTCCTTCTCACCACGGTTTGGATTCACCCCAGATGTTCAAATAGGAACAGGAAATATGTAGGCATGGCTTGCTTGTCTCATCTGTTTAATTCTGGAGCAGTGAAACATACAACAAAACACCTGCATCCAGTTTTGGTCGCCACACTATAAAAAAAGAGGTTGAGACTCTAGAAAAAATGCAGAGAAGAGCACCCAGGAAGATGAGGGGACTGGAGGCTCAAACATACGATGCACGGTTGCAGAAACTGGGCCTGGCTGGTCTAGAGAAGAGAAGAACCAGGGGAGACAGGAGAGCATCTTCCAATATTTGAGGGGCTGCCACAGAGAGGAGGAAGGGGGTCACGCTACCTTCCAAGGCACCCGAAGGCCAGACAAGGAACAATGGATGGAAACCGATCCAGGAAAGATTCAACCTGGAAATAAGGAGAAACTTGAGAACCATCACCCCATGGAACAGAAGTTGCCCTCGGAAGTTGTGGGAGCTTCATCCCTGGAGGATTTCAAGAAGAGACTGGACGGCCCTCTGTCAGAAATGGTGTAGGGTCTCCTGCTTGGGTGGGTGGGGGTTAGACTAGATGACCTACAAGGTCCCTTCCAACTCTGTTAATCTGTATCTACCCCAAAGCCCATAGCAGATCAGCCATGGTCGCCCCTGAGACGGCTTGTACTTTGCTTGGTTGGGCTTCAGGTGACATTCATGTTGCAGCATTTTTGACTCCGGGGGCTGTGCCTGGTTACTGCAGGTGCCTCATACCTCCGAGTTCTGCGCGTGACACGAAGCTTGCTTTCCCGGCCAGGTCTTGCACCAGGTTGAAGCAATTCACCCACTGCGAAGGAGACCAGAAGTAGGTGCTTTTCAGGGTCTCTGCTGAGACACCCGAAGGCAGGACAAGAAGCAATGGATGGAAACCGATCAAGGGGAGAAGCAACCTGGAACTAAGAAGAGATGGGACAGCCGTTTGTCTGAAATAGTGTCGTTTGTCCTGCCAGAGAAGGGGGTTGGACTAGGAGACCTCTAAGGTCCCAACTCTGCTATTCTGTACTTGTGAAGTTTCAAGGATGCCGCCTAGCAAGGGAGAAGGTTGCTTGTTTCTCTGTACCCAGGTCTTGTAACTTTGAGATTCTCAGTCCTTCACCTCATGGTTGCCAGAGCGGAAGAAGCTTCTTGGATGAGAAACGAAATGTCTTCAAAGAAAAACCGCTGAGAAATACTGAGAGGATTTACACCAAGACAAATTCCTCGTGTATCCAATCACACTTGGCCAATAAAGAATATTCTATTCTATTCTATTCTATTCTATTCTATTCTATTCTATTCTATTCTATTCCACCAGAAAGTCCAGTGGCCTCCTGAAGAAAAGCTCCTTTGGGGCAGCTCTTGCAATCTTGGGAACAGGGCTTGTTGGCTCTTCTTGGGCCAGGCTGGAGCCTTCTGCGATCAATCCAGGGTTATACTAACCTTGTCCACATGTGAAATTTGTATTTCTGTTTACACAAAGGGGGTAAAAATGGGATACTTTGGGTTGTGGTCTCTCAGGTCAGAGGCCGAAGAGGTTTTGGAGCGAGGTGGGCAACTGGGTCTTTTCTCAACCTGTGGACTTCAACTCCCAGAATTCCTGAGCTTGCATGGATGGTCTGGGGGATTCTGGGATTTAAAGCTGCCAAAGTTGGACACGCCTGCCTGAAAGCATCTAGACTGCATGGACCGAAAGCATGGCTGCTCTCAGGAATTCTGGGAATTGTAGTCCACAGGCTGCAAAGGGACCACAGTTGCCTGCCCCTGTTCTTTAGGGCCTCTTAGCAGAAGGTATCAAAGCGTACAATCACAGAACAATGGAGGTGGAAGGGACCTTAGAGGTCTTCTAGTCCAACTCCCCCATACACATCAGGGAATAACGGGATGGATATAAATAAACTGGCTATCAACAGAAACATCAGAGACTTGATTGAGGCCAAGGAGGAGAAAGATAGGGAAGAATTGACTTCTTGTGGAGAAATCAGCAGGCAACTTGGTCAAGTGAGATGCTCAAGGATGCTGCCCAGTCTTGACCATTAATGGTTTCTCGACTGTGAGGGAAGAGAGTCAGGCTCAGAAGGAAGGAAAGAGAGAAGAGCTCTGGGCACCAAAGCTGAAGCGGAAGTCCTGGCCTTCCATGTTAGCATGTTGTGCAAACATCTTCAGACTTGAACTGGGGTGATTAAGCATGGCGGGCAGGGGAATTCTGGGAGCTGAAGTCCACAAATCAAGTGGCCAAGGATGGACACCCTTGGTTTATGAAGAATCAACCAACCTCCCTGCCTGCTAGAGAGCTAAGCTCTGCCCTGTTGTGGCCTGCTGGGGGCTGGCGGAGCTGGCAGCAGAGTCGGTCAGTAGTGAGGAGGTTGGGGAGGAACCTGGGCCAGTCCTGGAGGCTGCAGAAGACCCGGACGAGGGCTCTGCATCAGAGGCAGAGATGGGTTCCAGCCCTGTGAAGATTTGTCTGTATAACCCAGCCCTTCCCTGTCAGCACAGAGTGTGGAACTATTTACTGGACAGGTTCCAGGATTGATAAAGATCTGACCTCATTAGTATACCTTTGCAAGGCTGTTGGCCAAGCCGTGGGCTGACTGTGAATGAAATAAATTCACATTAAAGTAATAAAAGAGGTTTTAGCCAGGACTCAGAATTGACTTGGTGCTTTTGAGGGAGGCCTAGGATAGAACGGTCCCTCTGTTTCCTGCCTCCAAATCCAGAGTCCGACCTCTCCCATCCCTTTTTGATGGGATGCATGGAGGGCAGCGGAGAGGCGGACAAACACAAACCACCTGGGAGTTTTCCAAAATGCCTTTAATGATAGGGGCAAACCAGAAGCCGCTGCCTTCCCTGCTCTCTCCCGGGCTGGAAGGGGGAGAAGGGGGTCCTGATCCCAGAAAGAGATTTTGCAGCCATCTAGCCACTGAGCGGAGGCAAACCGAGACCACGCAATAAGGCAACAGCAGCAGGCCATGAATGGGGGCTTACTGGCAGCTGGTCCCCCTCCTCCCCCCATCTGGGTCTGTGTCAAGGAGGAACCTGGGAAGGGCAGCCTCTGGCACCCGTAAGAAATGAGCCATTTCATAACTGCCGAGAGGGGGTTTTATATGGGGGCTGAGCGGGGGCCTCTTTGGTGGGAGGAGGGAAAAGGCCTTCGCCTGGCAGAGCCCTTCCTGAGTTGAGGGGGGATTTCATGTCCCCCTTGCTCTTCCCTTCACTTTCAGGACGTTGTGGGAGCTCCATGCCTGGACGGCCCCCTGTCAGCAATGGCGTAGGGTCTCCTGCTTGGGCAGAGGGTTGGACTAGATGATCCACAAGGTCCCTTCCAAATCTGTTAATCTGATAGATAGATAGATGACAGGTAGGTAGGTAGGAAGGTAGAAGAGAGAGAAAGAAAGAAAGAAAGAAAGAAAGAAAGAAAGAAAGAAAGAAAGGAAGGAAGGAAGGAAGGAAGGAAGGAAGGAAGGAAGGAAGGAAGGAAGGAAGGAAGGAAGGAAGGAAGGAAGGAAGGAAGGAAGGAAGGAAGGAAGGAAGGAAGGAAGGAAAGAAAGAAAGAAAGAAAGAAAGAAAGAAAGAAAGAAAGAAAGAAAGAAAGAAAGAAAGAAAGAAAGAAAGAAAGAAAATAAGTAAGTTAGTTGTGGGAGCTTCATCCCTGGAGACTTTCAAGACTGGAGAGTCATCTGTCAGGAATGGTGCAGGGTTCTCCTGCTTGGGCAGGGAGACTGGACTAGATGACCTACAAGGTCCCTCCCAACTCTGTTAATCTGATAGGTAGGTAGGTAGGTAGGAAAGAAGGAAGGAAGGAAGAAATGAAGGAAGGAAGGAAGGAAGTTGTGGGAGCTTCATCCCTGGAGGCTTTCAAGACTGGAGAGTCATCTGTCAGAAATGGTGTAGGGCAGGGGTCTCCAACCTTGGCTCCTGGAAGCCTGGCGGACTTCAACTCCCAGAGTTCCACAGCCAGCTGGCTGTGGAATTCTGGGAGTTGAAGTCCGCCAGGCTTCCAGGGGCCAAGGTTGGAGACCCCTGGTGTAGGGTCTCATGCTGAGGGGGGGGGGTTGGACTAGATGACCTACAAAGTCCCTTCCAAGTCTTAATCTGTAAGTAAGCTCCCCAAACAAATGGCCGAGATGGAGTCGATCCAAACCCAGCCCTGAAGACGAACAGAGACACCAAGCGGTTAAAATAAAACACCTTCCATAGAGACAGAATGAAAAACACAGAACAAAAAGACGAAGAGAGAAAGCCGTGCTGGTTTTTTCCTCCCCATCTGGTCAGGAAACCTGCATTTTCACGTGCAATTTAAGCTTTTTCAAGTATACCAAGCCTGCCACACCATCTGAGACCAAGATTGTTTGGGGGGAGAAGTCAGTTTCCCCACCCCACCCCCCAAGAAAACCATCTTCTGAAAGGCCCTTTTGCTGAGGGGGGGGGGCATTTACTCTCCCCCCATTTGTCCATGTCGGCGAGGGAAGATGTGGAATTCCTGGCCAAAAAGGCCCAGGAACCCAGGACAAAACAATCCTCTGGCATGCAGGTAGTCCTCAACTGATGACGCCCAAAGTTCCATCACTAAGTGAGACATGGGTTAAATGAGTTTGTTCCGCTTTGCAATCTTCCTTGCCACCGTTGCTAAGTGAATCGCTGCAGTTCTTAAGTTAGTAGCCCGGTTATTAAGTGAATCTGGCTTCCCCTTTGATCTTGCTCGTCTGGGGAGGTCGCAAAAGGGGATTGCTTGACCTCGGGACACACTGCAGCCATCATAAGTACAAGTCAGTTGACAAGCGTTTGGATTTGGATTGCATGCTGCAATGGTCGTCAAGTGTGAAAAAAACAGTCGTAAGTCCGGATTTTCGGTGCTGCTGTAACTTCAGTCCCTAAACGAATGGTCATTAAGTCAAGGACCATGTGGAGTAGTGTTGGGAGTACAGGAGGAGAACATCCGAAGAGGAGGATTTAGCTGTGCTCCCAAAGGACTCCAGAACAAGCGAACGATGAGGCAGGCAGCTCTGAAGGCACACAAAATGCTGGGATGCTTCACTAGTCTCACCAACCTTTTGGACCTCAGGGAGCCTCAAACTCCTAATTTTAAATCCCAGATTTAAAAATTCCCTGGGAAAATCCCCCAAAAACTCTGCAGGAAAATTCCCCACCCTGTTTTCCTTCCGATCGATCGTTCTTTATTTGGGATGGCAGGATACCGTCTCCAGCTCCGTTCTCAGGGGGAAAGAGAGAGAGAGAGACTTTTGGCTTCATGCAAGGAAAACAGCAGAAGCCGCAGAAGTCTTTCTTTCTCTCCCCCAAACTCCACCAGAAATGAGCCTTTGCCGGCACAGCCTTTTGGAGCAGGAGGCCTTGCAGGGTCCCAAAGACTCATTTCTGGTGGAATTTGGGGGAGAGAAAGAAAGACTTTGGCTGCTTTCCTTGCATGCAGTCAAAAGCAGAAGAAGAGAGAAGCGGAAAGAAGCAGCCCGGTGGCCAGGCTAGGCCAGGCGCAGGGGGCAAGTGGGGCAAGTTTCCCCCCTTCCCTCCCCTCCCCTCACTACCCCGTGTTGTTTGCAATGCAAGCGACACAAGCTTTGTGTTCCCATGGGCCATGTGGGCAGAGCATCCTGCGCAGCCTGGATTCATTGCTTTGGGGGTGACATTTCTCTGCAGATCACCCAAATTTTCTCATGGACCACCAGTGATCCCTAGCCCACTGGTCGGCGACCACTGGTCTAAAGCAGTGATGGCTAACCTATGACACGCGTGTCACTCGTGACACGCCGAGGCACTTTGACTGACACGCTTGTTGGTGTGGGGAAAACCTGCACATTTAGAGGCTGCCTGGGCTCTGCTCCAATCCCTGCTCCCTGCTTGTTGTGTGGAGGCCTGGTGTCACCGCTGCCGCGAGATCTTTGCAGCAGAGAACCAATTTTAAACTGAGGTTTGTCAGTTTCATGACCTCAGGAACGCTACAGGAGGAAAGGAGATCCATGAGGTTCACAGCCCTGTAAGGTGGCCTTCCGATCCCCCCATCCTGCCCCTGCAGCCCTGAGACCAGGGAGACGAGTTTCACAGCCCTGTGGGATCACCCCAGCCCAGTCCGTCATAAACCAAATTATTGATATTTCTTGAAGTGACACACGACCCGAGGAAGGCTACACTTTTTCCCGATTTTCGACACACCAAGCTGAAAAGGTTAACCATCACTGGTCTAGAGGGATGAGCAGCAGGAAAAGGGATTAGGAAAACTCCTAATCCCGCTGTGTAGGGCTTTGGCCAGGCCCCATTTGGAATAGATCTGTCCAGATCTGGAGACCTCGCTGATTTAAAAAAAAAAAAAAAGGGGGGGGGGGGGTCAATCGACGATAAGATTGAGCAAGTCCAGGACCAGCCACAACAACCGGTCGGAGGTCTGAGGGAGAAAACCTATCCGGAGGGATTGGAGGAGCTGGATATGCACGGCCTGGTGGGCAGAAGGGAAAAAGGGGGGGGACTTAGACCTTTAAATGCCGTATATTAGGGGTAGGAATAAGGCAGTATTTTATTTTTGCTTGGAGCTGAGTGGAAAGCAGGCTTTCCATGTTCTTGATTTTTGCCAAATATTGAAAATATGAGGGAAGGCGGATAGGCGTGTCCCAGCATAACGTTGCAGGATCCAATCTGGGTCAGTCCCCAGGATCAACGATCGAGTCTTCTCAAACATATGAAGAAAGGTTGGAAGGTTTGGGTATGGCCCCTCGAGAGAAAAGAAGGACTAGGTGGATCCTGGTAGGAGTGTACTCCAGGGTTTGAGGGGCTGCCAAAAAGGGGAAGGGGGTCAAGCTAGTCTCCAAAGCACCGGAAGGCAGGCCAAGAAGCAATGGGTGGAAACGGGACAAGGAGAGAGTCAGCCTGGAAATAAGGAGGAATCTTCTGATGTTGAGAGCAATCAATCCATCAAACAGAAGGTTGCCCCCAGAAGTCGTGGGAAGCTTTCAAGAAGAGATTGGGCTGCCCTCTGTCAGAAAGGGTGTAGGGTCTTGGGTGGGGGCTGGACTAGATGACCTCCAAGGACCCTTCCCCCTCTGTTATCTGGAGAGGGAGAGAAACAGAGGAATGGAATAACTTTTCTCCAGAAGTTGTGGGCGCTTCCATCCCTGGAGGTTTTTTAAGAAGAGATTGGGCAGCCGCCTGTCTGAAATGGTCTTGCTTCAGCAGGAGGTTCGACGAGAGAGAGACAGAAAAAGAGAGAGAGAGAGAGGGGGGGGGGCAGTCCTGGGGTCTGGGGAAGGCTCTGCATCGGAGGCAGAGATGGGGCTGTCCGACAGTTATCAGCTGCCTTTGGAGTCGGAGATCAGTAGAGAAGAAGAAGAACAGCTGGAGCCTGTTCCCAGTGTGTGCATGCACAGAGCTGCCAGATGAAGGAAATAGCTAAGGAACAAGGGTCGGCTTGGGAGTCAAGGCTCAGGTGGATGGGCCCTCCCAGAAGGAATAAAAGGAGCGAAAGGGCAGTGGGGTTTGCAGGAGCCAATTAGTTCCATTCATGAGGGTGAAGATCTGCCCCTGACTTCTTGCCAAGTCGTTGCTGTGACAGTGTGGCGTTTTGGAAGCTATCGGCCTGGCAACTCTCCCTGCCTGATCAAGGTCTGTAGTTGTGAAACCTCATGAAAGACAGTTGGCCGGGATTTGGCTGGAGAGGAATTCACTTTGACCTGAATCAAAGGGCTTTTATCGGGACGAGGAGTCGGCTTCATGATCTTGGAGAAGCCTCGGTCAGAACAACCAGATTGCAAGCAGACCAAAACTGTTTCCCCAAACTGAGGCTCCGGGAGAAGAAGGGAAGGGGCTCCGGGGACTAAGCCCCCCCCCCTCCCGACTGCCACGATGGCCAAAAACACTGCTTTGGATGGTGGTTTGATGCCCCAAAGGGGCTGGGTGGAAACATCAGCATGCTACCGAAATGAGAAAAGTTTGTTTTGAGGGGCTCGGTCCTCCTCCAGATGGAAACCCAAGGGGCTCGGAGGGCGTGGTGGCTCCGGGGAGGGGTGGAGTGGGCAGGGCCAGACAGGGGTGGGGTTTGCCAGGTCACCGAACCAGCCATAAAATCAAACTACTGGTTCGCTCAAACTGGGATGAACCAGAAAGCAGCCCACCCCGGGGCATTTCCTCACTGAGGACTAGCACCTTCTGCTCCAAGCATCCCCCTGCTTGCACCAGAGGACAGCAAAATCACTTGGCTTGCCCAGATGTTGCTTCCGTACAGTTAATCCTCCTTTCGACGTATCCCACGGGATTTGGGAAACTAAGTGGGAAGGGAGAGAGAGGGATAAGAAAAGGGATTTTGGAGCCAAGCCAAAAAATTCCCCCTCCCCCCCAGTCTACATCTGTTTATTTTGCCCCCCCCCCCAAGGTGACAACTTTAAGATGGGTGGACTTCAACTCCCAGAATTCCCAGAAGTCACCAACTTTGGCAACTTTGAAGACTTGTGGACTCCAGACTCCCAGAATTCCTCCGCCAGCTTTGAATTCTGGGAATCCAAGTCCACCCCTCTTAAAGCTACAAGATCCCAACGGACCTCGGGAAAGACCAACAACTCACGGATGGCTTGACCAGAGGACAGAGAAGTGATCGGGGTGTAAAACGAGCCGTTAGAAAAATGTGCTGTCCCATTTTTACAAAAAGAAAGAAAAAGCATTGTGTAAAAAAATAATAATAATAATAAAGGAGGAGGAGGAGGAGGAGGAGGGAAAAATCCAGAGCTTGCAGCAAAGGGGGAAATGGGTCAAAGGAAGCGGATTCCCACATCCAGCCAGGCACAGTCAGCACTGCAGCACTTGGGTAGGGGGGTGTCTTTTGGGATCCACCTGCCCTGGAGACCCCACCCCTGCTAAGGAGGTTGGGATCACCCCCTGCATTCTTCCCCCTCCCCTGGAAGCCTGGAAGGAGGCACCAGCTGCCCTCTTAAAGCTAAGAAAAGATTAGACATTCATTTGTCTGGGGTGGTATAAGGCAGGGGGTTGGCTAGAAGATCTCCAGGATCCCCTTCCAGCCCTGGCATTCTATGATTCCCATTTTCACCCTCTCTCTCTCTCACACACACACACACCCCTACCTGCCGCCCTTGGGTTCAAGGGGAAAGAGGCGAGCATCTCCTCCATTGGGAGGCCGAGGAAGCCGCCCCAAAGACCTGCCAGCTCCTCCCCCTTCCGATCGCCCAAGGCTTCCCCCGCTGCCTCCCAGCTGGCCCTTGCCGGCCGTGGAAGAGGCCTGGGGAGGTGCCAGGTAGGGCCATAGGTTGCCCTGCCTTGCAGCCCCTGGGCTTAGGGGCTACCGACTTTGGGTTGCAAAAGGTAAGACAGTCACCAAGGGGTGCTGAAGACAGGAAGCAAACCGGCTCGCTGCCGCCATCCAATGATCCCCAGGGGTTTTGCAGCTGGGACTGTCCTCCACTGCCCCAGGGCAGACCTGGGCCGCCCTCCTTTCAGCTCCTCCTGCAGCCATGGACAGAGAACTGGAACACAGCCGGAGAGAGAGAACGGCGGGGGGCAGGCAAACCGGCTTGCCGTATCTCTGCCCAGACGCCAGACCAAGCTGCAAAAACACACACCCCCCCCCAGCTGTTTGTCCGCAGTCCTTGAGCAGGGGGTTGGCCTAGATGACCTCTGAGGCCCCTTCCAACTCTGCTCCTCCCTTGAGTGGGGCATTCAGCCCTCCCTGAGATCTCCATGCCAGACATCGTTGGACGCCAAGGACCTTTGGTTCACCAGGAGCCAAGGCCGCCACATTAACCTGCTCCACCGGCCCAAGAGGAGGGGACTGCTCACATCAGCCGGCAGCATCGCCTCTTCTGGGCCAGCCTCTCTTCGGCTGGAGCGGTCAACTTGAGGAGGGGAGGGTCCCCCCTGGCCGCTGGGAAGCACCCGCTGGCGTTGGGCTCCGCCTGGGGGGCTGGGTGAGCCGGGCAGGTGCCGGGCAGGAGGTCTTCCGTGGGGGCACGCTGCAGCTTGGCCGCTGCCCGCTGGCGCTTGAGGTCCGCTAAGGTGTGGTGGGCCTTCTCCTTGCTGAGGCCGGATGCCGACTCCTCCTGGGCAGCCATCTGGGAGGAAGAGGTGCGGTCTGGCCGCTTGGGGTAGAAGGGATGAGGGGGCACGGTGCCGTTGGGCTCCTCTGGCCCCCTGGCTTCCGCTTCCGGGTCCCGCTGGGATGCAAAGAGGAAGGGTCTGAGTTGAGCAAAAGCCCCCCCCCCCCACGCTCTTCCCCGTAGACCAGAGGCCCCCCAACTTTGCAACTTTAAGCAATGGCGGGGTTCAAATTATTCAACAACCAACTCTCTTGAACCGGTGTGAACCGGCTGAATCTCACCACTGACTTTAAAGACTGGTGGACTTCAACTCCCAGAAAGCCCTCACCTGAAATGCCAGCACCTGAGTCTCGGGTGAGGAAAGGGGGAGCGGGACGATGACCAGGGAAGGGCCCGGGTCTTGGGGAAGCTGCCACCCCCTCCATCTCTGGCTCCCACCTGGACTCGGAGCTGCCCGTCGGCCTGTCTGTCCTCGTCCTCCAGTTCTCCCTCGCTCTGCCGCCGTTGCCACACGATGGCCTCCTTGGCGTGCTCCTTGCGGTAGAGGTTGGTGCGCTGGGTCACGCTGACCCGCCTCACCACTTTCCTGGGGGGTGGGGCAAGAAAGGCACAATTGAGTCCCCCTGGGAGCCATGCTCCTCCAGGAATTTGGAGCCCTCTCCAACCCTCCTCTCTCCCTCTCCCTCTCCCTCCTTCTACAACTGGCGATGTGACCCAGTTGGGCCATGAAATGTCTGCAAGAAAATCACAGAGCTCAGAGAACACCAAGGACCCCACAGTCCTCCTCATCCCTTCCTTCCTTCCCTCCCTCCTTCCTTCCTTCCTTTCTTCCTTCCCTCCCTCCTCTTTCCTTCCTTCCCTCCCTCCTTCCTTCCTTCCTTCCCTCCCTCCTTCCTTCCTTCCCTCCCTCCCTCCCTCCCCCTTCCTTCCTTCCTTCCCTCCCTCCTTCCTTCCTTCCTTCCCTCTCCTTCCTTCCTTCCCTCCCTCCTTCCTTCCTTCCCTCCCTCCTTCCTTCCTTCCTTCCCTCCCTCCCTCCTCATTCCTTCCTTCCCTCCCTCCCTCCTTCCTTCCTTCCCTCCCTCCCTCCCCCTTCCTTCCTTCCTTCCCTCCCTCCTCTTTCCTTCCTTCCCTCCCTCCCTCCTTCCTTCCTTCCTTCCTTCCCTCCCTCCTTCTTTCCTTCCCTCCCTCCCTCCCTCCCTCTCCCTTCCTTCCTTCCTTCCTTCCTTCCTTCCTTCCTTCCTTTCCTCCCTCCCTCC
The DNA here is from genome assembly GCA_033807585.1 of Hydrophis major. Lineage (NCBI taxonomy): Eukaryota > Metazoa > Chordata > Lepidosauria > Squamata > Elapidae > Hydrophis > Hydrophis major. The sequence goes on from CM066330.1 coordinate 267,395,006, forward strand.
TTCCTTCCTTCCCTCCCTCCTCATTCCTTCCTTCCTTCCTTCCTTCCTTCCTTCCTTCCTTCCTTCCTTCCTTCCTTCCTTCCCTCCCTCCTCATTCCTTCCTTCCTTCCTTCCTTCCTTCCTTCCCTCCCTCCTCATTCCTTCCTTCCTTCCTTCCTTCCTTCCTTCCTTCCTTCCTTCCTTCCTTCCTTCCTTCCTTCCTTCCTTCCTTCCTTCCTTCCTTCCTTCCTTCTCCTCTCTGCAAACCCCACTGCCTGCCAGCACTGATGATGCTATCTGGTTGGGTCATGAAACGTCTACAAACCACCAATCTCAGAGAGCACCAAGGACCCCACAGTTGTCATTTACTTCCTCCTCCTCCTCCCTGTAAACCCAACTTCCTTCTAGCACTGATACTGTTCCCTAGTTGGGTCATGAAACGTCTGCAAGAAAACCGCCAAGCTCAGAGAGCCCCAAGGAGCCCACAGTTGTTATGATCTTCCTCCTCCTCCTCCTCCTCCTCTCCCTGCCTGCTTGCTCTGGCCATCCCTCTCCCCACCCGGCCCCTGGAGCCCACCCTCGGCTGCCGGCACTGGACGTCCGGCGCTGCAGCAGTGACTTCTGCTTGTCCTGGGACTTCATGATGGCGTCCTGCTTGTGTTTCAGCTGCAGAAGCTTGGCCCGCACGTCTTCATTCGCACACACATCTGTCAGGGGGAGAGAGAGGGAGAGAAAGAGAGGCAGCCTCAGTGCCGCCACCAAAACCGCCCAAAGCGGCTGGCTTCACTCAACCTGACAAGCCCAGGTCGACAGGAATTGGGCGAAACATGTGTGAATGCAGTGACTAGAGGTTAACGGGCCTGGCTAGGACATGCTGGGTGAACTCAGTCAGGTTATGAATAACCCTTCTTATTCTCTTGTCTTCCCAACTGTAGAAAGAGCTGGGGTGTTTTGTATGTGTGTGTGTGTTAAAATCACTGGATCAATTCAAGCAACCACCAAAGTGAACAGACAAAACTTGGTTCCAATCTTCCTCCCTTCTCTTTCCCAAAAGCCTTCTTCCGAAGCAGGTGAGCAAAATTGTGCTCCTTGCAACGGGCTTCCCCTTCTGTGGGGGTGTGTGTGTGGGTCCTTGGTGCTCTCTGAACCGGGGTTTCTTTCCTTGCAGACGTTTCATGATCCAACTAGGTAATATCATCAGTGTTGGAAGGTGGGTGGGGTTTGGTCTCTGATTATATACAAGAGACATGCCCTGTCAAATGTGTGTGTGTGTGTGTGTGTGTGTGTATGTACAGTATATGTATATCTATATGTATGTGGATCTTTGGTTATTCGGGTTTTCTCCCGCGTAAGATTGGAAGTATCTAGGCGACGTTTCGATGAAGTCTCATTCATCATCTTCAGGCTTGTGTCTTCTGCTCTGTGCTTCTCAGAGTGATGTGAGCTTGCAGCTTACTCTGAGAAACACAGAGCTGAAGACACAAGCCTGAAGATGATGAATGAGACTTCATCGAAACGTCGCCTAGATACTTCCAATCTTACGCGGGAGAAAACCCGAATAACCAAAGATCCACATACAAATACCCGCGAGAACCTCAGAAAACATATATATGTATATATATATATATGTATTTATATCTGTATGTGTATGTGTGTGTGTGTGTTTATACATATACGTACATACATACATACATACATAAATGGAGAGCCAAATTCTCCATCCATCCAGGAAATCTACTCTATATAAAGGGAGCAACCTAACTCCCCTTGCTTCCAGCACTGATGACGCTACCTAGTTGGGTCAGGAAACATCTGCAAGGAGACCCCCGAGCTCAGAGACCCCCGGAACTCCCCAGTTCAACCCTGAGCTGCAAGTATCTTCCTCCGTTGCTGTCTTAGCAGCAACCTTCTCTACAGGGAAACCCTGCAGGGTTAAGGGCCCAGTTCTGGCCCACTGAGGGGGCACCTGAGCCTGGCCAGAAGCTCCGGGTGGGAGGCCCAGGCCACCCCGTCCTCCTCTGCCCCTCCCTCCGGCTCCTCTCGCTCACCCAGCGGGCTTTCCTCCAGCACCGACTTCCCGTTGAGGTCCGCTCCATGGGCCACCAGCAGCTCCACCAAGGGCATCTGTCAGCCAGAGGGAAAAGGGGGTTCAGGGGAGGGAGACCCCAGGCTGGGCATTAAGTGGGGCGGGGGAAGCCAGCCTCTGGGGATTCAGAGCCCCGGAATCGGGGCTCACAATTGCCTAGCTTTGCACCTGCTGGGCAGGGTCCCCACCTGAGTTAGCGGCACTCACCTGGCCCCAGCAAGCGGCGGCATGAAGCGGCTGCCATCCATCCTCGTCCCTGGCGCTCAGGCTGGCCTGGTGTTCGATCAGGAGCTCCGCAGCCTCCAAGTAGCCATTGGCCGAAGCGATGTGCAGCTGGGGGGCAGGAAAAGGGGAGGCTGGTTTCCTTGGGGGAAGAGAGGGGCGCACAGAGGCGGGCGGGCTGAGTGGCTGGGCCTCACCTGGGCGGGGCAGGGGGGCTTCCTAAGGCTAAGCAGAGGTGGACCGAGTCCCATGGGTCTGGGCAAGGAAGAGCCCCCACCAGCGCCTGGGCCGGCTTCGACCCGGCTCCTACTGGCACCTCAGAAGGGGAGAAGGAAGCACAGGTGTTCTGCAGAGAAAGGAGGGAGGGAGGGGATGGATGGATGGATGAAGGGAGGGAGGGAGGGAGAATAGGAGGAAGAAAAGGGATGGAATGATGGGAGGGAAATGGGAGGAAAAGAGGAGGGAAATGAGATAGGAGAGAAGGGAGGGAGGGAAGGATGGCTGGATGAAGGGAGGGAGAGAGAGAGGAGAATTGAAGAAAAGGGATGGACTGATGGGAGGGAGGGAGATGAGATGAGAGAGAAAGGAGAGAGAGATGAAGGAAGGGATGGATGGTTGGATGAAGGGAGGGAGGGAGGAGAATAGGAGAAAGAAAAAGGATGGATGGATGGGAGAAAGGGAGGGAGGGAAATGGGAGGAAGGGAAGAAAGGAAGAGAGAGAAGGGAGGGAGGGAGGAAGGGAGGAAGGAAGGAGAATAGGAGGAAGAAAAGGGATGGATGGATTGATGGGAGGGAGGGAGAAGAAAGGGGGGAGGGACATGGGAGGAAGGGAAGAAAGGAAGGGAGGGAGATGAGATGGGAGAGAAAGGAGGGAGGGAGGGAGGGATGGATGGATGGATGAAGGGAGGGGAGGAGAATAGGAGGAAGAAAAGGGAGGGATGGATTGGTGGGAGGGAGGGAGGGAGGGAGAAGAAAGGGAGGAAGGGAGGAAGGAAGAAAGGAAGAAAGAAAGAAAGATTCAGGAGGACTTCTCCACCCCGCTTCCCTCAAGTCATCCCAGGGTCATCCCGGATTCCCCTCACCAGGGTGGCCTTGTGGTCCAGAGGGGTGTCCAGATCGACTCCTTCCTTCACCAACTGCTGGATGTCCTTCACCAGGGCGCCCTCCACGGCTGAGCGAGCCTCCTCAATGCTGGCCTGCGTGATCTCTAAGGGGAGGAAGACCAGCGGAGGGTCAGCGAAGGGGTCAGCAGCCACATACAGGGGGATGTCTGGAGGCAGAAGCGGTGCCGACTCAGGTGGGCTGCCTGCCTCACTTGAAGGCAACCCCAAGAAGCTGCTGCTGCTGCTGCTTCCAGTCACGGAGAGGCTGTGGGGTTCAGGGCTGAAGCCAGGGCTCGTCCTTGGTGCTCTCAAGGCGTGCAGGTTTTCTCACTGACGTTGCATGACCCCAGTCGGGTCATGAAACGCCTGCAGGGAAACCACCCAGCTCGGAGAGCACCCGGGATCCCAGGGTTTCTTCTTCACTGTTATGTGCCTGCCCAGAATTGGGGCTGGGGGTCCTGCCAAAAGACCCTCCCTGGGCTGGAAGGATCTGGACGTCAGGCCTTGCCTCCAAAGCAAGCTGAGATCAGGGAAGGAAGCAGTCACACGTCGGGCAGGATAGAGCCTCTTTGGCCAGGAGCAGCTGGGCCAACCAGGTCAGAGAGTGGGAGGGAGCGAGGAGGGTCCAGAAGCCCCTGGAAGAGCCCAGACCGGAAGCCCCTCACCTCGGTCAGCCATGGCCACCTCCAGGTAGTCCAGGGTGGCCTCGTCCTCACACAGGTCGTATGGCATGTTCCCATCTGAGTTCACAGCAAGCAGGTTGGCACCCCTGGAGGAAAAGGGGAAGAAAGAGAGAGAGAGAGAGAGAGAGAGGCGGTGAAGCTGGCAGCCGCCGAGACTCCCGGCCGCTGGGGGGGGTGTAGGGGGGCATCTGAGAGTAACCAATACCAGGAGCTATTTTGGTCCAGGGAGCTGGCCAAACCGGCTCGGCTGCATGGCAGGAGATTGGGTTTCCACCTCTGGCCACTCCCTCCTGTTCACAGTGGCCGAAACTTGGCACCTGGCGTCTCCCTCCCTCCCTCTAAGGGGAACCCCCCCCCCCAGGATGGTGGAGGAAGGGGGCTAACCGCTAGGCCAGCCCTGCCACCTGCTGATGGCTTTAGCCAACGCTCAGGAGGCAAGCGGAGAAGAGGAGGAAGGGACTGAGGGAGCCCTGCTGACCGAGCCTTTCTGGCCCAAAGAATGCCACCTGGGGCCTCATTGCATTATTCTCAGGTGGCAACCTGAAGATGGCAGTCAAGCCAACCTTGGCCACTTTAAGACGGGTGGACTTCGACTCCCAGAATTCCTCATGCTGGCGGAGGCATTTAGTTGACTCTACTTTATTGTCATTGCAACGAAATCAAACACCATCTCCAGGGCACATCATGACCATGAAAATAAACACAAACACACACCCTTTGCCCCTCCACACACTGAACCGGAAACCTTCCACACCACACCGACACAGCACAAAACAGCAGAATTCAACAGAGCTCCTGCCCTGGGATAGAAGCTGTTTTTCAGCCTAGTTGTCCTTGTTTTTGTTATTCTGTACCGTCTGCCAGACGGTAACAGTTAAAAAGGGGGGCTTCCTCGGATGAGATGGATCTTTGAGGATGTTTTGGACTTTCTTAAGGCAGCAGGAGCTCTAAAGCTCTTCCAAAGAGGGGAGAGGGAAACCCAGGATCCTCTGAGGGGCAATGACATTAACCCTCTGGATCTCTGTCCTATCTGCCCCTGTGCAATTGGCAAACCATACAGAGGTAGAGGATGTTAAAATGCTCTCTCTGGTGCAGCGGTAGAAGGTCACCAGCAGTTTTCCATCCGGTTGTTGTTTCCTGAGAGGCCTCAGGTAGTCTTATCTCTGCTGGGCCCTTTTGACCAGGGCTGCAATGTGAGCCCCCCAGGTCAGGTCCTCTTTTAGGGTAACACCCAGAAACTTAAAACCGGCCACTTGCTCCCCTCGGTCTCCATTGATAAGCAAGGGCTGGATGTCTGATCTGTTCCTTCTATATAGTCCACTATAAGCTCCTTGGTCTTATTGGTGTTGAGGACCAAGTTATTGTCTCCACACCACGAAAGCAACTGTTGGTCCACCTCATCTCGGTAGGCAGACTCATCCCCCCTCTGAGATAGTCCCACCACTGTTGTATCATCTGCAAATTTAGCAGTAATATTACCAGCATGAGTGGGAATGCAGTCCTGCCCGTAAAGAGTATAGAGTAAGGGACTCAACAGCAACCTTGTGGTGGACCAGTGTGAAGAATAAGGGCTGAAGATCACCTAATTCTGGGAGTGGAAGCCCCCCAGTCTTAAAGGGGCCACGGTTGGACACCCTTGCAGTAAAGGTTGCGATGGAAACATTACAACAAAGATCGCAAAACTGCACCTTTGCAATCTTAAAATAACGCAATACAGGCAGTCCTTGACTTAGGACCGCCACGGAGCCCAACCCTTCTGTCGCTCAATGAGACAGGGGTTACGTGAGTCTTGGCCCATGGTGGCTAAGGTGCATCAGTGTACTTGTTCAGTTAGTAACGTAGTCGTTAAGCGAATCCGGGCTTCCCCAGGGACTCTGCTTGTTGGAAGGTCGCAAAAGGGGATTGTGCGACCTCGGGAGGCTGTGACCATCGTAAATAAGAGACTCATTGCCAAGCGTCCAAATTTTGATCATGTGTCCAGCATGGGGAGGCTGCAACAGTCCTAAGTGCCGTCTTAAGTTTCAACGGTCACTAAATGAATTAGGACTACCTGCCATGTGCTACTGTAACACCATAAGGCTGCCTCTTCCTTCCTCCAGTATCTTCCCCCCCTCCCCCCAATGCCTGAAGAGCACTGGCCCCCTCTTCCTCGCAGCCACTTAGGAGAAAAGCCACGGGAATCTCCATGGCTCACACTTTTGCCCGTGACCAGCCCCCAAGATGCCCCGCCAGTGAGGAAAGCAGAGCAGGGTCCTCATTGGCAGAACTGGGAGCCCGACTGGTACTGGGGGAGACCACCAGCGTTAAGGTATTGACGATTTAATAGCTGACCAGCTGCTGTAAGGCTATTATGTTATATTATATACAGTATTATATATTATATTATTATATTATATTATATTATATTATATTATATTATATTATATTATATTATATTAATGATATTATTATATTATATTATATTATATTATATTATATTATATTATATTATATTATATTATATTATATTATATTATATTATATTATATTATATTATATTTATTATATTATATTATATTATATTTATTATATTATATTAGGCTGAGGTTGGGTCCCACAGGGTTATTGCCGTTTTAAGAAGCTGTCTATATAAGGGTGGCCATGAGAGGGCATTTTTCTCTCTCCTTGTGTTCTGTCTCCATTGTAATTCTCTGTGCAGAGTAATAAAGACTGATTGCTTGCCAGGTATTTGCCTATCTCGGATATGTATGTAGTCTTGTATGTAAACCACTGTTAAAAGACAAAAAAGCCTCTGTGTGTGCTGTGTTTTGCTCCTGGGTTGTCTCAGAATAGTAGTCCCACTGCAAAGACTCTGACAACCAGGCGGGCGGATAGTAGGTCCCAGTGGCAGTGACCGAGGCTGGCTAGCCCACATCTGGCTAGGAGGGCCCAACACCTAGGGTCCCGGACCAACGACAGACTGACCAAACTCCCCTGGGTGGCCTATGGGGTTCTGGCCTATGGGGTTCGGGGGGGGGGCAGTGGGAGGGTAAACTGTGTTTCCTGCCCAAACTCAGATTTGGGGATGGGATGTGACACCCATAATCCTTCATGACCCTGTGCACAGTCCTTGAAGAGTGAAGACCACAAATCCTACTGGCTGGGTAAATAAGACCGATAAGCCCTGGGGGAAAAGCTGGGGGGGTAGGTGTCTCCTACTCAGAGTTAATGCCAGGGTGAGGGCAGGTCAATGGAGAGATTACGCTCAAGAGGAAGACACCGGAAGCTCCATGCCCACCCCAACCCCCCCCCAGTGTCCACCTCCAAGTCTTAAAAAAAAAGGCTTGACAAGGGGTGCCCTTATCTCAACAACGGAGCCAGTTTGGCCTAGTGGTTAAGCATCAGCCTCAGGCTACACGACAGAAGTTGGTGAGTTCTACTCCCACCTTAGGCTTGACATCCAGCTAGGTGACTGTGGGCCAATTGCCAGAAGATGGCGGACCTCTAGTCTGCCTAGCCATGAAAGCGGGCTGGGTGATTTGGGGTCAATTACCAAGAGTTTGTGAGTTCTAGTCCCATCTTAGCCCTGAAAGGCAGAGGGGTGAGCGTGCGCCAGTCGCTCTCCTTCACCTCACCTCACCGGGTTGTTGTTGTGGGGAAAGGAGGAAAAGGGAGGAATGCTGGATAGATTTGCCAGCTTGAGTTATTCATAAAGACAATAAAGGCAGGATATAAACATAAATATTTCCTGAAGGTGGGAGAGGAAAGGAATTGCTTCAGCGGCTGAAGAACAAACTATCTACAAAGTTTATATTATTTACAAAATCCACCCAATTGCCGGAATGACCCCTAAGCCACCAACGTATTCCTGGCTCTCCCACGTAGCCCAGCATGAGGGCCCTCTGGCCTGCCTCCCCTCCTCCCCCCCCCGCAGGGCTAGCGGAGACCCTCAAAGACCACCCGCCCACCCAAGTGCTTTGCCCTGCCTTCCAAGGAGCCGCTCCTCGTACCTCTGGATGAGCAGCTCCACCAAGAGCAGGTGCCCACAGGTGGCGGCTGCGTGCAGTGGAGTCCAGAGTTCGCTGTCGCAGGCGTTCACATCGGCCCCAGCGTCCAGCAGCAGCTCCACCATCACCCCATAGTCGTCGATGCAGCACTGGGAAGGGGAGAGGTACATGAGGGGGGGGCGGCGGCTCCGGAAGGCCCCACTTCTCCCCTCCAGGGGCATTGTCCCTTGGCTTGGACTAGGGGTCTCCAATAGCTGGAAGGAGAGACCCCCCCCTCCCCTCCCAAGCTTCTTACCACGGATCCATCTTGGTGGTTTCCCATAGCAGGAAGTCCTGGACTGACAACATTTAGTGCAGGGGGGGGGTCCCCAAACCTGGCTGAGCATGGCCTGGGGGGTCACATGACTGGGTGGGTCAAAAGATTAGAAACTCACTTTAACAAAGCTCTTGGAGCCGGGTTGGACTATGTGACCTCTGGGGTCCCCTCCAGCCCTTGGATTGCTGTGCTGTTTCAAAGCATCTTCTCAAGCTGAGTCCAGGGCCAGGGTTTGTGGTCCTTCCTTCCTCTTTTTTCTTTCCCTCCCTCCCTCCCTCCCTCTATCCACCCATCCATTCATCCATCTCTCATTCACATGCCTTTCCCTTCCCTCTTTCTCCCTCCTCTCCCTTTCTTTCTTTCTCCCATCTCTCCCTCTTTCTTTTTCTTCTTCTTCCTTTTAAGAGAAAGAAAGAAAGAAAAAAAGAAGGAGGGAGGGAGGGAGGGAGGGAGGGAGGAAGGAAGGAAGGAAGGAAGGAAGGAAGGAAAGAAAGAAAGAAAGAAAGAAAGAAAGAAAGAAAGAAAGAAAGAAAGAAAGAAAGAAGGAAGGAAGGAAGGAAGGAAGGAAGGAAGGAAGGAAGGAAGGAAGGAAGGAAGGAAGGAAGAAAGAAAGAAAGAAAGAAAGAAAGAAAGAAAGAAAGAAAGAAAGAAAGAAAGAAAGAGAGAGCTACCATGCATCTCTGTGCTATTCGTGGTATATTTTCAACTGGAACCTTTTTCTCCTTAAATCAGGGGTCCCCAAACTTGGCCGCTTTAAGTCTGGTGGACCTGAACTCCCAGAATTCTCAGAGTTGAAGTCCACCAGTCTTAAAGCGGCCAAGTCTGGAGACCTCTGGTTTAGTGACCATTCAAAGTTATTTATGACGGTCACCGTGGCCCCAAATCATCATGATTGCCCCCCCCCCGCTCCTTTCGTGACCTTCGAACAAGCCAAGTCAACGGGGGGACTCCAGACCCACTGAACAGCCGTGGGGCTAACTTAACCAGGCGCAGGGATTCGTTTAACAACAGTGGCAAGCAAAGTCAGCCAAAAAAAAACCCCAAAAACAACCGCCGGGCGAAGCTCATTTTAAGATCAGGCCGGGCTTAGCCAGAGGAACTTTGCGGGCTCGGCTGCGTGGATTACCTGTCACCTCTACGGTCTCGGAAAAGGGCATTGAGGGAAAAGAGGAAACTGGGCCCTTCTGGATCTTGGGACTTTACCCTCGGCGCCACTTTGTGTGTTTACTCAACACAACGGCAGCGCTGCCAAAAGGGTTGACAATCCACCAGAGAAGGAGCGAAGGGGGAAGAGAGAAAGGCGACCCTTTGAAACAAGGGGCGGGATGTAGGGACGTCGGGCTGCTGAGTGAAGGAGTGAATGAACGAAGCGATGAAAAGCGAAGGAGCGGAAGGAGGGAGAGAAAGGGACAGTCGAGGGAGGAGAGCTACATGCCTAGAGGCCCAAGGAGGTCCCGGCCTCCGGGAAGGAGTGACTTAGGGCCCCCCCCACAGGTCCACAAGACACTTGTTAGGAGAGGCCTCCTCTTGCATCTCGTTCCTGACACACATCACACACGGCCCTGAAGGTAGCTTAGGATGCAGCCTCCCCCATCAGGTGCCCTCTGGATCTCAAGGCCTGCCACTCCTCCTCTGGCTGGCACCAGGTGGGATGGAGCTCTGCTTACCTGTGTCGGGAGGACAGCACTGCTGTCAGGCTGTGCTCCCTTTAGATCCCAAGAAAGAAATACTCAGACTCCAGCAAGGGAGCAGCCCCTGGGATGCTGTGGGAGCTCATGTGTGTGTGGGGTGCCTGCACCTGAAAAGCACCTGACACCTGGCCCAGGAGGGGAGAGAACGGAGGGCAGCCGGAGAGAAGCACAAGGGCTCACCTGGTGCAATGCGGTCAGTCCATCCTCGTTGCTCAGATTGGGGCTGATGCCGTTCTGAAGGAGCTGGTGAACTGTAAAAAGAGAAATATTTCTCTCAGACCAGGATCCGGGGCAGGGCGGGATGGGGGGGGGGGTAGCTGTTGGCCCCAAGGATGCCAAAAATACACCCAGCCTGTTAAGGTCCAATCTAGACAGGGCAATTCCTCTCCAGATCCCGACTTGCAGTGCACCAGTAGACGAACAATTTGGGCCCACAGCTAGAGGGGAGGGGGCTGGGAGGTAGGGACAGAATCAAGATTGGAGAGATTCGACCTGGAAATAAGGAGAAACTTTCTGACAGGGAGAACCATCCACCCCTGGAACAGAAGTTGCCTTCAGAAGTTGTGGGAGCTTCATCATCCCTGGAGGCTTTCAAGAAGAGACTGGACTGCCCTCGGTCAGAAACAGTGAAGGGTCTCCCGCTTGGGTGAGGGGTTGGACTAGATGACCTACAAGGTCCCTTCCAACTCTGATTATCTGTTATCTGTTAAGATCACGGGAAGTGTTAATACCACTTTTATAAAGCCACAGTAAGGCCACAGCTAGAGTCCTGCCTCCAGTTTTGGTCACCACATTATAAAAAAGAGGTTGAGACTCTAGAAAAAGCGCAGAGAAAAACAACTAGGAGGATGAAGGGACTGGAGGCTAAAACATACGATGAACGTTTACAGGAACTGGGCCTGGCTAGTCTAGGGAAGAGAAGGACCAGGGGAGGCAGGAGAGCATCTTCCAATAGTTGAGGGGCTGCCCCGGAAAGGATGATGGGGTCAACCTATTCTCCAAGGCACCTGAAGGCCAGACAAGGAAGAATGGATGGCGACTGAACAAGGAGACAGATTCAACCTGGAACTGAGGAGAAACTTCCTGACGGTTGGAACAATTACCCAGCGGGACAGCTTGCCACCAGAAGTGCTCCATCAACAGAGGTTTTCAAGAAGAGGCTGGACGCTGCTTGTGTGAAATGGTGTATAGGGTTTCGTGCCAGAGCAGGGGGTTGGACTAGAAGACCTCCAAGGTCCCTTCCAACTCTTATTATTTTGTTAAAGCCCAAACCAAACTTTCACCTGTGGGAAAGTATGGCCCTTTTGAAAGACTTGTGGAGTTCCATATTTGCCCACTCCTGACCTTGACTCAGAGGCCTCCTCAAGGCCACCCTTCATTGCAAGGAGCCGCCATCAGCGGCCGGTGCCAGGCTTGGCCGAAACTCCCATGGAGCTCCGGGTTGGGTGGAGTCAGCTGAGGACTCACAGAGGGAATGCCAACCTTGACAGGGAAGGAAGCCAAGAGCTTAACCTGCATTCAGGTAAGAAACTGAACAAACAGTCCAAAGGCCTGATCTCACAGGCACCACGGCCTATTGTGCCCCCAACAAACCAAGGCCTTTTGCCAAGGAAGGGGCAGCCCAGGAGAGTGTGGAGGAACAGCAGGGGGAGAGCCCAGAGTTCACAAAAACTTGCAATTTGGTCCATTAAGGCAGGGGCCTCCAACCTTGCCCACTTTAAGACTGGTGGACTTCAACTCCCAGAATTCCCCAGGGGAATTGGCCAAGGTTGGAGGCCCCACCCTTTGTGTTCTGACCCAGGCTTCGTAAACCGTAATTACCCACACACTTATTTTAAAAACAAGACTTAGTTTATTGCAACGCTGAGAAGTGTTTTCCTTCCCAGCCGGAATTAATCTCAAAACAGTCCCCCGAGATAAGCACCCACCTTTCAGTTGTGTGAAGTGCTGCCAAAAACAGAAGCATCCAATGAACTAGAAAAGAAACCAATCGAAGTACACAGAGCTTCAAGGAGGTCTCGGAACCAATCGAACTACTTTGCTTCCCGCAAAGGTTTCATCACCTTGGCCTGACTTTTATCCCTTCTGGGAGGGGCCATCACCTCCCAGCCTTACTCCCGAGTCGCCCCTTGTGTCTTAGCTGCTCTCGCCTTCTAGCAGCTCTGCACACATGCGCCCTGGAACAGGCTCCCCTTGTTTCTCTGCCTCGCTGCTGCCAGACTCCAAAGGCAGCACCCCATTCCCAGATGGTCCTGGCCCCATCGGACGCAGGACCCTCATCCGAGTCCTCGCCAGACTCCCTGACTGGTCCCCTCTCTTCCCCACTGTCTGATTCTGCTGCGGTCTGCACCGGCTGCCGGCGAACCACAACACTTTGTGGCTTCCTCAATGGGCAGCAGGAACCCCAAAATCCTGCAATCAAAGGTGAGGACACTACCAGATTCTGCCCGTGGAAGTATAGGGGTTTGGCATTCCGTAATCCTGAGTCACTCTTCTGAATACAGGTAGTCCTTGACGTACAGTCCCAGTGGAGCCTAAATTTCTGTTGCTCAGTGGGAAAGTTGAGTGAGAGAGTTGCTACTCAATAAATTTGTTGAGTGAGTTTTGCCCCATTTTCCGACCTCTCTTGCCAATGTCGCTCACTGAATCACTGAGGTCGTGAAGTGAGGAACCCAGTCGTTGAGTGAATCTGGCTTCCCCGCGGACTTTTCTTGTCAGAAGGCCTCCAAGGTCAATCCCGTGACCCTTGGGACACAGCAGCCGTCATAAATATGAACCACAGTGGCCAAGCATCTGAATTTGGATTCCATGATGGCAGGGATGGTCTTAAGGGTGAAAAGTGGTTCGGATGGCTTTTTTCAGTGCCGTTGTGGCTTCCGGTGGCCACTAAATGAACCATTGTAAGTCTGGGACCCCCCTGTGTTATTCTTTTTCCCTTTGCTTGACAGTAAAAGACCTCCGACGACCCCTTCCAGCCTTGTGAGTCCATGCTTTTTTCTTTCCAAGATTAAAAAATAATAATGAAAGTCCTTCACCAGAAGCCACAGGACCAGGAAGTCTATAATCTTTGTAGACATAACACTACGGAAGGGAACAATCTGTCACCCCAGGGGATGGATGGATTCTTTACGGCCTTCAAATATATATATATATAAAAAACATAATAGTTAAGATAATACAATGTAATGATATGCTATAATTGACTATTATGAAATGAATGACACTATGAACTAGGTTTTGTAACAGTTGAGATTTGCTCGAAAAAGATGATGCGAATTTGCAATTACAGTCGAACAATGATTTGATAATATGATATCATGCAGATGGTAGTCCTACACTTTATGAATTTTAATATAAAATTAGGAGGGAATGACTGTTGATATCGTGCACAAGAGACATGTACCAACTGACACACTGTACGATGGAAAGAAAATTTTATTTAATGTTGTATGTTTTGTGTTTATGTTTGTCTTTAAATATATATATACATATATATATACATATATACATATATACATATACATATATATATATATATATATATATATATATATATATATATACACATACACATACACACACACACACACACACACACACACATATATATATATATATATATATATATATATATTTAAAGATAGCTATATATGGTGCTTGCGGGTGGGTGTCTCCTTATACAGAAAGACCATTATGGCACCGTCTTGAATAGTAAGCTAAGTTCCGACACCAAAGGCGGGACACGGTGGCTGGGTTCGCATGACACATTGAACCGCGCCTAACAGGACCGAGCTGCCATGTTCGCAGAACAATTGAACCCAGTTACAGCTTGGTGTTTTACTTATGCCAGTTGTCTGGTGATACATATATGATGGCAAGATTGACGCCAGAGGCTAAGACAATGTGCGGATGAGCAGGCTACTCTACCCCATGTTAGCCAGACCGGATGCTGGGTGAGCCTAGCCAGCATACAAGATGCTCGCCTCCATTTCTGAAAGAGGAAACCAACATTCATTTCTTCCTTTCCTTCTTCCTTCCTCCTTCCCTTTTTTTCTTCCTCTACCTCAGTTCCTCTCTCCCTTCCTCCTTCCCTTCCTCCCATCTTCCCTTCCTCCCTCTTTTCCTTCCTCTCTTCTTTCCTTCCTCCCATCTTTCCTTTCTTCCTCCCTTCCTCTTTCCTTCCTCCCATTTTTCCTTTCTTCCTCCCTCCTTTCCTTCCACTTCTTTCCTTCCTCCCATCTTTGCTTTCTTCCTCCCTCCTTTCCTTCCTCCCTCCTTTCCTTCCTCCCATCTTTCCTTTCTTCCTCCCTTCCTCTTTCCTTCCTCCCATTTTTCCTTTCTTCCTCCCTCGTTTCCTTCCTCTCTCCTTTCCTTCCTCTCCTTTCTGTAAGAATCAAAGATATAGCTTATTGATCTATCAGGTGCAGTAAGTCCTACGGATGATAGCAGGCCCCAGAAGAAAGAGAGATGAACCAAAGTTTTCAGCTAGGATGGTTTCAAAATATACCAGAACTATTTATAATTCTGCTGAGCTGTTGCTAACTATGAAAACATATTTTTTGCAAAGTATGCCCTTGGATGGATAAGTTTAAAACAGGAAGAATGAAACTGTGGGAATGAGGAACTGAAAGTAATGTACACAGGTGTTTAAGGAAAGCGTCGGTTAGAGAAGTTGTGAAGTGTGTATGTGGTTGGAAGAAAAGGATAAAGGATAAAGGGTTGGAGATCAGCTCAGGGCCCTTGGATTTATGGCAGTCCTTGCAGGACCTGCTGTATGTCATTGGACCCCATTGCAATGGCTTGTTAATGTAAGTGTATTACTGCTATTATATCTCTTATATCTATTCATTTCTTATGTTCCAAACTATTAGAAACGATAAACCTCTGATCTTAAAGTAAGGATTTTTGTTTGTGTTACTGTCTGTTTCCTACTGGTATTTTTTATGGCATTTCCTTCTTCCCATCTTTGCTTTCTTCCTCCCTCCCTCACTTCCCTCCATTCCTTCCTCTCTTCCTTTCTCTCCTTTCCTTCCTCCCATCTTTGCTTTCTTCCTCCCTCCTTTCCTTCCCTCTGTTCCTTCCTCTTTCCTTCCTCCCATCTTTCCTTCCTTCCTTCCTCCCTCCCTCCTTTCCTTCCTCCCATCTTTGTTTTCTTCCTCCCTCCCTCCCTCCCTTCCTCTCTCCTTTCCTTCCTCCCTTCTTCCCCCCTCTCTCCCTCATCCTGGGCGCTCTCTGAGCTCCCTTTTACCTGCAGACGTTTCATGACCCAACTAGGTAACATAATCAGCGCACTCAGAGACCCCATATCTATGCTGGATGCATATGAAACGAGAAATCCTCAAGTAAGTAGGTTTTTCAAAAACGGGGTAAGATTGTGTCACATTATAAGCGAACAGGATCTTGAGGGTGGGTAGGTGGGAATCGTTTTACTGAGTAAAATGACTGATTAGACCAGACGAAGACAAGAATGCAACGGTTTGGGAAATGAATGAACGGGGAAAGTTGACGGACGGGAAGCTGCCCAGAAAAAGGCCCTTTGTTTCGGATATTGAAGTGCGTTCATGCGTACCCAGGACATGATCGGATTGTTTATGACAAAAGACCGAGAGATCCAGAGACCGATACAAGGACGATCCGAGGCTCCGCATGTCAGTCAGCCTGGGAGTGTTTTTTTGGCAGCGGGAAGTGGGTAGATCTTGAGCAGGGGGGAAAAAACAGACCTGGAAGAAGAAAAAAGAAAAATGGGGAAAAAAGAGAGTGGAAGTAGGTGGGGTTCAGGAAGAGAAAAGCAATGAAATGATTTTGGGATAGCACCAAAAGAAGAGAAAGAATATTTAGGAATGTTAGTGACAGCAGCGAAGGGTAGAATGGAAAGCAAGGCTTTAAAATCAGGGGTCTCCAACCTTGGCCACTTTAAGCCTTGGCGGACTTCAAGTCCCAGAATTCTCCAGCCAGCTTGCTGGCTGGAGAATTCTGGGACTTGAAGTCCGCCAAGGCTTAAAGTGGCCAAGGTTGGAGACCCCTGATTTAAATTCCTGGGATGCAAGACGGAAACCAGGAAAATGGAAGAATAAACCCAGTTGGAGGGATATTGGAACAAGACAGGGAGGATAGCCTGATTGCGGTTTGCTTCTGATGTGGGCTGAGCCATTTTTGGGGTGGCCAGGGGGAGATCTGCACCTGGAACGGACAGGGAGCCAGACCAAATGAAGGAATCGCTGGCAGTCCTCAGCTTGCAACTTTTTTGCCACTCTGGGCATGGCTTCTGCCTGTCGATATACGAGGTGGGGTGAGAGGTGGGGGCACGCATCCCTTTAAGCAGAATGGGTCCCTTCTGCAATTCAGAACTGCCCTTCCTTTCCTGTCTTTGAAAATCTTTATTGAGTTAGCCCTTGGGCCATGTCGAGGTGCAGAGTTCCAGAAACAAATCTATCTATATAAAAGCGAAATACCACTCAGGCATCATCACAAAATCTCCAGGATCATCAAACTTGAAATTTGGCCTGTATTTTCCTCTTGGCTTCTAGGGGCTCACTAAGAAAGGGTTTTTTCCAAATGACCCTCAGAGCATTTAGAGCATTTCCTATATTATTATTGTTATTATTACGCTCTGATGCTAAGGGGTTCTACTGCCCCTCCCCGCCTGCAAAGAAATCTCTTCCAAATGCAAAACACAAGCAAAGGAGTTTCAGTCTGTTTCAGAGCACCAAGCAACTTTAGTACAGAACCGTTGAGCGAAGCCACGCCCAGGCTCCTTGCTGTCTCCTTGCTCACATAGCAAATACTCTTTCAGTTTCCAAACAGCCCTCAACTCTCTCACACTGACAGGACTCTAGCCAGATGAATACCGATGGATGCTGATAGGCAGAGGCACAATCCCACCCCTCTCCTTATTTTCCTCCCCAAAAACTAAGCCCAATCACATAGTTTCGTAGAGAAACACGGACATCCAGCTAGTTATGACCAAAATTTGGGGGGAAAGCCATTTAAAATGGGATTGGATAAAATACGATTTAAAATGACGTTGGAATAAAATACAATTTAAAATGACGTTGGAATAAAATACAATAATTTAAGATAGAGGTAAAATAAGATAAAATTATATTTCTGTGTCACCCCTGCAGTCAGTCAAACGTTTCGTCCATTGCAGCCAGTCCTCGACTTAGGACCACCACTGAGCCCCAAATTTCCACTGCTAAGCGAGACAGCGGTTACAGTGGCTTTTGCCTGATGTTACGATCTTTCAGCCCCTCCCTCTCCCCCCCCCCACGGTTGTTAAAGTGAATCATGGCAGTGGTTAAGTTAGTAGCCCGGTCGTTAAGGGAATCCGGCTTCCCCATAGACTTTGCTTGTTGTAAGGGTCACTGAGACCTCTGTCATAAGTATGAGTCGGTTGCTGACAGTCTGAATTTTGATCACGTGACCCCGGGGTTGTTGCAATGGCCGTACATGTAGAAAATGGTCTTCAGTTGCGTTGGAACTTTGAATGGTCACTAAATGAATTGTTACAAGTGGAGGACTCCCTGTGCTGCCTTTTCAGCGGCTGAAACTAGGCTGTTAAAAGCAACACTCTTCCCCACCTTTTTCCGAGAGCAGTTACTATTATTCCAGTTTGTTTATTTCCAAACCCTCCTGCTAGGATTAAGTTTAAAGTCCTCCTGATGAAACTCCCCTGGCTTCGGCCAAACACGTGACTAGTCCTCATGAAGGCCAGCCATCTATCATCCAGATAAGGCCAAAAAAACCCAAAACCCATGACCCAGAAACTACATTTCTTCCACTGAAATGCCACTCCTTCCCCTAAAGGAGAGCCGGCCAGACGGCTTTACGACTCGTGGACTTCAACTCCCAGAATTCCTGAGCTAGCAGGCAGCCAGTTTTGACAAAGAAATATCAGAGCAGGATTTCATATCCTAACCCAAGATTCTTATCAAGGTAAAACCAGACACATATCTTTTAGGCCCGAGGGATAAGGAACTTGGCAGGGGGTCTTAGCCTTAAGAGGTTCTACATATCGAAGGAGCAAGATTGCACCAAAATGGAAGGAGACTTCAATTCCCACAAGGGATGAATGGCTACAAAATGGGATGGAGTTAGCAGAGAGGGTTAAATTGACTGCTTTGATTGAAGAAAAGGACACCATTAATTTTGTTTTTAATTTGGAAATCGCTCCTGGACTCTGTGCTTGAGGTGGAGAGAAAACAAAAGAAACCCTGATTTGGGGTTTTGCTGATTAGATAGGTTTGGTGTTACAGAAATGGCTAATGTATATTATTATAATAAAAAAAGTAAGGAGTTGAGGTTTTGTGTTGTTACTTTATTCTCCTGCATCCAAAGGGATGGAAAGTCAACGCTTTCCTTTGTCCCTCTCCCACGCTACCCTGTATTTTTTCTCCCTTCCCTTTTTCCTCTCCTATTTGCCCTCTCTTTTCATTTCACTTTATTGTATTGTATTTTAAACTAATACAACACTGGAGCTGAAATTGAGCTGGGATTTCAAGGTCAAAACAAATGAGACTTTTAAGACTTGTGGACTTCAATTCCCAGAATTCTCCAGCCAGCAGGAGAATTCTGGGAATTGAAGTCCACAAGTCTTAAAGTGGTCAAGTTTGAAGTCCACAAGTCTTAAAGTGGCCAAGTTTGGGGAGCCCTGCTTATTTATGCCAACAAAGCTTAGCGGGAAGGAATAACTGTGAGTGGGCTTGATAAGCCTTGGAAGTGACCCATCCCTAATCTGTGTTCCACAAAACAAGAGGTCATGATTCTTTTCCTGGAGGTGAAGAGTTACCAGTTCTAGCTGGTCTTTATGGTTATACCAATAAAACACAGCATTCTTGCCTGCCGCCTGGACATCAGAGGTCAACCGCCTGTTTCCTGCTGAGTAGGCAGGATTTGTTCCTTGGGTTTTCTTCCCAAGGTCCAACCCTCTTGGAAGCAGGAGACTTTATGGTGTGTGTGTGTGTGTGTGTGTATGTATGTATGTGTGTGTGTATATATATATATATATGTTTTCTGAGGTTCTCGCGGGTATTTGTATGTGGATCTTTGGTTATTCGGGTTTACTCCCGCGTAAGATTGGAAGTATCTAGGCAACGTTTCGATGAAGTCTCATTCATCATCTTCAGGCTTGGTCTTCAGCTCTGTGCTTCTCAGAGTGATGTGAACTTGCAGCTGCTTCTTCCTGAGAAGCACAGAGCTGAAGACCAAGCCTGAAGATGATGAATGAGACTTCATCGAAACGTTGCCTAGATACTTCCAATCTTACGCGGGAGAAAACCCGAATAACCAAAGATCCACAAAAATATATATATATATATAGGGTTGGACCGGATGACCTCCCAGATCCTTTTCCAATTCTATTCTTCTACGTTCTATTTGCCTCTAGTCATCTTCCTACATTTTATTTTCTATTCAACTGAATAAAAAATGGTGGGTGGGGGAATATTTCCCATGAGCTGCAGTATTGCTTCAGTGGTTGAAACATCACGACTGAAATAAACATCTGTGAAGTTGTACAAAGAGATCAGGTTCATTGCTTTTCCAATGGACGACTAACCAATGAAAGAAACTAAGGCTAAGAAGAGCAGCTGATGAAGGGGATGAAGGCTAAACGATAGGATGAAGGTTGAGGGAAGTGGGCTACGGAAGAGAAGGAGCGACATACAGCAGACTTCCAATATCTGAGGGGCTGCCCCAAAGAAGAGGCAGTCCAGCTCTTCTGCAAAAGCCCCTGAAGAGGCAGGGCAAGAAGCAGTGGAAACTCATCAAGGAGAGAGGCAACCTGGAACTCAGGAGGAATTTCCTGACAAAGTGAGCACCATTAACCAGCGGGAGAAGGGCTTCCCTCCAGAAGTGGTGAATGCTGCAAATGCTGGAAGTTTTTAAGAAAAAAAAAACTGGACAACCATTTGACAGAATGGAATAAGGTTCTCCTGCTTCAGCAGCGGGTTGGACTGGAAGACCTTGAAGGCCCCTTCCAGCCCTAGGCTTCTATGTTTTGGGATGAAGAATATCTCCCATGTCAGCTGCTTCTGGTTGTTCACAGCCCCAGAGTTTGCTCTCTTATTTGACTTGTCTTCCTTGTGGAGAGCAGCCTTCTGTTTGCAGCTACTCAGCCTTTGCTTTTTCCTGAGCTGAAAAGCGTGGCCAGGGGTTGCTCCAATCCTCTTTGTTTTCTCCAAGATGTAATTATATGCTAGGGTTACTTCAAATACCACGAGCGTTACAGAAGCCATCGTCTATTTTTGCTTCTGTTTCTGCAATCCACTATCTCTAGGACAAATTTTAGTGTTCGTTCTTCTAGTAGTTATTTTTTCTAAGGCGAAAGTTTCAGAGTAAATCAGAGGTCTCCAAACTTGTCAACGTTAAGACTTGGGGGACTTCAACTCCCAGAATTCTCCAGCCAGCTATGCTGGCTGGAGAATTCTGGGAGTTGAAATCCCCAAGTCTTAAAGTTGACAAGTTTGGAGACTCCTGGACTCAATAGTGAAAATTGTTACATGTCAAGAAGGACGTATGCAAAAGTGCTCAATGCTGTACAGTTATGGAAGTAGTTCCAATATAATCTAGTAAAATATAACTCAGGCACAGGATTGATTTATTTTTTTGCATGAAATTTTGTCTACCGCTCAATGCCAGCTCTCTCTCTCTTTCTTTTGGTATAGGTAGTCCTTGACTTATAAAGTTCGTTTAGTGACCGTTCAAAGTTACCATGGCAGTGAAACAAGTGACTTATTCACATTGTTTCATACTTTACCACCATTGTGGCATCCCTGTTGTCGTGTGATTGAAATTCAGATGCTTGGCAACTGACTCCTAGGTCAGGATTCCAGCAATCGCCCTAATTAAATCATGATCCTCGAGCCAAACTTCAAAAAACTTCCAAGGATTCATGAGAGGCCACATGCTGGCCCTGTCCTGTATGAAGCCAACTCTGGCCTACGTCATTTACAGTCCCTATGACCCTGTTTCCCCTCTCCCGCCTGGGTGTATCATAAATCAGATTCTCCAATTGAGCACGTTCCCAGGCTGGGTGTCATCAATCACGTTCTCCAATGAAATATATTCACGGGCCAAAACTCTGGTATTTTAGTTATAATCTTTTAAAGATAGAGTTGGAATGTACTTTCGCTTTGCTGCATTGCTCTTCCAGATTTCCTTCCTCCCCCCTGCCCTCCCCCCCTTTTTTAATGGTAACTACTAAAACAAGCACAGGTATGTTTTATGAGTTGACATTCGGCTCCTCTCACTTCTTGCAGGTGACCTGTATGTGGTCGCAGCATCCCAAGGGGGTCATGTGGTCTCCTTTTGTGACCTTCTGACAAGCAAAGTCAATGGGGGGGGGGGGAAGCCAGATTCACTTAACAACCGGTTTACTAACTTAACAACATCAGTGATTCGCTGAACGACGGTGGCAAGAAAGGTTGTAAAACAGAGCACTTAATTCACTTCACCCTTAGCAATATAAATTTGGGCCTCAATGATGGTCGTAAGTCAAGAACTCCCTGTAGTTCTGGAAGACAGTTTCAGCTGCTTACTATATACTATTTTCTACTTTGTAGCAGGTTAAGTCAGACATTGTTTTCTATTACATGACTGTTGCCTGCTTCAGGATATCTGCAAAAATATATATATTAGGGATTCACTTATTCACTTCCTAATGGAGATCCATTCTAGAAGCAAGGATAAATTTCCTGACAGTGAGAACAATTCATGGGTAGAACGGAAGTGGATGCTTCCTCACTGGAGGTCTTTAAGAAGAGACTGGATAGCCACTTGACTTGGACGGTATGAGGCAGTGGTGGCTAACTTTTTTGGGCTCCTGTGCCAAAAACTGTGCAGCCGCTTGTGTGTCAGCACCCAGAAGGCAATGACCCCCCCACCTGGCTGTCCCCTTACCTGTACTGTGCCTCCCAGCTGATTTTCAGCCCGTTTGAGGCCTTTTGCAGGGCAAAAAAATGAGCCTCTTTCATCACTCCCAGTATTTCCGGAAATACATGAAGTGACGAAACAGGCCCATTTTTCGGCCTGTAAAGGCTTTCCTCAACCCTCTGGGAGGCCGAAAATCAGCTAGGAGGCGCGTGCAGGCGCAGTGAGGTAAGGTTGCCTGCAGCTCGCACACCAGCACAAATGGCTCAGCATGCCACCTGTGGCACACGTGCCATAAGTTTGCCATCACGAGTATGGGATCTCCTGCCTTGAGCAGAGAGGTTGGACTAGAAGATCTCTGATGCCCCTTCCAGCCCTAGGATTCTATGATTGTATGTATCATTGGTTTCCAAATAATGGATTACAGGTATTCCTCGACTTACAATAGTTCAGTCAGTGACCATTCAAAGTTATAATGGCACTAAAAAAAAAAAGGTGACTTACAACCGTTTTTCACACTTACGACCGTAGCAGCATCTCCATGGCCACGGGATCAAAATTCAACAGCTGGTTCATATTTACAATGGTTGCTGTGTCCTGGGCTCACATGATTCCCTTTAGCGACCTTCGGATAAGCAAAGCCAATGGGGAAGGCAGGCTCATTTAACGACCATGTAACTGACTTAACAATTGCAGTGATACACTTAACGACTGAGTTCCTAACTTAATAACTGCAAGAAAGGTCATAAAACGGGGCAAAATTGGCTCAACAATGGTCTCACTTAGCAACAGAAATCTGAGGCTGAATTGTGGTTGTAAGTAGAGGACCACCTGTACTTAATGCTTTACGAACCGAATGAGTCCGGATGAATCAGAAACCAAATCTTGGAAGAAATTTATTGAATAATGAAATAAGAATACGTGATGAAATGGCAAATATGACAGATAAAAGCATAAGAATCTAGTGAATATAGAATAAGAAATAAAGAATTTTAAGATAAGATATAAAGAAGAGGATCATTAAAGAAAAGTAGAACATGAATTAAATATTAGAATATGAATTAAAATTGGATAAAAGTAAAAAATATAAAAATATTTTTGAAAATCTACAGAAAATGGAAAATGCAATGATACAATAAGTAATGGAATATGTGAGATAGATATGTAATTACGGTCATATTTGTATGGAAGTGTAAAAACCTGGAAACATACTGTTTACTAAAAGTGATGTAAAAGATTAAAAATAAAAAACTTTTTTGGGAAGAAAAAAAAAAGAAATCAACTCTTGGATGTGACAATTCTCTGGAAAAACTAAAAAGAGCATTGTGGTCCAGAAAACTGTCCCCAGTGACATGTCTTCTCACCAT
Source organism: Hydrophis major (assembly GCA_033807585.1). Taxonomy (NCBI): domain Eukaryota; kingdom Metazoa; phylum Chordata; class Lepidosauria; order Squamata; family Elapidae; genus Hydrophis; species Hydrophis major. The sequence continues at coordinate 267,418,307 of CM066330.1, forward strand.
TTGTGACAGCTTTTTGTCTCAGCTACCTTTTCACACACAGAATAAATGGGGAGAGAAACTTCAGGGGGTCCAAAGACAAACCCCAAATGTCTTTTTGGCGTCGGCTTTCGCAACTCCTGAAAATGCCACATTGCACCAGCTGGATGTAAGGTCTCGTGCTTGGACAGGGGGTTGGACTAGATGACCTACAAGGTCCCTTCCAACTCTGTTAATCTGTTAAAGGGAGATGAGAAACTATGAAAAATTAGGATTTATACAGGAGACCCACAAAAAAAAAAGCCAGAAAGCAGACCACCCCCCAAAAAGATTTATCTGACTTTAATGGGTACAACATACCTATTGTATCCCAATGCCACTGGACAGCAAAAGAATTTAAAATGGCAACACGGGCTGTGAAAAGGCTGCCTACCTCGATGTACATGTGCCCGGCCTAATTCTTGGAGATACATAAAACAAAAGGCTTCTTGTTTGTCCCCACAAATAAATTGTGGCCTTGCTTCCTTGGGGGAAGTCTCTAAAATATGAGTAAACTGTAATTATGTCTCTGCTCCATCCTCTTTTCTTTCTTTCTTTCTTTCTTTCTTTCTTTCTTTCTTTCTTTCTTTCTTTCTTTCTTTCTTTCTTTCTTTCTTTCTTTCTTTTTCTTTCTTTCTTTCTGACAGCCTAGTTGGTTGTGTTTGTTTTAATCTCCCTTAAAGGTTACCAAGGAAGGAGCCCCACAGACAGAGAGCAGCCCTGGGCTCCGGCCTAAGAGGGAGACAGTAATTCCATCTTTCCTTCCTTCCTTCCTTCCTTCCTTCCTTTCTTTCTTTCTTTCTTTCTTTCTTTCTTTCTTTCTTTCTTTCTGTGTGTGTATGTATGTATGTATATATGTATATATTCTTAAGTTTTTGTGGGTACTTACATGTATAGTATTCGGCTTTGTTCGGGTATTTTCCCACGTCATTATAGTTGTGCTTTTTAAGTTGTAACAATGTTTTGGCAGAATCTCATCTGCCATCATCAGGCTTCTGTATTGTGTTTGTCTGTGAGTCAGATGAGATTCTGCCGAAACGTTGTTACAACTTTAAAAGCACAACTATAATGACGTGGGAAAATACCCGAACAAAGCTGAATGCCATAAATATATATACATATATATATATATAAAGAGAGAGAGAGGATGGGGCGAGGGAGAGAGAGAGAGAGAGAGAGAGGAGGAAGAGAGAGAGAGAGGATGGGGCGAGGGAGAGAGAGAGAGAGAGAGAGAAACTATGTGGTTGGGCTACCAGCATCCATGGGTATTCGTCTGGCAAAGCCCCTTCAAACATAGCCACTCGTGCTGATGATGTTACCTAGTTGGGTCATGAGACGGCTGCAAGAGAATCACCAAGCTCAGAGAGCCCCAAGGCCCCCAGAGTCCTGCTCCTCCATCATCATCTCCTCCTCCTCCTCCTCCTCCTCCTCCTGCCCAGCACCAGGTTTGAATCGGTGCCAATGCTCACCTGGCATGGGAGGTTAAAAAAAACAACCAACCAGGCACCATAGGAAGCACCAGCTGGGTCTAGAAGAATAACGCAGCCACGTCTGTAGAAGGTGGGCCTAGAAGAAGAACACCCTCAACCTTCCAAATATCAATTAAAAAATCCCTTTTTATGGCCCATAATCCCTTAACATAATCCCTTAAAAGAGTCAGGGCTGGATGGATCTGAACATTCACTGGCCAGATGCCCTTCCTGACACCGCACCGAGTTCACAGCAGGTATCAACAAAGGAGAATACAAGACAAATTCCTTGGGTGTCCAATCACACTTGGCCAATAAAGAATTCTATTCTATTCTATTCCTTATTCTATTCTATTCTATTCTATTCCATTCTAATTGTATTCTATTTTCTATTCTATTCTATTCTATTCCTTATTCTATTCTATTCCATTCTAATTCTATTCTATTCTATTCTATTCTATTCTATTCTATTCTATTCCATTCCATTCCTTATTCTATTCTATTCTATTCTATTCTATTCCATTCTATTCTATTCCATTCCATTCCTTATTCTATTCTATTCTATTCCTTATTCTATTCTATATTCCTATTCTATTCTATTCCTTATTCTATTCTATTCTATTCCATTCTAATTCTATTCTATTTTATATTCTATTTTATTCCTTATTCTAGTCTATTCTATTCCTTATTCTATTCCATTCTAATTCTATTCTAATTCTATTCTATTCCATTCCATTCTATTCTTTGTACTATTCTATTCTATTCTATTTCTTATTCTATTCTATTCTATTCTATTCCATTCTAATTCCATTCTAATTGTATTCTATTCTATTCTATTCTATTCCATTCTAATTCCATTCTAATTGTATTCTATTTTCTATTCTATTCTATTCCTTATTCTATTCTATTCCATTCTAATTCTATTCTATTATTTCTATTCCATTCCATTCAAATTCTATTCTATTCCTTATTCTATTCTATATTCCTATTCTATTCTATTCCTTATTCTATTCTATTCCATTCTAATTCTATTCTATTTTCTATTCTATTTTATTCCTTATTCTAGTCTATTCTATTCCTTATTCTATTCCATTCTAATTCTATTCTAATTCTATTCCATTCCATTCCATTCCATTCCATTCCATTCCATTCCATTCTATTCTAATTCTATTCTATTCCATTCCATTCCATTCCATTCTATTCTATTCCATTCCATTCCTTATTCTATTCTATTCCATTCTAATTCTATTCTATTCCTTATTCTATTCTATATTCCTATTCTATTCTATTCCTTATTCTATTCCATTCTAATTCTATTCTAATTCTATTCCATTCCATTCCATTCCATTCCATTCCATTCCATTCCATTCCATTCCATTCCATTCCATTCTAATTCTATTCCATTCCATTCCATTCCATTCCATTCCATTCTAATTCTATTCTATTCCTTATTCTATTCTATATTCCTATTCTATTCTATTCCTTATTCTATTCCATTCTAATTCTATTCTAATTCTATTCTATTCCATTCCATTCTATTCCTTATACTATTCTATTCTCTTATTCTATTCTATTATACAGGAAGTCCTCAACTTACAACAGTTTATTTACTGACTGTTCAAAGTCACAATGGCACCGAAAAAAAGTGACTTGTGATGGGTTTTTGTACAGTTACAACCTTTGGAGCAACTCCACAATCACCTGATCAGAATTCAGACGTTGGGCATAATGACCGCTGCTGGGTCCCAAGGTCACACAGCCACGTTTTACAACTTTTTGAGCAGCCAAGTCAATGGGGAAGCCAGGTTCATTTAACAACCGGGTTACTAACTTATTAACTGCAGTGATTCACTTAACAATGGTGGCAAGAAAGGTCGTAAAAATGGAGCAGAACTCACCGAACGAATGCCTCCCTTAACAACAGAAGTCTCGGGCTCCGTTGTGGTGGCAAGTGGAGGAAGACTGCCTCCATTTCTTCCTTCCAAGCGTGTCCACCAGGCCAAAAGGCAACCGATCTGACCAGGGGAAAGTGCACAACTCTGGGGATTCTCTTGGAGCAAACCTGCCTCAACACCCCCCTGTGGAAGAAGATGGGCTTCCCCCACCTACCTTCCTCCACGTCGTTGCGGCTGGCAGCCTCCAAAAGCTGGACGTTTTCCGGAAAGGCCACCTTCCTCTCCTGGGCGGCCCTGCGTCTCTTCTTCTCCCCTTTCGCCCTCTTGCCCTGCGCGTCCTTCTCGAACTGCGCCCACTTCTTCAGCTGCTGGGTGCGGCGCTTCTGGGCATGCTTGAGCCGCTCCTGGGTGCCCATCCGGGCGACTGCTGACATCTCAGCCAGCAGCTCCAGGTGGTCTGCCATGCTTGGCCAAAGGCAGGGGGCTGCTCACCTGCGACTCGCGGGTAAAAGCATTTGGAAATGATGGGTTGACAGGAAGGGACGGGTGGGGCGAGGGGCCAAAAGCTCTCTCTCTCTCCCTCTCTCTCTCTCCCTCTCTCTCTCTCTCTCCAAGGGCAACTCTTCAGAGGAGTCTTGCAAGAGGACGGAGGCAACTGGGCGGGTCAAAGTGCATCTTCCACAAATTTGGGAGACTGCTGGTTCTTAACCACTCCAGGCAGCCTCTCCACAGGTGGTGCCAACCCTAAGAAGGTCAACGGCGCCTTTCTGGCCTTCCTCATCCAGGCAGGGCCCGTGAAAATGGGTCCCCAGGAAAGGAAGGGTTGGCGAAGGCAGGGTGAGGGGCTCCAGCTGACGTAGGGAGGGTGGCTGCTCAGCCCTCCTCCTCCTCCATGCTCAAAGGACCCCCAAAGTCAACTCCCCACTGGGAAAGACAGCACAGCATCAACCCTTCATTCGTTGGTGTCAAGAGTTGAATCCTCGGCCTGCCTGCCCCCCAAGCAGCAAACTCTTCTGGAGTCCAATCGTTCCCAGGGAGCTGAATCCCCAGGTGTCTCCGAGGAGAGAGGGGGCTCCTGATTCTGACGGCGGTCTCGGTCTGTTTGCAACACTCCTCCGGTGCCTCCTCGGCTGTCGTCCCTAAAAGAGGACCTCAGATCCCTCGGAACTGCCGTCAGACGCCTGAGACCGGCCCTGAGCTCCCGCTGCGGGACAGGAGCCCACGGCAGGACCTGGCCAGGGCTGCATCTTCTTCTTCTTCCAAGCGGAGCCCACCGTTCCCAGCCTGCCTCCGTCCCGACCCGGCAGCTGCTTCACAGCCAAGTCCTTGACGGAGCGATTTCACTCTCCTTCTCCCTCCCCCGCAAGGCACGGGCTCTCCTCCGAATGAACCAATGGATGTGTCAATAAAATTAAAGCTTCCGGCAACCTTCCTCGGAACCGTGGATGGCTTTCAAGGGGGCTCTTTCACTCCAGCGGCTCCGGAGCACCGTAGGAGGAACTGGTCGATGGCCAGCTGGCTGGCTGGCTGGCTGGCTAGGAGGCTGGGGTAAGCCCCGCTGGCTGGAGACTCCTCCCTTTGCTACTGGGGCACTGGGCTGAGCTTTCTGCCGCCATCGTCCCTAGCCGAGGGCTGCCTGGAATGTCCTGCAGCAGAAGAGGAAGAAGGAAGCTGACCAGACAGGGCTTAACAGGCAGCTACACACCCAGAAACACCTAAGCCCCCTCTGGGCCAGACCCACCACAGGCTCTCTCGCCCTGCCTTCCTCCAATGACTTGGAGGTAACCGAAAGCAGATCAGGTTACAGAAAGGGGGAGGAGGGGGCTCTGTTCAGCCCTGACAGGGACCCCCTTCCCTCTCCTTCCCATTTCCCAGCCTCTGCATCCTTCCTACCTAATCCCCCTGGGAGGGATTGACGGGGGGGGGGGGGGAATCCTTGCCTTGGGACAAACAGGGGGAGTTGGGCGAGAGACAGATTAAGGGCTTAGGGGGGAAACTGTCAATGATTTAAGGGCCTGAGTATACACAGCAGATTGGCCCAGAGAAATAGCAGGACAATAGAATGACAGAGCTGGAAGGGACCTTGGAGGTCTTCTAGTCCAACCCCCTGCTTGAGCAGCAAACCCTAAACCAGGGGTCTCCAACCTTGGCCCCTGGAAGCCTGGCGGACTTCAACTCCCAGAATTCCACAGCCAGCTGGCTGTGGAACTCTGGGAGTTGAAGTCCGCCAGGCTTCCAGGAGCCAAGGTTGGAGACCCCTGCCCTAAACCATTCCAGACAAGGGGCTGTCCAGTCTCTTCTGAAAAGCCTCCAGCGACTGAGCACCCGCGATTTCTGGAGGCAACTTCTATTCCACCGATTAACTGTCCTCACTGTTATGAAGTTTCTCCTTAATTCTAAAGAGCTTCTCTCCCTGAGGAGTTTCCATCCCCTGCTTCTTGCCCTGCCCTCTGGTGCTTTGGAGGGTTGACTTCCTCATAGAAACCCCTGAGATACTGGGAGACGGATATTCTGTCCCTCCCCAGTCCTTCTTTTCATTAAACCAGACAGTTCCCCAATTCCAGCAACAGTTCCTCAGATGTTTTAGCCTACAGAGTTGGCTCAGGAATTCTGGGAGTGGAGGTTATAAAGTCGCCGTAATGGCCCAGCCCTGACCTAAAGCAACACTTTTCTGGACCAATTCAGAAGAATCTCAGCATTCCCAAACCTTCCTGCTGGTCAAACTCCATCTGGATTTGGGTTCCTTCAGCAAATTTTCCTCCAGGACTGAAATGACTCCTCCAGAAAGGATGCTTTTCATCCAAGCCACCTCTTGGGTCCCGGCCTGCTCCATACCCTGGCACACCAATTTCCTGCCAAAAGGTATCCAACCCAGAGAAAGCAGCACCTAGAAAAGCTGCTTTAAAAACTGGACAAAAGGCCCAAAGCAATTTCAGTCCCTACTACACAGGCTAGGGAAACACACGGTTTGCCTCTGCACTGCATGTTCTGGAAGGACAACTTTGCAACAATCACAAATCCTGCTAAAGCCTTTCCAAGTCGAATGTCGACCTCAACGGCAGAGCACTGGTTTCATCCTGTTTTTTTTCAGTGCTGTTGTTATTGTGCCTTTTTTTTTTTTTTTTCCCAAGAGACAACTGGACTTTCTGGGTTTTCCTTTTGAAGACGTTTCACTTCTCATCCAAGAAGCTTCTTCAGCTCTGACTGGATGGCAGGGAATGGAAGGATTGATGCTCCCTGGTCATTTGCATCCTTTTTAGAGAGTCGTGGAGGCCACTTGGAGGTTTATCTGTGTCTTCAGAGTCACCTGAGTGGCACAAATGGTTCCTGTAGTCTGCAATTTTTTCTCCGAAAATCTGTTCCTACTCTCACACCATTCAAGGGGTGTTCATCCCAAATTGCACAGCTGAAACTCCAGAGCAGGGGTCTCCAACCTTGGCTCCTGGAAGCCTGGCGGACTTCAACTCCCAGAGTTCCACAGCCAGCAAAGCTGGCTGTGGAATTCTGGGAGTTGAAGTCCGCCAGGCTTCCAGGAGCCAAGGTTGGAGACCCCTGCTCCAGAGGGGAAAAAATGCAGATTACAGGAACCATTTGCACGATTTTGGGGACCCTGAAGACACAGATAAACCGCCAAGTGACCTCGCGACTCTCTAAAAAGGATGCAAATGACCAGTTCTGTCTGCAAGGAGTACCAATCCTTCCGTTCCCCACCATCCAGTCAGAGCTGAAGAAGCTTCTGGGATGAGAAGTGAAACGTCTTCAAAAGGAAAACCCAGAAAGTCCAGTTGCCTCTTGGAAAAAGACCCTTTGGGACACTAAATGAACGTTTATAAATCAAGGACTGCCTGCTACACGGCTGGGCCGGATACATTTTAAATCAGTATAAATAAAGATTGCTTCAAGTTCCAGAAACCGGAGGCCTGCCCTGCTTTCTTACTCCACCTGGTATCTCTCAAGAGCCAGGATGCCAGCACATAAATCCTAGCCAGCACAATCTACATATCTACCACCTCACCAACTGGCCAACAAAATCTGGGTAGACCCACTTGGGGCACAAGGGCTCAGGAGGGTGTAAAAGCTCCCCTTTCTTTCTCCCATGACCACCATCTAGCTGGGGTTTAACACATTGATCGCACACCAAACCACTCTTAGTCCAACCGCAATAAAACTAGGATTCCTTACAGCCAGAACAGCTTACAGCTTAACCTGTAATTAAAGCAAGCTACAACAATTCTGACCAAGCTAAACTGCAGAGCTACCACAGGAATTCCACACCAAGCAATCCTAGCGTTCCAATTTTAAAAATGTAATCGTACTTGGTTGCCGCGTAATCAGCTTACCGGAAAACATTTTGGGAAAGTTCCTGACAAAATCTTCCACATGAGCACAGAGGGGAAAATGCAATTAGGGATTTCTAGTCACAGCAGACAAGGGACTAGCATTCTGCATAGCTCCTGGAGCTTTTCGTGGACTGATAAAAGTAAACAAATAAGTTTTATGTGCAAACAGAAAACATTTGCAGAATCTGTGCAAGTTACAAAACTGAGTTTTGCTACCAGAAAAACCCAAACAAATTGATGCTGCTGCATAATTTCCGAAAACACCACATGCATAATAATGAGTATATGCAATACCAATTACCTGAATTCTGGGGAAACGGTGGGGCATGTTTCTAACACTATTTTGCCAATATTGAGAGCTTCCAGAAACAATGAGGCAGATACAGTAGAACTTCTGGTCATGAACGTTTCTGACCACACAAACAAATCAGGTTCTGACCAAAAAATTCACAATTTTTTTTAATCTGGTCACAAACACATATTCGGATGGTGATCAAACAGGACCCCTGACCCAGGAATTCCCGAAGATGAAACATTAGAAGACGAAATCGCCTAAGTTATGGAACAAATTATTGTTGTGACCATTGTATGGTTAAGAATATAGAAATTGGGCGTCTCAGTTTAATTTAACGATATAAACTAAGACACCCAATTTCTATATTCTTCTCCAGGTTCACAAATCAATGAGAAATGCAATCAAACTTGCGTTCAAGGGGTCCTTGGCCATCTCTGAGCTTGGTGGGATTCCTGCAGACGTTTCATTACCCAAGTAGGTGAAGGCGTCAGTGCTAGAAGGGGACAAGGTTGGGGAGTGGAGGAGGAGGAGGGAAGGAGGAGGAAGAAGAAAACGATGAGGTCCTTGATGCTCTCTAAGCTTGATAGCTGCATACGTTTCATTACCCAAGCTAGCACTGATAATGTGACCTAGATGGGTCATGAAATGTCTGCAAGAAAACCACCAAGCACAGAAAGCACCAAGGACCCTACAGCTCCAGTCTTCCTCCTCCTCTCCATGAACCCCACTCCCTTCCAGTATTGGCGGTGTTCCCTAGTTGGGCAGTTGCGTTCATTATATCCATGAAGCCACTGCAAATATGAAGGCCCCAGACCACCCTTGGCCCCCCAGTCACTGCAGGGGAACACCCCCAACCGCAGGATGGCTGACGCCGCAGTCAGGCCTGAGAAACGGCTGGGAAACCAAGAAGCTCTTAACCAGATCTCCCATTTGGACGATTAGCCCCAGCCAAGCTCACTGGATTGGATTTGCCACAAAAGTTCCAGGGCCAGAGAGCAACCATGGGGACCTTCCAATGCAAGAAAATCCCCTCCTCTCCAAAAGGAGTCCTACCTCGGTTGCTCCTCGCAGCCCTTGGTCTCCTTCGGAAGCCCAGGGACCAATGCCCAGGAGCCCTTCCGCTTCACAAACCCTGGATTTAGCAACCATAGGAAAGAGCCACGGAGGTTGCCCTCCTCCTCCTCTCCCAACCAACCTTCAGCATTCCTACTGCCCCACGCCGTGCCAGGGCACCCACACAACCTGCCTCAGGTGAAATGCGCTATGCGGGAACTCCCCGGCTCTTCCTGGAATTAGGAATGCAAAGAATTTGACCAGAGCTGGTACAACCCAGCCAGCGAGAGAAATAGCACACTTTGCAGAAGAAACCAATATTTACTGGGCTTGCAGGCTGGGGGGGGGGGGGGGTCCTTCTTATTCTAGGACAGATGGTCCATGTGTGTGAGAGAGAGACAGAGACAGAGGCCATTGTTTGGACACCCCTGGGGTATAGTAGTACAAATGAAAGTACAAATCTTCTACTCATCTTTTTTTCCCAGGGCACTCCTGAGAAACTAGGAAACATCCCTTCGGAGCTTCAGAAGAGATTGGGCAACCATTTGTGTGAAGTAGTGTCAGGCCTCATCTTGAGCAGAAGGTTGGACTAGAAGACCTCCAAGGTCCCCTTCAACTCTGTTATTTTATTCTACTTTTCTCCCTCTATCCATTATGCAGCTGCAGGCTATGAATTCTCTTTATCTGCCCATTCCCAAGATCATCCCCACATACCATTACAGCAGGGCTCTCCAAACCTGGCTACTTTTAAGACTTGTGGACTTCAACTCCCAGAATTCCCCAGCCAGCCACAAGTCTTAAAGTAGCCAGGTTTGGAGAGCCCTGCATGACAGTTTTACAAGCCCATATAAACCTGGCTGTCCAGTAAAGCTTAATTGGCCAAACAATAAATATTGGTTATGTTCCAAGGCAGCAGCCTCATATTTGCCTCCTGCGAAATCTAGACACAGCCAGGCCCTCCTGCCTCCAAAAAGGTTCTTCCTTTGCTTGTTTCTGTCTTCAGTTACCTGGTCTAAGCCCCTCCCATTGTTCTTGGCAGAGGTAGAATGAGGACACCTGGGGGGGGGGGAACCACAGCTTCCAGGTGTCAGGAACACCTCAAGGTAAGGAGTTCTGCACAGCGGCCCAGACCTGAACCGCTCCTCACTAAATTTGCCAAGCAGAAGGAACCGGTTGGCGAAGGAAAGATCTAAGGTTTCGGGTTTGGCTGTTAAACTCTGCCTAAGCACCTGGAAATAACTTCCGTCACCTGGAAACCACCTGCTAGGAAGAGCTGCCCTAGAGATAAGTGGAGGGGGCGAACTCTGTAACTTACTCCTCAGGGGAAAAACTACTTTTTTTAAAAAAAAAAAATGTCATAAATAAAGTGGCAGGCTAAAGTAGTGAACTGGAGACAAGCTACCTTCAAAGGGAGAAAATGAACACCCAACATAACGCAGGTAATTCTGGGAGTAGCTCCAGAGGGCTGGGTTAGTTAAGCTTCCAGGGCCCGTCTCCAACACGTGGAAGAGCAAATGGGGGAACATGCAAAACTTCTAGGCAAAACCTGGCCAGAGAAAGCTGAAAAGGCAGGCCCGCAAGGCCAAAGATCCTCCCCATTTCCAGTTTCAACACCTTGAAAAACTCTGGGCGATAATAGCAATACCTTATATACCGCTTTATAGTGCCCCCTTTAAGCAGTTTACAGAGTCATTATATTGCCCCCAACAATCTGGGTCCTCATTTTACCGATCTTGGAGGGACGGATGGCTGAGTCAACCTTTAGAAGGAAGGAAGGAAGGGAGGGAGGAAGGAAGGAAAGAAGGGAGGAAGAAAGGGGGAAGGGAAGGAAAGGAATAGCACTTAGACTTATATGCTGTTTCCCAGTGCGCTCTAAGAGGTTTACAGAGTCAGCCTCTTGCTCCCAACAATCTGGGTCCTCGTTTTATGGACCTTGGAAGGATGGAAGGCTGAGTCAACCTTTAGAAGCAAGGAAGGAAAGGAGGGAGGGAGGGAAGGAAGCAAGCACCACCTCGGAAGGATAGAAGACTGAGTCCACCTTGAGCCTGGTGGGATTTGAACTGCCAAATTGTAGGCAGCTGGCTGCGGCAGAAGCAGCCTGCAGTGCTGCACTCTAACCACTGTGTCACCGAGGCTCCCTTGTAATACAACTCCCTGCAATGCCCGAATAATAACCTTCCTGCCTCCAGCGGAGGACTGGAAGGCAGCTGGCACCTCAGTTTCTGCCTGGGAGAGAGGTGGGCAAAGGGAGGGAGAGGGGCACGATGCCACCCTGAGTAAAAAGCCCACTTCGCAGCCTGGATACGGCGAAATCACAAACAGAAAAAGAGATTATTATATAGTCTTCGGCTTATGACCACAATGGAGCCCAACATATCAGTGGCTAAGCAAGACAGTCATTAAACGGGTTTTGACCCACTTCACCAATTTTTCTGGCCACGGTTATTAAGTGAATCACTGCAGTGGTTGAAGTTAGTCACAGGGCCGTTAAGTAAACCTGACCTTCCCCATTGTCTTTGCTTCTCAGGAGGTCACAAAACGGATTGCAGGATCCCAGGATCCTGCGACCGTTGTAAGTATGAGCCAGTTGCCAAGCGCCTGAATACTGATCACATGACCGTGGGTGGAGGTGCAGTGGCGACTGTAAGCATGGGGGAACAGCCATGCGTCACTTTTTTCAGTGCCACTGCAACTTCAGTTACTAAAACAACGGTTGCAAGTCGGGGACCAAGAAAGAATGCCTGCACCAGAAACAAACATGGGTCTCCTCTACCACAAACAGCAAGTGCACCAAAACTGTGGCCTCTTCTATCTCATGCAGCGATAGAAGCCCTGGTGGCGCAGTAGTCAGAGTGCATTTCTGCAGGTTAATTCTGCCCACGGCCAGCAGTTCGATCCTGACCGGCTCAAGGTTGACTCGGCCTTCTGAGGGTGGCCCATTTGCGCTCTGCCTCGGTCAACTTTCGGGAGGCGTAGGCGCATGGTTGTAAGGTACCGGCTTCGTTCAGTTGCAACCACACCGCTCCAATAACCACATCACTGACATGTCAGGCTGACAGCTATTGCTATTCTCCAGGCTGGTTCCCCCTCCCCCCCCCCCCCGACGCACAGAGCCTTGGGACACAACCCATCGGAATTGTAGCTCTCCATCAAATCAACTTTCCCTCACACCTTTTCCCCAGGACCATCCTGCTGGGGGGCGGGGGAATGGGTGGAGGGAGAACCAGCCACTGCCCTTTGGTTTTTAATTTTTTTTTTATTAGCTTATCAAATATAAAATACAGAAATGCAAAGGAAAATGAGAATAATGGGGAAAAAGGAAAAGAGAAGGAAAAGAAGAATAAGGGAAAGGGGAAAAAAAAGGAAAGCCTTGATTTTTTATTCTTTTCAGTGCAGTAAACTAGGGTAATAACATACAACCTCAACTTTTTACTTTGGCGTAATAATATATGCTAGTCATTTTTGTAACAATTGACCTATCTCATCAAGAAAACCAAAGTTTCATTTTTTTTCCATCTCAAGCACAAAGACCAGAAGCAGTTGCCAAATAAAACCCAAAGTGTGTTCTTCTTTTCTTTAATCAAAGCAGTCAATGTTTGCCCTCTCTGCTAACTCCATCAGATTTTGCAGCCATGTGTCCATTGTGGGAATCAAAGCATCCTTCCATTTTTGGGCACAGAATGTTCTTGCTGCTGTCAGCATGCCTATAACCTCAGCCACTGCTCTTTGGAGCCTCTTCAAACTATTCAACCCCAGAATCTGAACAGCTCATCCGAAGGGGAAAGGATCTCTTAAGAACAACTGCTCCAAACCCAGGAATTCCAAGTTGGCCTGAAGACAGGAAGCAGAGAACCATGAAGAACAGAGGAGCTCCTGACCCAGGGAAATGCTGACAGAAAGAGAGAGGAGAAGCAAAGCAGTGTAAGTTGCCAACACACACCCAACAATGGCTGGCATGTTTACAAGAGGCTGTTTGCAGGCTGCTTCAATCCCTGCTAGAGAGGAAAAATAGACAGAGCCATTAAATCATGCTTGCCAAGGGATCAACCAATGTATAATCAGCTAAAATGGAATTGCTTGAAAAGGGGAAAAAGGGTTTTCTAATGATACTTTTGCGGAAAGAAAAGGTATAATTATGCCAGTATAATTTAAGAAAGTTCCAAAAACTGACATCTGCTAAATATAAATAAGGGCTTCACCCATATTTCAGAATTGCCAAGAAGAGCATAAAGTCAACTAGTCAAAGGATGAAACCCTATGCATTATTTCAGCAGAGATTTGGGGTATTCTAGTAAAATATTTTGTACTGATTACACCAGAGTGCTCCAAGATCTCTATTAGTAAACCAGTGACTATTCATAAGTTCTTGCAGGAGACCCTTCGGTGCTTTGCACACACTTTGAGTCTGGCCTCAGCGCACGGGCCCAATCCCTGCAGGTGCGTTTTGCAAACCTCAGCTCCCTCCAGCCCGAAGTCAGTCACATTCCCCCAGGGTCCCTCCAGCCCACCAATAGCCAACTGGGGAGATCCAAGCCTGTTAAGGAAGGCTCAGCCCTAGTAGGCACTTGGATTGTTTGGGGGGTGGGGCTGTTTCTTCCTCAAGCAGGGGGTTGGATTGGAAGACTTCCAAGGTCTTTGTCTCTATCTATCTATCTACCAATCTCGAGAGGGGGAGAGAGAGAGAGAGAGGGAGGGATAGGAATGAGATAGAGGTAGAATAGAATAATTGGAAGGGGCCTTGGAGGTCTTCTAGTCCAGCCCCCTGCTCAAGTAGGAGAACCTATATCATTTCAAACAAATGGTTGTCCAATCTCTTCTTAAAAACTTCCAGTGTTGGAGATATCAGAAATTTCTATTGTTCATTCGTTCATTCATTCATTCATTCACAGATAGATAGATAGATAGATATAGATAGATAAGGTTGAAACAGATACATAGGTAATAGATAATAATAGGTAGTAGGTCTGTCCATCCATCCATCCATCATGTGGTAAGGTAGGTGGCCAATACATTTAAATAAATAAATTCTGGAGGGGAGACCACCAGGAAACCCTGCTGGGGTGACTCCCTCATACCAGAGGCCACTCTCCGGCCAATGAGGCTGAGTCTCTCTCCTGCATCCCCATTAACAGCAGCACAAGGGCGGGGGGGGGGGAGAGAAGGGGGGAGTCTTCTGCCCAGTCCAGACTGGAGGGATCTCCTGGTGGCCTCTAATCCATCTGCCCCTTCGGTAGCTCCTCCCCACCACCACGCCTTTCCACACGCAGGAGCCCAAGGTCGTGAGCTGAACCACCTCCTACCTAACACATCACTGGGGTGGGGGTGGGGGGTCTTGGACTACAACCTCCCTCATCGAAGCACCTCCTTTCCTTTCAGGACAGTGCTGGCTGGGGATGATGGGAGCGGTAACCAAGTCGGAATGGGGAAGGTCCGTTTACCCTCCTGAGGGAGAGAATTCCAGGGGCTCCACGTCCCGCCCGCCACCAAGGCCAAAGGCGCCCCCTCCCCAGAAAATCCGAGACTCCTCCCTTCACCGAGTGACCCCATCCCTGAGCTCCAGGCCCCTCGAGGGAGACCCCCCACTCGCTCCCGCCGCCCCCCCCCGCCTCACCTCACCCCCCTCACCGCGGCTCCACGCCGGCCTTCCCCCGAGGCGCGCGTCTCCTCCTAGGCCCGGCATCGCCGTCATGGCAACCAGCCACACTTCCGCCTCAGACCGGAAGTGGGAGGCTTTTTCCCCCGCCGCCGCCATATTGAGTGAGGTCAAAAAGGCTCAAGGAAGCCCGAGACGGGCAGCGCTTCGGCTGCAGAACCGCGGGTGTCGCCAGATGGCGACAAAGCGGAGTTGTCCGCCTGAAGCAGCTCTCAGGCTGACTAAAGTGGAGGATGATGGGAGTTGTGGTCCCACACATCTGGAAGGCATCAGGACGGTTGGCGACTCGGCCTCTTAGCTGCTGAACTGCAAGGAGAAAGCCATCAAGGATTCCCCAAGGCATCCACAGTGGAGCTTGGTAAATGGATTTAAAAGGCCCAATTTGTGCTGGGGAAATCTAGAACAGAACGGAACATGGGAATAGACTAGACTATACCAGAACAGAACAGAACATGAGAATAAGTAGACTAGGCTAGACTAGATCAGAATGGACAGAACAGAACAGAACATAGGAATAAACTAGACTAGGCTAGACCAGAATGGACAGGACAGGACAGGACAGAGCAGAACATGAGAATAAACTAAACTAGAGCAGATCAGAATGGACAGGACAGGACAGAACAGAACATGGGAATAGACTAGACTAGACCAGAATGGACAGAACAGAACAGAACATAGGAATAAACTAGACTAGACTAGACCAGTATAGACAAGCCAGAACAGAACAGAACATGGGAATAGACTACACTAGACTAGACCATAATAGACAGAACAGAATAGAACATGGGAATAGACTAAACTAGACTAGACCAGAATGGACAGGACAGGACAGAACATGGGAATAGACTAGACTAGACCAGACCAGAATAGACAGGACAGAACAAAACATGGGAATAGACTAGACTACACTAGACCAGAATAGACAGAATAGAACAGAACATGGGAATAAACTAGACTAGACCAGAATGGACAGGAGGGAACAGAACAGAGCAGAACAGAACATGGGAATAGGCTAGAGTGGACTAGACCAGGACAGGACAGGACAGGACAGAACATGGGAATAGACTATAGACTAGACTAGTCCAGAATGAATAGGACAGGACAGAATGATAACTTTATTGTCACTTTAAATCCACACTAATCGGCATACCTTAAAATGAAAAGTCATTGCATGCAGCTCTCAAAAGGTTACCACCCCCAATATACACTACATAAACATGACATAATAAATGAATGAATTAATTAATACAAAATTGTGCATACACCCACATATATGACACACAGAGAAACAACACAGTCTAGTTTGGAGGTTTACGTGTACAGAGTGAGAAAAAAATATTTTTTAATGTTTATGCAATCTTCCAGAACGGACCATGGCTTTTCCTTCTTCCATCACTTCAACAGCTTTGCTGGCTGGGGAATTCTGGGAGTTGAAGTCCACCAGGCTTAAAGTGGCCAAGGTTGGGGACCCCTGGAATAGGGTCCCTTGTTTGAGCAGGAGTTGGACTAGAAGACCTCCAAGGTCCCTTCCAACTCTGTTATTCTGCCTGACTAGTTTCCCAGCTTATGATTACTTGTAAACCAAAGGATTACGGTAACCTTCCACCAGATGTTGCTAAAACACATCTTAAAGACATTCCGGGAATGCTTCAGGATTAGCTAAGGTTGATCCTTCCGTGACAAACACTCTTAATGAGTCACCTATTTATGCAGAGCTAACCCCCCCCCCAGATTGTCCAAAGAAAAGAATAAATCTTTATTATGCCACTTGATTCTGAAATGGCTCCTCTTAAGAAGGAAAAGGGACCTTTACAATCACCGGCCTAATTCCATTTCTCAGTGGCACATCCATGCCTTCAAGGACTTACGGAACTCCAACAGGACTAGCACCCCTCAAATCCCTCAGAGGGTGAGGCCCTAGAAAGGACACCCAGGCAAACTTCCCCACAGAACAGAAGATCATGACAGTAAGCAGGTCCTCAGGCAGTTATTCTTTAATTGGGGATCCTTGATGGCTCTCTGAGCTTGGTTGTTTTCTTGCAAACGTTTCATTACCTGACCAGGTAACATCAGGGTTGGAAGGGAAGAGGAGGAGGAGAGGAGGAGGAGGGGGACTGTGGGGTCCTTGGTGCTCTCTGAGCTTGGTTGTTTTCTTGCAGATGTTTCATGACCCAACTAGATAACATCATCAGTGCTAGAAGGGAGGGGTGTGTGTATCTTCTAGCACTGATGAAGTTACCTAGTTGGGTGATGAAACGTCTGCAAGAACGCAACCCAGCTCAGCCCTAAGGACCCTACATTCTCCTCCTCCTCCTCCTCCTCCTCCTCCTCTTTCTCCTCCTGCCCCCACAACCAAGCTCAGAGGGTACCAAGGACACTACAGCGTTTGAAAATCCTCTTCTTTCCTGCTTTTCCAACCTCCGCTGTGCCACACAAAGCAGCTGAGGTTGAAAAAGCAGGAAATAAAGGACAGCCAAGAGCCCCGGCGAGCGGCTGGGCCAAACAGAGCAAACGCTGCTCTTCAGAGCTGCCGGTTCTATAGAACCGGGCCAAACCGGTAGCATCCCACCCCTGCTGACTGTGTGGAAATCTGGGGTCACCTGCTGCCCTCAAATTGGCACCCACCAGACCTGTTGGATGACTTCTCCGACCATCCCCAGCCAGGTAGAGATTCTGTACCTGGTAGCCCAGGAAAAACCAAGGGGGTACCAGCTCGGGCACCGCTGCCCCAAAGAATGCCAGCCTTGCCATGTGGAAGAGGAAGAAGAGAACCCAGCGTGACACGGTGGTGACATCACAGTGCCCAGTGGCAGGCTGGGAGGAGGGCAGCGGCCGGGTCGTTCCCCCCACCCTGGAGCTCTTTGTGGGTGCTGGGGCTTCTTGGCCATTCCCCATGGCCCACCCAGGGCGCCCCAGGGCTCCTCAGTCCCCTGGCCCATTCAGGAGCAGGCAAGACCAGCTGGCTGCCCCCTCAGGCGGGCATCTCCCCTACGGGGCCAAGGAAGAGGAGGACTGGGAGACGGATCCCGACTTCGTCCATGAGGCCAGCAGGCCATGGAGGGAGTGCGAGATTTCGACCTCGTCCATCATTTCTGGTAGGTGGGGGACACCTTTACGCCAGGTGCCCATTGCTTTAAAGCAGCCGTTGCAGGGGTGGGCTTCAAACATTTTAGCAAGGGGTTCTCTGCCCGGTGGCTGGGTGGGTGTGACCTAGTCGGCCTCCTGCACCACGGTACCGGGGGGGCATTTTCACCCTCCCCTGAGACTCCTGAGGCTTTCCTCGAGCCTCCGGGAAGATGAAAACAGCCTCCCCGGACTCCGGAGACTCTCTGGAAGCCGGAAACAGGCCCATTTCCGGTCCTTCTGGGCCTCCATGGGGGCCCTGTACTTGCCTGGGATCCAAAAGGGGCCACGTGGGGAGTCCTGGGAGGGGCAGGGCAGGGTGGGCGGGGCCAAACTGCACAGAATCTGAGCTAGGGGCTCTCCCGAACCCCTGCGAACCCCCCAGCACCTGATCCGTTGGCCTTTTTGAGGGGGAGTATTGAAGGAGGTCATAGTAGTTGCCCCTCCTAGGCTGGGCTCAGAGGCCAAGCAAGCGATCACGCCAGCCCTACGAGGTAGGATTCATGAAGCCATGAAGGTCAGGACTAACAAATCTGGATGCGCTTCTCCCCTCCCTCCCTGCAAACTAAGGAGGAGTTTTATTTATTTATTTATTTATATTTTCTTTAGTTTGTCAAGCATGTATGAGAAAACAAGAATAAGTATGAATATAGCATATAAACATAACACGTATAAACAGGTATAAGCAGTGGTGGAATTCAGCCAGTTCACACCGGTTTGGGAGAACCGGTTGCTAACTTTCTGAGCAGTTCGGTGAACTGGTGGTTGGAAGAAATAATTAGGGCAGAGAACCGGTTGTTAAATGATGTGAATCCCACCACTGGGTGTATACATAATAACTGCGCACAAATGAAAGGGAATATTAGGACAGGGATGGTGGGCACGCTGGTGCACTTACGCATGCTGTCAACTAAAAAGATACTCCTTTGGTCTTTTTAGCTGCCAGCAGAAAGGGAGTAGGGGAAGTAGTGCATTCCTTAAATGCTTCAAATAATTGCTAGGCAGCCGAAGCTGTTGGCGTGCAAGATTATTCCTGGAGAGCAGCATGCTTGATGAACTCTTGGCAATGGATGGGTCCCATTGGAGAATATACATCCAGGGGGTGGGAGGAAGACCAGGATCAAGGGGAAATGAATGATGTATCTTAGTGTCGGCTGCACCCAGGTAACTCTGACATGGTCACTCCTAATAAATCAAAGTTCTTTTCTCTGAGAGATGTGGCTAGAGACTGAGGATTTAAACAGGGGTGGGTTTGTTGGAGCCCTGACACCTGTCTGTTACAGACCTCTTAGGAATGGGGCGAGGTTCACGGTAGACAGTTTAAGGTGAAAGTTTTGGGGGTTTGAGGCTGTAACAACAGAGTCAGGGAGTGAGTTCCAGGGATTGACCACTCTGTTGCTGAAGTTGTATTTCCTGCAATCAAGTTTGCAGCGGATTACTTTGAATTTGTATCTATTGTTTGCCCGTGCGTTGTTGTGGTGGAAGCTGAAGGAGTCGCTGACAGGTGGGACGTTGTAGCAGACAATTTTGTTTACTAAGTCAGACTGTAGGCGGCGTAGTTCTACGTTATCGAGGTTTCTCTCAGTCTTTAACCAGGTTGCTTCCTACTCCAGATCATTTTATCTGTAATTTGCTTAACAAGAGCAGCAAAAATAAAATAAAAAACTCATTTAACAACAACTCTGTGCTTAGCCATGGAAATTCTGGCCCCCGTGATGCTTTTAAGTTAAGAATTACCTATAAGGACTATTTTTGTGCCAGGGTGTGATTTATTGCTTGACTGGCTGCCCTGAAGGACAACTCACAAATGCCCAAACTAGTCAATCATTGGGTTCACGCAGGGGTGGGCTTCAAACGGTGTAACAACCGGTTCGTCGGAGAGAACTGGTTCATCTGAACTAGGCCAAACCAGTAGAATCCCACCCCTGGGTTCACACCTTGCCCTAAACCAGGGGTCTCCAACCTTGGCCACTTTAAGACTGGTGGGCTCCAACTCCCAGAATTTCCCAGCCAACCTTGGTCACTTTAAGACTGGTGGACTTCAACTCCCAGAATTTCCCAGGCAACCTTGGCCACTTTAAGACTGGTGGACTTCAACTCCCAGAATTCCCCAGCCAGCTGGCTGGGGAATTCTGGGAGTTGAAGTCCACCAGTCTTAAAGTGGCCAAGGTTGGAGACCTCTTCCCTGGTTTGACTGCCTTTCCTTAGCCCAGAATTATGAGAGTTGAAGTCCACCCATTTTAAACTTGGGCTCAGTTCGAAACCACTGCCTTCGCGCATCAGAGCCACAGGCGATGGGCAAACTCAGCCCACCACAGTGGTGTATGTGATGAGTTCACACATGAAGTTAGGGTTTCCATGATGGTTTGTTCCTTAATCAGGCGGGGGGGGGGGCAGAGTTTAGCTGACCTTGGCAGATCAAGGGATCGAAACAGGTGTATCGGAATGGGGATACAGGGGTGCCAGGAAATGGGGATACAGGGGTGCCAGGAAAGTCCAAACAACATCTCAGAAGAAACCTTGGAGGTTCCTCCTTTGATAGTTCTCAGGAGTTGAGTTGAAATCAGAAGCAACCATGTGGTGGAAACTAAGACTCCTAAGCATGTAAATTCCAGTTGTGTGTACCCACTGGAGCTGGGAGGTAGGGAATGTTGTGGGCCTGTCTCTGAGGGAAGTCTGTCTGGTGAGATACAAAAGAAGGGCCTTCTCCATGGTGGCTCCCTCCCTGTGGAACATCATCCCTGCAGAGATAAGATTGTGAGCTCCTGGGTGCTCTCTGAGCTTGGTTGTTTTCTTGTAGACGTTTCATTACCAAACTAGGTAACATCATCAGGGATGTTTCTTCCCCTCCCTCCCTCCCTCCCTCCCCCTCCTTCCTTCCTTTCCTTTTCCTCCTTTTCCTCCCTTTTCCTCTCCTTCCCTTTCCTTTCCTTTCCTTCCTTCTCTTTGGTGCTCTCTGAGCGTGGTTGTTTTCTTGCAGACGTTTCATTATCCAACTAGATAACATCATCAGTGATGTCTAATCCCTCCCTCCATCTCTTTCCTTCCTTTCCTGTCCTGTCCTGTCCTTTCCTTTCCTCTCCTCTCCTCTCCTCTCCTCTCCTCTCCTCTCCTCTCC
>CM066330.1:267439367-267446867 GCA_033807585.1 Hydrophis major
CCTTTCCTTTCCTTTCCTTTCCTTCTCCTTTCTTCCTTTCCTTCCTTTCCTTCTCCTCTTCCTTTCCTTTCCTTTCCTTTCCTTTCCTCCTTCCTTTCCTTTCCTTTCCTCTTCCTCTCCTCTCTCTCCTCTTCCTCTCCTTTCCTTTCTCTTCCTTTCCTTTCCTTCTCTCTCCTTCCTTCCTTTCCTTTCCTTTCCTTTCCTTTCCTTTCCTTTCCTTCCTCTCCTCTCCTCGCCTCTCCTTTCCTTTCCTTTCCTTTCCTTTCCTTTCCTTTCCTTTCCTTTCTCCTTCCTTTCCCTTTCCTTTCCTTTCTTCCTTTCCTCTCCTCGCCTCTCCTGTCCTTTCCTCTCCTTCCTTTCCTTTCCCTTTCTCTTTCCTTTCCTTTCCTTTCCTTTCCTTTCCTCTCCTTCTTCCTCTCCTCTCCTCGCCTCTTCCTTTCCTTTCCTTTCCTTTCCTTTCCTTTCCTTTCCTTTCCTTTCCTCTCCTTCCTCTCCTCTCCTCTCTCCTCTCCTCTCCTCTCCTCTCCTCTCCTCTCCTCGCCTTTCCTTTCCTTTCCTTTCCTTTCTCCTTCCTTTCCTTTCCTTTCCTTTCCTTCCTTTCCTTTCCTTTCCTTTCCTTCCTTCCTCTCCTCTCCTCTCCTCTCCTCTCCTCTCCTCTCCTCTCCTCCCCTCCCCTCCTCTCCTCTCCTCTCCTCTCCTTCCTTCTCTTTGGTGCTCTCTGAGCGAGCGTGGTTGTTTTCTTGCAGACCTTTCATTACCCAGCTAGGTAACATCACCAGTGCTAGCAGTGCTAGGAGATAAGATGGCCCCCACCTTGACCCTCTTCCAAACAGGCCTGAAGGAGGCATGGCTTGACCAGTGTGTGGGGCCTGCCAGGAGTGACATGGAGCCCCTAAAGTCTTTGCGATGACTGGGTGGCCAGAGGGGGGAGGAGGTTAATGGCCTTTCCATTTGGGGTTCTATTTCTGCCCAGGAGTCCTCGTGAATGAGTTGGGCGACCATACAAATCTTCTCCATTAATAAAGGGATGAAAAGCGGAGGGAGCTTCCAGGAAGAGCCCTTGATGGCCCTTGGAGAGCCTCATTCTCGGCTGGCACAGCAGCCCAACACATCTGGGGACCCCTGAGCATCCGTGGTCAACTCGCCCAAAGAAGATCGCGCAATGACGTTGCGTCTCTGCTTGACTTGCTTTCAGATCTCTCCAGGTCCATCCGAGATCTCAGCCTTGGCAACTCCAGCCCAGTTGGCACCAAGTACGGCGCTGATCCCCACGGCCACCGCCTGGTTTACCGAGATCCCGGTGGGAAGCCCAAGAAGGTGGCAGAGGGCCGCCAAACCCCCTTTTGCCCTCATGTGCGTTCCTCGCCCAGCCTGGGCATCGAGCGATCCTCCCTCTTCCGCCACAACGCTGCAGAAAAGCTGGACACCTTCTTCTCGGAAAAGCTCAAAGCTTGGGCGAGCGACACCGCCCGCCCTCTCGGACACGGAGGGTGCCCAGGAAGAGACTCCCAGCTCCAATCTGGTCTGGAGGGCTGCCCAGAACGGACCTGCCAGCCACCCCCCAAAACCTGGTGGACAGAATCCCCGACGGGTGGCGGCCCATGGAAACCTGGTAACGGAGCAGGTCGATAGTTCGCGTGATAATTATGACCCTGGGTGCAAGCGCTGGCTAAGATGCCCCAGGCACACGGTGGTGGGCAAAGGCAAGGCTTCAGATGGTCTCTCCCGCCAGCAGGAGGGCAGCCGGCTCTCCACAAGCGCCAGCAGCTCAGCCAGGATCCTGCCACAGTGCCGCATCAGCCACGTCCAGCGCTGCCGAGCGTGCCAGGCTTTTAATCAGGACAAGCCGGTGGGCAAAGGGGACGTCTGGGCTCCACTGCAAGAGGAGGAGGGGGCCAGCACCAGCCTTTCCCCCCAAAAGGAGAGGCCGCGCCCACCTGGCCAGCCGCAGGTCCCCGACCGGATTGCCAAGGTGCAGCGCTGGCTGGAACAAACTCCCCTGGATCACCACCCAGCCCCCAATCGCTGGCACGAGAAGCGCAGAGCCCCCAACCGGGCAGGACCAGGGGCCCAGGGGCAACCGCCTGTCTATGGTTGCCCAGCACACAGGAAAGGGGAGATGCGGCCCCGGGCCCTGGAGGCCGCCGGAGACCACCAGAGTCAGGATGTCCCTGCTGAGGCCAGGCACCTGAGGAAAAGCCACCACAAGGAAACTCCCAAGCATCCTCCGGTGAGGGATATTGTCAGGGCTGGGCTGGGCTAGTCAGTCTCCTGCACCATGGCGGGGGGTTGGGGGTGTTTTTGCTCTCCCCGGGCTCCAGAGGATCTCTGGAGCAGTGGTTGCCAACTGGTGGGCCGGCGACCACTGGTGGTCGGTGAGAAAGTTTTGGTGGTCCGCCTAGAAATGTCCCCCCCCCAGAGCAATTAATCCAGGCTGTGTGGGAACACAAGGCTGCACCACCCACATGGGCCACGGGAACACAAGGCTTGCGTCACTTGCATTGCGAACAACACGAGGGAGTGAGGGGAGGGGGGGAAAGCGCGGAGGGGGGGAATTTGCCCCACTCCCCCCACGTGCCTGGCCTGGCCACCGGGCTGCTTCTTTCCGCTTCTTTCTTCTCCTGCTTTTGGCTGCATGCAAGGAAAGCAGCCAAAGTCTGTCTTTCTCTCCCCCAAATTCCACCAGAAATGAGTCTTTGGGACCCTGCGAGGCCTCCTGCTCCAAAAGGCTGAGCTGGCAAAGACTCATTTCTGGCGGAGTTTGGGGGAGAGAAAGAAAGAATTTGGCTGCTTCTGCTGTTTTCCTTGCATGAAGCCAAAAGTCTCTTTTTCTCTCTCTCCCCGAGAACTGAGCTGGAGACGGCATCCTGCGATCCCAAATAAAGAGCAATCAATCAGTAGGAAAACGGGGGGGGGGGAATTTTCCTGCAGACTTTTGGGGGATTTTCCCAGGGTCCACAGGATTTAAAAGGATGAGTTTGATGGTCCCTGAGGTCCAAGAGGTTGGTGACCCCTGCTGTGGAGGCCAAAATTGGGCCCATTTCCAGCCTTCCAGAGCCTCCAGGCAGGAGCTGCACTTACCTGGCATCCAAAATAGGCCACATGGAGACTCCTGGGAGGGGCTCAGAGAGTTGGGTGGGGCCAGCCAGGGGTGGGATTTGCCGGTTTGTTGAACCAGTCTTTAAAGTTAATAAAATTAGCTACCGGTTCACATGAACCGGTGAGAACCGATAACAGCCCACCTCTGGTACCTGGAACTTCAGAGAAAACCGGGGAGGGTGTTTGGGTGTTGACCATGTGACGGCACTATTTAGCGCAGAAGTGACTCCAGGGTGGAGGAGGGGGGCTTTCTCTCCTGGAAGGGAGCTTCCCTCTGGGTAGGGGGGCATTCTTGGCTCTGGGGTCCCTGCAACAAATGACGGTGAATCTCCATCTACAGGTGGTCCTCGACTTGCAACAGCCCATTTAGTGACCCTTCAAAGTTATAACAGCGCTGATAAAAGGTGACTTATGACCTATGACTGTTGCGGCATCCCGCGCGGTCACCTGATCCAAATTCAACCGCTTAGCAACTAGCTCATACTTATGACGGTCGCAGGGTCCCAAGGTCATGCGATTCCCCTTTTGCGACCTGATGGGGGAGAAGCCAGATTCACTTAACGACCAGTGTTATTAATTTAACAATTGAAGGGGTTCTCTTAATGACGGTGGCAAGAAAGATCATAAGATGGAGCAAAGCTCACAACATCTGTCTCACTTACCAACGGAAATGTTTCAGTTCAGTTGTGGTTGTAAGTCGAGAACCACCTGTAAGAGATTCCGATGGAGTGTCGGAAAGAATTGGCTGCCAAGAAAGCTAGGGTGTTCTGACCGAGGCTTCCCCCACAATTACAGACCTTTATCAGGCTTGGAGAACTGCCAGGCTGATATCTTTCAGATGCCACAATACTTGGCAAGCATGCAGGGATGAACTAATTGTCACTTGCAAAATCCCACTCTCCATTTGGTCCTCTTTTATTCCCTCTGGGAGGGTCCATTTAACATCCACCTGAGCCTTTACTCCCAAGTTGACCCTTGTTCCTTAACTCTTCCCTTCTTCTGGCAGCTCTGTGCATGACCACACTGGGAACAGGCTCTAGCTGTTCTTCTTCCCTACTGATCTCTGACTCCAAAGGCAGCTGGTAACAGTCAGATGGCCCTGGCCCCATCTCTGTCTCTGACTCAGAGTCTTCCCCAGACTCCAGGACTGGCCCAGGTTCCTCCACAACCTCCTCATTGTCCAAATCTGCCACCAACTTTGCTGGCCACTCTCAAGCCACAACATAGATTGGTGCTCCCACGCAGGGACTGGGAATCGGGTTCAGGTGCCAAGAGAGAGTTTTCCTGACCCCAAATTAAGAGATGCTATCCTAAGGAGAGAGATGGCATCGCAAAGTACCCCCCCCCAAGGGATGCCCACTTCTCCCCCAGGATTTGCAAACCCCGGGGCAGCATCCTGCAACCTCTCCTCCTTTGCTCCCTCCCAACAGCCAACCACACGACACCAGCACCTCCCCGGTGACGACACCAGCACCTCCCCGGCCACCTGCTCCTGCCTCTTCTGCGAACGGCAGCGACCCCGCGTCCAGCTGGTTTCCACCCAGGAAGGGCCAGACCTCTCTGCGGAGCAAGTGGCCGCCCGGCTGCAAGCCGAAAACCGGGTACCCCGCATCGTGGAGGCCTTTGAGCGACGGTCGCTGCGGGAAGCCAAGATCGCCAAGCGGGAGAAGGCGCTCCAGGCCACCCTGCAGCAGGAGCTGGAGAGGAAGCCCCAGGCGCCCACGAGTCACGGGGACCTAAAGCGGGGGGCCCTGGCTAGAGCCCCCCTGAAAGCCCCAGCCTGTCCGGAGAAGAAGCAGGAGGAGCCACTCCGGCGCAGGAAGGAAGGGGAGATGGTGGGAAAGCAACCCAGTTTTCTGGACAGGCTGCGAAGACGGAGCTAGTGCCCGGGCGAAGAGAGCCACACCTGAGCACATGGCCAGGTGTGCGCAGGAGAATCGGTGCCTCGCCAGCAGCAGGAAGCTGCTGCCCCTGACAGAACAGGGCGGGCTGCTCCTTTGCAAGGGGCAGAGGTAGCCGCAGGGTGGCGGCAAGGACTGTCCCCAGGCTCACATTAACTTGTCCTCCCAACTTTGATAGCTGCTGTCGCAGAACGCTACAGGGTGTTGTGCAAATGGTGGAGAAAGCCACATTTGGGGGAGGGGGGCAGGTGCTGGTCTGCGGTGTGGACAAGAGGCAGGGGGCAGCTGCCGGCACCTGGAGGCCTTGAGCTGGAAGCAGAAGCAGCACCCCTCCCCACAGGTCTGCTTCTGGGCAGAAAGCCGGTGGCAGAGGCAGAGGCAGAGGGCGGACGCCTGGGTGGGCAGGAAGGCCCTGACCAAGCTCTGCAAAATGGATCTTCTCAAGGAAAAAAAATAATTGGCTTCAGGGTAGCCTGAAGAATAAATCTTGGTTATGATCCAGCCTGTGGTAACTAATTCCAAAGCTGAATTACTTGGGGCCTGGTGCTTGCTCTCAGCGAACCCCGCTCCTTAATAGCAGTGATGGCGTTCCCTAGTTGGTCATGAAACGTCTACAAGAAAACAAACAAGCTCAGAGAGCCACAAGGACCCCTCATTTCAACCAATATTCTCCTTTATTGATGCTTCCTGGTTCTTTTCACAGGTTCATCTCTTTATCAGAGTGTTTGCAGTGTGACTACTATTGTGAAACAACCCAGGAGCAAAACACAGCACACACAGAGTCTTTTTTGTCTTTTAACAATGGTTTATATACAAGACTACTATATACATACATAGACATGGTAGGCAAATATCTGGCAAGCAATCAATCTTCTTTACTCTGCACTGGAGAACCACAATGGAGATAGAACACAAGGAGAAAGAGGTACTCCCTCTCATGGCCTCATATATATATATATATATATATATATAGACAGCTTCTTAAAACGGTAAAACCCTGTGGGACCCATCCTCAGTCTTCAAGTGGCAATAACCATGCTGAGTGCATCCTCAGTGCATCAGCCTTACAACAGCTGGTCAGTTCTTAAATCTCAATACCTTGACACTCTGGTTAGTC
The DNA here is from genome assembly GCA_033807585.1 of Hydrophis major. Classification (NCBI taxonomy): domain Eukaryota; kingdom Metazoa; phylum Chordata; class Lepidosauria; order Squamata; family Elapidae; genus Hydrophis; species Hydrophis major. The sequence goes on from CM066330.1 coordinate 267,445,485, forward strand.
CTTGACATACATGATGGCAGCTGAATTTCAAAGCACATGGGTTCCTGACCCCCAGGCCGTGGCCCACTACAAGCTGAGAACCCAGCCACAGAACTGGCGGGCAAGCCCGGGCACGTACGTGCGTTTCCAATTGCGCACACAGCAGGCAGAGGAGCACAAGTGCATGACTCCAGTTGTGTGAGCGGTGGCCGTTTGTGTGTGCAGAACCGTCCTGTCCCCCCACCCCTCACCAGTCATTAAGATTGGAGAGCGACAACCATCACGGAGTCTCAATCATATGTCATGATGTAAAGTGCAACAGGTTGATTTTATGACGCTGTTTTGCACCAGTTCAGAAGGGGGACTCGGCCAGTTTGGACCAGTTCTGGTAGTGGAACTTTTGAGTGGTTTGGAGAACCGGCCGATCCCACCTCTGACTGGTCCCTCCAATCCCATCTCTTCTCTGCCTCCCATTGAGTCCCAGCTGATCGGCTGGGTCTCTTTTGGTTGCCCTGCACAGGAGAATGGAGCTGGAAAGCAGGTCAGTGGGGTGGGGAGGGAAGAGGGATTTTGCAGTAACTTTCCCTTGCCACCCCCACCATGCTACACCCACCAAACCACACCGACAGAACCACTCGTAAAATTTTTTGAATCTCACCAGTGCACCAGTCACTACAAGAGCCCCACCGTCATAAAACAAACCCTGCCGTAGTTCAATGAATGCCACGGCTGTTAAGCAAAGCAAGCCCTGAGTTCCCTGGGCTGCACTTTTGCAGAAGACCAATAGAAACTTCCACTTTTCACAAAAAGTGTTCTACAGGTAGTCCTCAACTTACGACGGTTCATTTAGTGACCTCCCAAAGTTCCAAAAATCAAATTTATGACCACTTTTCACACTTATGAGCGGGGTCAAAATTCAGACCATTGGCCACTGACTTGTATTTACGATGGTCTCAGCGTCCCCGGAATCGCGTGATCCCCTTTTGCAACCTGCTGACAAGCAAAGTCAATGGGGGGGAAACCAGATTCACTTAACGACCGGGTTCCTCGCTGAACAACTGCAGTGACTCGCTTAATGATGGTGGCAGGAAAGGTCGTAAAACGAGGCCAAGGCTCACTTAACTCTCTCAGCAGCATATATTTTAGGCTCAGCTGTGGCCGTAAGTCGAAGACCACCTATATCTACTTTACAAAGCATGGTAGCAGTGTCCTCTAGTCGTTCAATGCATTGTGGGAAGCCGTAAACAAGGGCTGAAGGTAGTCCTCGACTTATGACCACAATGGAGCCCAAAACATCTGCTGCTAAGCCAGACGGTTGCTGTGGGTTTTGTCCCATGTTATGAACTTTCTTGCCCCAGTTGTTAAGTGAATCACTCCAGACGTTAAGTAAGTCACATGGTTGTT
>CM066330.1:267454367-267599367 GCA_033807585.1 Hydrophis major
CTCTCTTTCCTTCCCTCTTTCCTTCTCTCTTTCTTTTCTCTCTTTCCTTCTCCCTTTCTTTCCTCTCTTTCCTTCTCTCTCTTTCTTTCCTTCTCTTTTTCCTTCTCTTTCCTTCTCTCTCTCCTTTCTTTTTCTTTCTTTCTTTCTTTCTCTCTCTTTCCTCCTCTCTCTTTCTTTCCTTCTCTTTTCCTTCTCTCTTTCTTTCCTTCTCTCTCTTTCTTTCCTTCTCTTTTTCCTTCTTTCTTTCCTTCTCTCTCTTTCTTTCTTTCTCTCTTTCCTTCTCTCTTCTCTCTTTCCTTCCCTCTTTCCTTCTCTCTTTCTTTTCTCTCTTTCCTTCTCCCTTTCTTTCCTCTCTTTCCTTCTCTCTCTTTCTTTCCTTCTCTTTTTCCTTCTCTTTCCTTCTCTCTCTCCTTTCTTTTTCTTTCTTTCTTTCTTTCTCTCTCTTTCCTCCTCTCTCTTTCTTTCCTTCTCTTTTCCTTCTCTCTTTCTTTCCTTCTCTCTCTTTCTTTCCTTCTCTTTTTCCTTCTTTCTTTCCTTCTCTCTCTTTCTTTCTTTCTCTCTTTCCTTCTCTCTTCTCTCTTTCCTTCCCTCTTTCCTTCTCTCTTTCTTTTCTCTCTTTCCTTCTCCCTTTCTTTCCTCTCTTTCCTTCTCTCTCTTTCTTTCCTTCTCTCTTTCCTTCTCCCTTTCTTTCCACTCTTTCCTTCTCTCTCTTTCTCCTTTCTCTTTCTTTCTCCAACTTTCCTTCTTTCTCTTTGTCTCTTTCCTTCTCTCTCTCTTCCTTCTCTTCCTCCCCTCTCCTTTCTCCTGAATCGGTTTAAGGGAGGACATCAAAGATGGTAGGTCCAGGCTGGAAGGACAGAAGACCAAGGGGTGATCAGGGCTCAGGGTGCCTGGAGCTATATCCCACTGCCCCACTCTTGGGGCCACTGCACAAGCCCAGAAGATTTTGAAATAGGGGTCCTATTTTTGCCTTCCGGTCTCAGCTGCTTTTGCTTGGTTGTCTATTGTGGCACAGGTGCACACACACACACACACTTCTCCAATGCACACACACACACACACAAGAATGAGAGAATGGGACATTTAAAGGGGCACTCCTGGTCGTCTGATTTTAATATGTGGGCAGGTAACCCAGGTCCCTGAGTCTGGAGGGATCTAAGCAGACTGAAAGATTTATTATAGGTGGTAAGTCCCGGCTGATCTCTGCCTGATCCCTTTGTTAAGCAGTTCTTAGTCCTGGGATGTTAGTCACGAACACCTTTGCCAGCTCTCAAACCTTAATAAAAGGCTAAATGTCTACGGAGGTTCCCCATCCTCCAGATCAAGGTTGCCCCAAAAGGCCACTGGACTTTCTTACTTTTTTTCCTTGAAAAAGTTTCAGCTTTCTTGGATAAGCAGTGAAAGTCCTGTTGCCTTTTAAAAGAAGAGAATAAGAGTTGGGAGGGGCCTTGGAGGTCTTCTAGTCCAGCCCCCTGCACCATTTCAGGCAAATTATTGTCCAGTCTCTTCCTCAAAACGTCCAGGGATGATGGAGCCCCCACAACTTCTGGAGTCCAGGAGTTCCACTGGTTCATGGTCCTCAGTGCAGGGAAATTCCTCCTGAGCGGCAGGTGGCTTCTCTCCTCGATTGGTTTCCATCCTTTGGCTGCATCTTCTCCTGCCTTCTGGTTCTTTGGAGAATCATTTGACCCCCCCCCCTCTTCTTTGGAGCAAAACCCCTCAAATCCTGGAAGCCTGCCCCCCCCCCGTCCCCCCAAGTCCTTATTTTCTCTAGACTGGCCAAACCCAAGTCCTGCAACCCTAAGTCTTCCTATGTTTTTGTTATCTCCGGGTTTTCCAATCCTCTTACACTGTTTTTGAAAAGCATCTCTGGGGTAATAAAAGCTCTCCCCCCCCCCCCAAGAAAACCAAAACACCATGGCAAAACCACTTCCATCTGTCAGGCAGTTTGAAAACCCTGCAGGGATTCATTGAATAGATTTCACAGAGTTGCAAGGGACCTTGAAGGCCATCTAGTCCAACCCCCCCCCTTTCAATTTCAGGAAAGTACCTTGACTTGGGTATTCAGAAGGGGTCCCCCTGCACTTTCCCAGGAGTTAAAAGAAGAAAAGGAAGAATGCAGACCTGGCGGCTGGGGAGGGGGGAAGTGTATTGAAAGGGGGTTTTGCATATGCTGAAAGGCCTTGGAGGGGGGAGGAAGCAGCCTTGGCAACTGGGAACAAAGGCGAAGTTTGCATATTGGAGGAGCCCTGAAGCCCCCCAGGTGCCACCTGCCCTCCTGCTGTGAGCTGGCCTGGCTGGAAGGAGCAGAAAGGGAGGGGGGGTTGAGTGGGGAGGGGGCTGCAGGCCAGTCGGATGGGAGCTGCCAACTTCTCCCTCCCAACAATTAACACCTGAGCTGCCTCTGATCTTGGGTGATGGGGGGGCTAGATAGGTAGGTAGGTAGGTGGATGGATAGATAGATAGGTAAGTAGGTAGATTGGTAGGTAGGTAGGTAGGTAGGTGGATGGATAGGTAGGTATGTAGATGGATGGATGGATGGATAGATAGATAGGTAAGTAGGTAGATTGGTAGGTAGGTAGGTAGGTAGGTAGGTAGGTGGATGGATAGGTAGGTATGTAGATGGATGGATGGATGGATAGATAGATAGGTAGGTAGATAGGTGGATGGATAGATAGATAGGTAAGTAGGTAGATTGGTAGGTAGGTAGGTAGGTAGGTAGGTAGGTGGATGGATAGGTAGGTAGGTAGATGGATGGATGGATGGATAGATAGATAGGTAGGTAGGTAGGTGGATGGATAGGTAGGTATGTAGATGGATGGATGGATGGATAGATAGATAGGTAGGTAGGTAGGTGGATGGATAGATAGATAGGTAAGTAGGTAGATTGGTAGGTAGGTAGGTAGGTAGGTGGATGGATAGGTAGGTAGGTAGATGGATGGATGGATGGATAGATAGATAGGTAGGTAGATAGGTGGATGGATGGATGGATGGATAGATAGGTAGGTAGGTAGGTAGGTAGAAAGATAGATAGAAAAATAGGTAGGTAGGTAGGTAGGTAGGTAGATAGATAGATAGATAGATAGATAGATAGATAGATAGATAGATAGATAGATAGATATATTAGAGATGGATAAGATGGATGGATAGAGATTATAGATAGACAAAAGATAGAGAGGATAGATAATGGATGGATGGATGGATGGATGGATGGAGAGATGATAGAGGGAGGATAGATGATGGATGGATAGATAGGGAAGATATATATAGAGAGAGGGAGGATAGATAGATAGATAGATAGATAGATGATAGATAGATAGATAAGATGGATGGATAGATAGATAGATGATAGATAGATAGATAGATAGATAAGAGAGTGATGAGAAAGAATGATAATTGACAGGTGATAGATTGATAGATAGGTAATAGATTGACAGATAGATATATTGACCGTTGATAGAGGGGCAGAGAGAGAGAGAGAGAGAGAGAGGAGAAAGGAGAGAGAGAAAAAGAAGAAAGAGAGTGGGGGAGAGAGATGAGAAGAAGACAGAGGAAGATATTACATGGATGGAGAGACAGAGAGATGAGAAAGATGATAGATAGATGAGATGATAGATTGACAGATGATAGATTGATGGATAGATGGATAGTTGACAGATTCACAGCACACACGCATACACACAGGATGGGGTGGGAGAGATGGCCTAAAGGTCAACAGCTGGCTCAGACCAAGGTTTTTTTTTTGGGGGGGGGAATATTTGGCCTGCCTGCCAATTCAACCTCAGTTCCCCGCCCCCAAATGCAAAAGAGTCTGAGGAAGATCTGCGAAAGGTGCTAAGTGAAGTTTGCTTTGATGATCCAGTCAGGATCCCAAATGGGGGGAGGGGGGAGCCTCTCCAGACGGAGATGTTTGTAGCCCCCACCCCATTCCCTGATCCCAAGAGGTTCCCCCCTCCCTCCCTCCCCCCCAGAATTAAAAATAACTCCAAGAACTCCACCTTTCTTTCTTTTTTCAATTTTTTAAAATTAAATTTATAGCCCCCCCATCTCTCAAATGAGCAACTCTGAGCACCATATCAAATAGATAAAGACGGAGGGGGAGAGATGATAGAGAGAGAGAGAGAGGATAGAAAGATAATGGATGGATGGATGGATAGAGATAATAGAGGATAGATAGATGATGGATGGATAGGTAGGGAAGATATACATAGAGAGAGAGAGGATAGATAGATAGATAGATAGATGATAGATAAATAGATAGATAGGTTGGTAGATAGATAGATAGATATAGATAGATAGATAGATAGGTTGGTAGATAGATAGATAGATAGATAGATAGATAGATAGATAGATAGACAGAAAGATAGATAGATAGATAGTAGGTAGGTAGATAGATAGATATAGAGTTAGAGAGAGATAAATAGATAAATTTGTGTGTGTGTGTGTGTGTTCTTAACTTTTCACAGGTACTTACATGTATGGTATTCAGCTTTGTTCGGGTATTTTCCCACGTCATTATAGTTGTGCTTTTAAAATTGTAGCAATGTTTCAACTGTAAAAGTCTGACTCACAGACGAACACAATACAGAAGCCTCTCCCCTCCTCCTCCTTTTAGTATTTTGGGCTTCTCAGCTTTGGTCTCACCAACAGATGGTCCTCGAACCTACAACGGTCCATTCAGCAACTGTTTCAAAGTTACAATGCCACTGAAAAAAGAGACTTATGACCATTTTTTCCCACCCTTACGATGGTTGCAGCCTCCCCAATGGTCACCTGATCAAAATCCAGACACTTGGTGAACAGACTCACAGTTATGACGATCGCAGTGCCCAGCGTCACGTGACCAACTTTGGCCACCTTCGGATGCAGCAAAGTCCATGGGGAAGCCAGCTTCACTTAATGACTATGTGACTTATTTAACAACTGCACGGATGGCAAGAGAGGGCAAGCGTTTGCTGTTTTAACAGATACCCCTAGATCTCTTTTGGGGGACAATGGTGGAGGTCCCGCCCCCCACCTGTCATCTCTTCCAGAGTTTGTTCTGAGATCAGACGCTTTCAAGCCAGGATATGCTTTAGATCAGGGGTCCCCAAACTTGGCCACTTTAAGCCTTGTGGACTCCCAGAATTCCTGAGCTAACATGACTGGAGGAGGAATCCTGGGAGTTGAAGTCCACAGGTCTTAAAGTGGCCAAGGTTTGGGACCTCTGCTCTAGCTGAAGAAAGATGGGATTGGAAATCCAGAGTATCTGGGGCCGGGGTCTCCAACCTTGGCAACTTTAAGCCGGGAGGACTTCAACTCCCAGAATTCTCCCTTCAGCTTTGCTGGATCTCGGAAAGTTAAGATGGGTGGACTTCAATTCCCAGAATTCCTCACGGATGGGCTTCCAACTCCCACAATTCCCTGTTCAACTCTTCAGCTTTGCTGGCTGGGGAATTCTGGGAGTTGAAGTCCACAAGTCTTAAAAGTGGGCCAGGTTTGGAGACCTCTACCTTAGATTAACGCTCCCCAACCTGTCCGGCTTGGTTGATGGGCAGTGGGGGTGGTATGTGGAGAGGAGAGGGTTCCCCAATGGGCCGAGCCACAGACTGAGGGTCGGGGGACCCATGCTTTAGATGCCAATGTGAAACAAACCATGGTTTATTGCTTTGCTCTGTTCTGGAAATAAGCCATAATTTGTCACTTCTTTAACAAATCACAGCTAAGCCACAACTTAACCACAGCTTCAGGAAGATGTAGAGAACTGTCCTTCCCAACCAATTTTAGCCTTCCAGGCTCAAAAGAGTCCCAACATTTGCAGCCCCACACCTGTTGCAGGTGAGAGAATGGAAAAGATTTTAGTGGTTGAGGAGGCATCAGGCTAGAAACCAAGAGGCTGGGAGTTCTTGATCCGCCTTAGCCACGAAAGCTCTCTGGGTGACTTTGGGCCAATCACCAGGAGACTGGGAGTTCTAGTCCCGCCTTAGGCATCAAAGCCAGCTGGGTAAATTTGGGCCAATCACCAGGAGTTGATGAGTTCTGGTCCCGCCTTAGCCATGAAAGCCCTCTGGGTGACTTTGGGCCAATCACCAGGAGATTGGGAGCTCTAGTCCCGCCTTAGGCATCAAAGCCAGCTGGATGACTTTGGGCCAATCACCAGGAGACTGGGAGCTCTAGTCCTGCCCTAGGCATCAAAGCCAGCTGGGTGACTTTGGGCCAATCACCAGGAGTTGAGTTCTGGTCCCGCCTTAGCCACGAAAGCCCTCTGGGTGACTTTGGGCCAATCACCAGGAGACTGGGAGTTCTAGTTTTGCCTTAGCCATGAAAGCTGGCTGGGCATTTGGGGGCCAGTCCTTCCATCCCTCCCCCTCTCTATTCCTCAGCCCAACCCACCTCACAGGGCTGTTGTGGGAGATGTAGGAGGGAGGAGGATTATTTCACTGCCTTAAGTGATGTATAAAAATAATAAAGGCGGGAATAAAATAAATTATTTTGGGAAAATAAACAAGCAACCCAAAATGCTCTTTTTGAGCAAAAGCCCTGCTAGTGGGTGGGGAACATAGCATCCCCACAAGGGAAAAGTTGGCTCAACTCCCAACCCCAACCAGAGTGGAACCCCTGATGTCCCCCCTCCCCAGCCAGTCTGCAGCCCACCTGGGCCCACCTGTCCTCCTCCTGCCTTTCAGATCATCAAGGAGATCAGCAACCTCTTCCCTTTCTTCAAAGAAGGCTACCAGGGCTGGAAGGACTCCATCAGGCACAACCTCTCAGCCAACGACTGCTTCCAGAAGGTGAGAGGACCTGGCTGAGGCTGCCTCCTTCCCCCTTCCCCTAATTCATGGTGTGAGGCCATACCACTCCCCACCTTCCAGGCAAGGCCCATCTCTGGCTCCTGCCTTCTGAATGCCCACTGAGTAGCTTTCTTGCAAGAGTCCACTTTTGATGGCATGCCCCCTTCCCAGGCCCAGGCCTTGAGACCCTTCCCAGGCACCCCGGACTATCAGAAACTGCACCCTCCAAGAGACGGGCCCCGGTCAACCATTGAGCTGAGCTTGGAGAGCAGGTACAAGATAGGATTGGAGAGCAGGTACAAGATAGGATTTGAGCTGGGTTGTCAAGGTGAAGAACAACAGGAATCGACTCCATACAACACAACCCAGTGGAACTTCTCTAGAAGAGAACAGTTGTCACTCAGTGTTGAAACAAGGGGTCCCTGGTGCTCTCTGAGCTTGGTAGTTTTCTTCCAGATGTTTCATGACCCAACTAGATAACATCATCAGTGCTAGAAAGGAGTGGGGTGTATGGAGAGGAGGAGGAGGGGGGGCTGTGGGATCCTTGGGGCTCTCTGAGCTTGGTGGTTTTCTTGCAGACTGTTGAGATATTCCCCGTTAGGAGAATGAGTGCACTTAGGGAAACGTAGTGAGAGTTATGTTGAATAACACACGACCAGCATACACTGAATAGTAAAATGTAGGTTTTACTTCCAGAAAACGGGTAAACAAAGTCCAACAAACAGTCCAAATCATACACGGTTAAAGCAGTTAGTATCAGTCCCAGGATAATCCAAAAATGAAGTCAAGTATCATAAACAAAGTTCAGTAAATGGAGTTTGCTAACAGTTGCAAAGACGCACAACAATCCAAGCAGAATGACGATCAGGCAAAACGGCAAAACAGGAAATGCAAGGAGAAAGAAACCAGATTTCTAGCACCATCTTATGGCTGTTGGAGGAATCTCAGCCAATTACAATTACAGCATTCTCTTAAAGATACAGTATTAAATTACTATCCTGGTTCATATATTTCCAACCCAACTGTTAGGTGACTATCATTCCTAACATTCTCCCCTTTGGGTAGGACAATATATAACCTTACAGTTTAAGTTCATATTTCTCACATCAAGCGTATGTTTTACAGTCCCTTGGGCTTTTGTAAAATGATCTGCAATGTTATTTTTTGACATGCAGTACTCCTGTTTAATCATTTTACTTTGAACACATTGTCTCACATTTAGATATCTTAGATCGGTGTGTCCTGATCTTGTCTTTACAGCAAGATTGGAAGTCATCTGAATTGCTGATTGGTTGTCTTCATACACAACAATAGGTTCCTTTACATTAATTCCCATATCTATCATTAGTTGTTTATAACAAGCTAAATATGAACAAAATAGAGACAAAGATGAGGATTCAGCCTCCGTTGTTCACAAGCTTAGATATTTTTGTCGAATAGACCGCCACCCAATTAACACCTTTCCTAATATTACGACAGTACCTGATGTTGATTTACGTGTAGATACATCTGTAGCGAAATTTGCATTGGTATATGCAGTTAAACTTAGTTCATCCTTAGGCTCCAAATATAATGCATAATGCATTGTTTGTTTAAGATATCTGAACACATGCTTAGCAGCTTGCCAATGCCTTTCGGTAGGCTCAGTATTAAACCTGGCTAATTGGTTAACACTATATGCTATGTCTGGCCTTGACCAATTACTTAGCTAAGATAAGCTACCAATTAAAGATTAATAAATATCTTTATCAAAAACAGGACTTTGTACATCACTGTGGTTAAACTCCTGGCTCATTAGTGTTTTAGCCGGCTTACAAAGTTCCATTTTAAAATTCTTTAGTAACTGGTTAATTTTATCTGCCTGTGAGATTTTGTAGCTTCCTTTAGTTTTATCTATTTTTAAACCAAGATACTGTTTAATCTCACCTAAATGTTTTATTTTAAATTTGTTCTTTAACAGTGAAATAATCTCAGTAGCTTCTTACTCAGTCTTAGTGATTAATGCCATGTCATCAGTGAACAATGAAACTACACCATCACTTTCCTTTTTGAATAAACATGGATCAGCCATACCAGCTACAAAACCTATCTTTGTTAATTCCTTCACTATGCGCTGGTTCCATTCATAGCCTGATTGCTTTAAGCCATAAAGACTCTTTTTTTAATCTCCAGCAATCAGTTTTATTATCACTTTTTATACCCAAAGGCTTCTTTAAATATATAGCATGTTGCAACAGTGCATGAAGATATGCGGTCTCCATATCTAAATGGTTTGTTGTGTATTTATTTTTAGCTCCCCACACTAATGCTGCTCGTAATGTAGTAGACTTTAGACTAGGTGCAAACAGCTCATCGTAGTTGTTGGCTGACTGATTGAACCCTTGTGCTACTAACCTGGCTTTATGGGTAACAATCCCATCCACACCTGTTTTAAGTTTATAAATCCACTTACACCCTATGGCATGCTCACCTGGTGGTAATCTGACATTTTCATATACCTCCAAACTTTGTAAAGATTTCAGTTCTTTATCCATTGCTTCCTGCCAAGCAGCCTGATCCTTAGCAGGATACAGTTTCAGTTCATTATAGTTACTAGGAACTGTATTTACTGTATTTGTAGTGTTGGCATACAACACTATATCTAATATCTATCAGGTGATTGTGTTACACAGGTTGAGCATCTTAGTAATAAAGGGCTTACTGGTGGACTCTCCTGTTCCACTTGTTCCTGTTCTTCTACTTGCTCCTGTGCCTGTTCTTCTTTAATGGCTATTGATGGTTTAACTGTCTCATCATTAGGGACTTTGGGTGTCAATAACATCATTGTTAGATTCCTGTTCAAGTTTATGCCACCCAACATGCTCAAGAAATTTAGCACTAATGTTACAGTAAATATTAGCTGTGCCTTGATCCCAGAATCTAAACAATCTATGGTTGGCCTCATAACCTACGAAAAATAATTTCCTATGTTGCCCTTTCAGTCTTACTTGTGAGGGAATATGCACCCATGCTGGAGCTCCAAATGTGTGTAGATAACTTAAATTTGGTTTTCTGCCATACCAGCGAGTGAATGGCAATTCTCCAGTTGTTGTGTTAATCACATTGTTCAACACATGGTTGCTACACATTATGGCCTCACCCTACAGTGTTTCAGGCAAACCTGAATCAGATAACATAGTGCGAGCCATGGCTTGTAACTCTTCATTCTATAAACGAGTTATGTTGTGGCCTGTAAGATGCAGAATGTTTATGCTCGATACCAGCCAATTTTAACATCATTTGCAATCTATTGTTAATAAACTCAGTCCCGTTATCTGTGACTACAGTAATTACCTTATGTTTCATTTTTCTTTCTACAAACCTTAGCCAATTAAAGAAATTTTGGAATGTTTCTGTTTTGTTTTTCATTAAATAGCAGAAACCATACCATGAGTAATGATCCATTACACTCAAAACATAGCAGGCACCTATCAAATTGGGTTTCTTCGGACTAATTATGTCAGCAAACACACCCTCTAAGGTTCTTTGGTCTTAAATCCATTCAGTCTGTTTGCTGGAGTATCCTTGCTTTTCTCCTGGTACAGGCATTACAGTTTAAGTACTTGCTACAAGGTTTTAATTTTACTCCGACAATTTAACAGTTTGTTTCAGCATTTTGAAATTAATGTGCCGCAGACATCTATGCAGTAAATGTATACATTCATCATGTGGCTTAACATTGTTCTAAACCAAGTTAGCCATCTGTAACTGGTCTTCATGTATTACATATAAATCATTCTCTAAAGTAGCAGTAACACTTTTACTATCTTTCTCTATTTTACAGTTATCTCCCCTAAAGGTTACTACATAACCAATATTAACAAAGCCCTTACTGATAACAAATTAAATTTCAGTTTAGGTACATATAACATAGATAAATGCTCATTTACACATGAACAATATGCAGTACCTTCACCAGATGCTTTCATCTTCCATCCATTTGCCAATGATACATGTTACTTACTTGTGGACATCTTTACAAACCTCTCTCTATTTCTAGTAATGCACTGCGATGCTCCACTATCAATTACCCACAAATCATGGTTTATAGTTGAATTGCAAGACATTGCTAAACTAACATTCTTCTTAGCCTTCTGGTGATTCCCAGTATTCTGCCATTTTCCCTTCTGACAGAATCTAGCTATATGTCCCCTAGCCCCACTAGGAAAACTTTTCCTCACAGTCTAGGCCAGGGGTCTCCAACCTTGGCTCCTGGAAGCCTGGCGGACTTCAACTCCCAGAGTTCCACAGCCAGCTGGCTGTGGAACTCTGGGAGTTGAAGTCCGCCAGGCTTCCAGGAGCCAAGGTTGGAGACCCCTGGTCTAGGCAGTTGAAAACAAATCCTCTTCTTGTGGTTGTTTCTCTCTCAGTTGGTCTCTTTCCTGCCTTCTCCTTGCCTCTTCTAACAATCGTCCAGTTATGTCAGTCAATGTCAGTTTATCTCTGGTCAGGACTTCCAGTGAAGATACGTAATCATCATAACTTTCATCCAATGAGGAAAGAATGATATAAACTTGATACAGCTCTGAAAATATCAGTTCCTTTTCAAGTAGCTCTTTTCATGAAGTTCAAATGAGCTAATATATCTCCACCTTTCAGAAGACGTGCTCTAAAAAGTTTATGTGTAAGATGTATGTGTGTACTTACACTGCCACAAACATAAATCCGCTTCAAATTCTCCCAACACCTAGCAACAGACTTTCTCCACGAATATGGACTAACTGCCGGTCACTCAGTGTTAGTCCAATTATACAAAGAGCTCATTTGTTGTTCTGTTTAAAGTCAGCTAACTTTTTGGCATCATCCTCATTATTTGGATCCCAAGCATTTACATCTGGTGGATCTTGAACTGCAGCCCATAACCCTTCTCTACGCAGAAGTAGACTGCACTTCAGAGACCAGGAAACATAGTTTGTTCCATCCAACCGGGTTATCAGTGGTAGACTTGTTGACAGGTTTTGTGCCATCTTTACCAGGACAGTAACCCACAATTAAACAGTAAACAGCTGTCTGTATATGGTACTGTGTATTCACATTAACTCTCAGTTATCTGAGCCTGGTGTGGCCTGGGCCCATAACCAGTGTTGAGGTTCATAGCTTGCTATTGGACAATTCTCACGAGGGTTGCCTATATAAGGCAGAGTTCACTGTTGTTGTTTTGAGAAGTTACTGTGCAATAAAGAGTGAAAGTTCACATTCAAAGACTGTCTCCATTTACTCCAACCCATGTCCAAGTACTTAACACTGGCGACAAGGGTGGGATTTGGAGACGTCTGAACCTAAGAAGCCAGGAAGCAATACCGAGCACATGATAAGATGACACCAACAACGGAACCATGTCCGGCGGCATCGTACCACCCGCTCTGTTCGATCCAAACCAAGAGGATTGGGAATCCTATATGGATCGCTTCCAAATGTTTCTTGAATAATTTGAAGGACGCCACACCAGCAAAGAAGCGGGCACTGTTCCTGACGCATTGTGGCCCAGCCGTATTTAAGATGGCTAAAGCACTTGCCAAACCTCGAGAAGTGAAAGCCATGAGCTGGGACGACCTCGAACCCATCCTGAGAGGCCATTACGTGCCAACCGTGCCTACACTCGTGAGACGCCACGAGTTTTATCAGAGAAACCAGCGAAAAGGAGAGAGCGTGGCCGATTTCGTGGCGGACCTCTGAAATTTAGGGGGCCTCTGCGGGTTCGCCGATTTAGAAGAAGCACTAAGAGATCGAGTAATTCTGGGATTAGATGCACTAGGCGTGCAAAGCAAGCTGATGGCGAAAGGCGACATCAGCCTTGCTGACGCCATCGCCAAAGCCACAGCTGCGGAGGCAACCAAAAAGTCGGCTGCACAATTACAGCGAAGCCGCACTCCAGCAACACAACCGACTGGCGAAATCTCACCCAACTCAGAAGGGCCGCTTTCAACAACACACCACGAGGACCTCTCTTTGTTGTCAGAGAGTGACGAAGAAGGCGTCCATCGACTGCGGTCCGACCGGGACCCTCGCCCTAAGCCCTTACGCCCTTGCGCTGGCTGTGGAGCAAACCATGCCAGGGCCGAATGCAAATTCCGCGACGCACTCTGCCATGAGTGCGGGAAGCGAGGCCACATCAGCCGGGTCTACCGCAGCTTACCAGGACCCAGCCAGGCCTCAAAAGGGGCCAACTATCGCCAATCGACAGGAAACCGTCCTGTAAGGCGAGAGCCAGTAAACCACTCCTACAGAAATCGAGCTTTGCAAAAAGAAGAGGCTCACCATACTATCACTATAGGTCACACCTCAGTTTTGGACACTAAGAAAATTCGAGTTACGGTAGCCATCGAGAACCAGCCTTGCCACATGGAGGTTGACTCGGGATCGTCCCTCTCGATGGTGTCTTGGAAGACACTCAAGCAACTTATCCCCACAATCCAATGCCAAGACCTCCAATTTCAACGCCTCATCCTCAAGGACTACCAAGGAAATCGAATCCCCGTGGTCGGGTCCTGCCGAGTCCGAGTCTCCTTCAAAAAGCATACAGCGTAATTACCTCTAACGATCATCGATAGAGATAGGCCTAGTCTATTAGGCCTCCAATGGTTCGCGCCACTCGGCATCGAAGTGGCCGGCGTGAACCGAGTTGGTGGTTGTGAGTGGGAGGAAGACCTTATTTCTGAGTTCAGCGACGTCTTCACGGACCGTTTAGGCGAGTATAAAGGGACCCCAATCTCATTTAGTCTAGATCCAAAAGTAGCCCCAATTCGCTTGAAGCCCCATCGTGTTCCATTCGCTCTTAAAGCTAAGATCGACGAACAACTCGACAAGTTAATTGCTCAAGGGGTGTTGAAGCCCATCGATCACTCTCCATGGGAAACCCCTATTGTAACGCCCATTAAGCCAGACGGGTCAATCCGAATTTGTGGGGACTACCGGGCCACTTTGAACCAAGCCCTACAGCAGAATGCGTATCCAGTTCCGGTGGTGCAGCACCTCCTCCATTCCTTGGGGGGCGGTAAGGTTTTCGCTAAATTAGATTTAGCTCAAGCTTATCAACAACTACCAGTGGATGAAAAGACGGCCCAAGCCCAAACAATTGTAACGCACAGAGGTGCTTTTAAATGTACTCGATTGCAATTTGGGGTTAGTGTAGCCCCGGGGATATTCCAAAGCCTCATGGAAAGGTTGTTACAGGGAATCAAGGGCGTGGTTCCGTATTTTGATGACGTATTAATTGCAGCCCCTACCAAAAAAATCTTGCAGGATCGTTTGAAATGTGTTCTTAAAAAATTCCAAGAGGCAGGACTTAAGGTGAAAAAAAATAAATGTCACTTATATACTGACAGTGTTGAGTTTCTAGGGTATCGGATTGATAGCCAGGGCATTCACCCTACCGAAAGTAAATTAAAGGCGATAAAAAATGCTCCCAGGCCACGTAACAAGGCCGATCTCCAGGCATTCTTAGGCCTCATTAATTTCTATAATGTATTTTTACCGCACAAGGCGACTGTTGCTGAACCGTTACACCAGTTATTAGATAAAAAAGCATTGTGGGTCTGGGGTTACTGGGAAGAACAAGCGTTCCGGAATGTTAAAAAACTGCTCACATCTGACTCTGTACTTATGCAGTATAACGAGACTTTACTATTAGTTATAACCTGCGATGCCTCGCCCTTCGGGGTGGGCACCATTTTGAGTCATGTACTGCCTAATGGGAACGAAGCCCCTGTTGCATATTTTTCGAAGACTCTTTCACAAGCAGAGCGGAACTATGGACAAATTGATAAAGAAGCCCTTGCAATCGTTTCAGCTGTAAATAAATTTAATGAATATGTGTATGGAAGGACATTTACCATTATAACTGACCACAAACCGTTGCTAGGGATAATAGCTGGGGACAAGCCAACCCCCTACATATTATCCCCTAGAATGACCCGATGGTCAGAATTCCTAGCTGCTTATAATTATCGCCTGCAATATCGCCTGGGAAAAGCCATTCCCCACGCCGACGCATTAAGCCGAGCACTGCTTCCAGAGACTCTCGACGATCCGGCACCAACGGCAACCACGTTGCAGATCGAAACACTCAACTCGCCGCCTATGACCGCCCGAGACATCACGAGAGAAACCAAACGAGACCACACCCTAGCTCAAGTCCTAGGCTGGGTAGAACGCGGATGGCCATTGGACCAAGTCCCAGATGACTTCGCGCCGTTTAAAGCAAGACAGACTGAACTTTTTTCCCAAAAAGGCTGTGTCAACTGGGGCGGTAGAGTCATTGTCCCAGAACGACTCCGGAAGATGCTGCTGCAATTTCTGCACGAGGGCCACCCCGGCATCGTGCGGATGAAAGCGCTTGCACAAAGCTACGCATGGTGGCCGGGCATGAACCGGCAAATCGAGCAGTGGGTCAAAGCGTGTGCCAATTGCCAACAAGCCAGCAACGCCCCACCAAAAGCCATGCCTACTGAATGGGAGATGCCACGTGGACCCTGGTCCAGAATCCACCTGGATTTCGCGGGGCCAACCAAAGGATATACCTTCCTGCTGACAGTCGACGCATATTCCAATTGGTTAGAAATTCATCGTATGACGGCCACAACTTCCGAGGCAGTGATTAAGATCCTAAATAGACTCTTTGCAACCCACGGATTGCCTGACGTCCTGGTGTCCGATAACGGGCCACAGTTTACAGCACTAATGTTTGAGCAGTACCTTGCTGACTGCGGCATCCGCCATGCGCTCACCTCGCCTGCGCACCCTGAGACCAATGGCCGAGCGGAACACATGGTCCAATTCGTTAAAAAGACTTTACAAAAAATGGACTATGACAATATCGATGACAAAGTCAACCAAATTCTCTTTTTGCAACACATAACTCCACATAGCGTCACCGGCAAGACTCCCGCGGAACTACTGATGGGACGAAGACTCCGTTCCCACCTCAACCGGTTGCACCCTGCTTACGAACCGGAAAAGCCAATAGGATCCAGTGGCCGCTATCGCACTTTCCAGGTAGGAGACCACGTTTATGCACGAAACTTATCGGGCGATCCGTTATGGATAGAGGCAATGGTAGTGCGAGTGACCGGCCCCAAATCCTACGTAGTGAAATGCTGTGACAATAGACTGTGGAAACGGCATATTGACCAATTACGGTCACGACTCATAACGGCCAGTCAACAACTCCCCCATGACCAAACCGAGGGGGGGGGGTACAGAAGAAGATGACGTTCCAGGGAACCTGCTCGAAGAGAGCGACGAATCAAATGAGACTCAGGAAATGGAGCAGGAAGGAGAATTGTTTGCACCGCAAGAAATTGCACCTGAGCAAGAAGCAGAGCCACTGCCAAACAACAATCTACCTCAACAGGATTGCAATCAACCAGTCCAACGAAAATCCAAAAGACTTAAAAGACAACCGTCCTATTTAAAGGACAGTTATATAACTACACCGTAATCAAGAAGCCAGGGGGAAGGGGTGTTGTGTATGTACCATAGTTAATAAAAGTATGAGCTTGAGGTAAAGTGCAGGGTTCTGGCCCTGCACTTCTGATTGGCTGTTAGGCGGCCAGATCGGATTGGTTAGTTCTGAGGAATCCGATTGGCCCTTAACAGAGGATTATTATTGGTTAAAAGAGCTGGCGTTCACAGCTCGCTATTGGACAATTCTCACAAGGGTTGCCTATATAAGGCAGAGTTCACTGTTGTTGTTTTGAGAAGTCACTATGCAATAAAGAGCTGAAAGTTCACTATTCAGAGGCTGTCTCCATTTACTCCAACCCATGTCCAAGTACTTAACAACATCCACCAGATATGACCTTGGACTCGTGTACTTCTGCAGCACAGTCCTAGATTCCTTTGTATCAGTGACCTATACATGCTCTCCTGGTACCAAATCACTAAGAGGTTTTGCACGATGTCTCCTGTTGTAGTATTCAGTATTCAATTTCCTCTTCTCTCTATGAGCAAAATAGTCAACATCTGGCAATTCTGGGTCTAGCTGAGAGGAAAGAGTCAGTAAAGACGTTGCACCATAAGCAGCTGAGCTGGACTGGACCCACTCTGGAGAGGAGTAGCTCTGTAGGCAAGCAGGGCTAGATAAGGGTCGCGAGCCTTTTTCAAGAGACTTTTCACTGTCTGAACTGCACGTTCAGCTTCTCCGTTACTTTGTGGAAACTTTGGACTGCTGGTAACATGTTTGAACCCATATTTGGATGCAAAATGAGAGAAATCTTGTCCAGAAAACTGTGGTCTATTGTCTGACATCAACTCCTCTGGAATCCCATGCTGGGCAAAGATTGACTTCAGATGGACAATGACATCAGTTGACTTAGTGTTCGATAGCAGAGCAATCTTGACATATCTGGAGAAATAGTCTCTCACAACTAAGTATGTTTTCCTTCCAAGTACAAACATGTCAGTCCCTATCTTTTGCCATGGTCTTTTCGGGCACTCAGGTGTCATGAGTGGCTCTTTAGGATTCTGATGCTCTTGAATACATGTCCTGCATTTGAGCACCATTTCACTGATCTGCTGACTGAGTCCTGACCACCACACAGACTGATGAGCAGGTTCTTTGTATTTCACCACCCCTTGGTGTCCTTCATGCAGCCTCTCCAACACCTCATTCCTCAGAGTGGATGGGATCACAAGCCTAGTGTCTTTCTGTAGTGATCCATCTTGTACAGTGAGTGTAGCTCATTCTGGCCAGAAACCTCTCAGTGCAGGTTCCTGTTTTGCATGCACTGGCCATCCATCTGCACACAATCTCATGACTCGAGAGCAAATACTATCAGCTTGCAACTGCTCTTTTATGATTTCCATATATGTGTGGCTAACAGGCAAGGTGTCTACTACACAGTCCACATATAAGTTAGTGCTTTCCATCAGCTCCAGTTCTGCTTTGGACATGTGAGAGTCCATAGGTGAATGTGATAATGTGTCTGCTGTCCAAAGTGACTTTCCGGGCACATGCACAATGTAATAAGAGTAACGCATAAGCTTCATCCTGAATCACTGAATTCTCAAGGGTAGAAGATCTAGTGCTTGGTCTCCAAACAAACTGACAAGTGGTTGCACTCCATTGCATTTCAAATTCCCAGAGGTTGTGAGAGGAGCTGCTGGCTGCCTGTGAAGGAAACAGAGGGCGAATCGAAAGGAGATAGCGGCCCGCGCGCCTAACGGCATGCAAATCATATAACTATAAACCCAGAATACCAATAAGACATTTAGAGTAAGTGTGCTTGAGATTGTGATTTTATTTTATTTCAAAATGACCGGCTTAGTTCATTGTAATACTTGTTTTACAGCTGTCTTTCGCAGTGCTCTTTTCAAACTTGGATACTGTCCTCTTTGTAAAAAAATTACCAGTCTACATGGGCAGATTACCTACCTAGAATCTCTAATCTGTGCTCTCCAAGCAGAAATTAGGTGCCCAATCCAGCCATCTATTGAGCTCGCGTGCTACCAGCCCCCACTACCACAAAGATCCTACAGGAAAAGGGCAGTATGGACAACCGTGGGATCTGGTAGGGTGAGAGCTGTGGACCATAAACACAAAGCTTTTGCTGCATCCCATCATAACAGATACAGTGCCCTTGCTGACCTTAATAGGGACACTCAGGTGACAGGTCAAGGTAGTTGTGATAATGATAACTCAAATAAGCCAGGGGTCATGGTCCTAGAAGAACTTACTTTGGAAAGGAGAAAGTGTGAATCAGGTATTACGCACCAGTCACACAAGAAGAGCAAGGCATCCAAAAAGAGAAGCCACCTTCTGATTGGGGACTCATTTGTAAGGGATGTAAATTTAGGAAAGGATACTGAAGTTTTGAAAGAGGTCAGGTGTCTACCAGGTGCTACTGCCAGCAGAGACAAGAAGCGTATTCTTAAGATAATCAAGAATGCCAGCAAGGACTGTGATGTTGATGCTATTATACATCTTGGTACAAATGATCTGTCCCAGAAGGATATACTTTCTGTTCAGAAAGACTTCCGGAGCTTGGAGTATGAACTTAGTAATATGGACTGTAGGCTTATATTTTCAGAGGTTCTACCGGTATACAAGGAACAAAAAGGGAAAGGGTAGTGTGTAGCGGAGTTTAATGTGTAGCTAAAGGAGTGGTGTAAAAGGGAAGGCTTTGGTTTTATTAGTCATGATGTCTGCAGCTGGTCCAATGAAAAACTGTACAAAAGAGACGGTTTGCATCCATCAAAGAAAGGGACTGAGTTACTTGGCATTAAATTCACAGATTTCCTGGATAAACATTTAAACTGAACAGCGGGGACAGAGAATTAATGGATTCAGAACATTTCTGTCCCCAGCAACCTAAAACTAATAAGGATACCAGTGCATGCAAAATAGAGGTTTGTGCAGGTAAGATTATCAACCTTGATGCCAACCAAAACCAAGCATTTAATAGTGAGTGCCAGACCATGTGCACTAATCAAACAGGTGGCAAGAAAGTAGGGGCAGGCAGGCACAACACAGGTTATGTAGACAGGAAACACAGTGTCAGACATAAAGATCTCAAGTGCCTATATACAAATGCACAAAGTCTGGGGAAAAAACAGGGTGAATTCAAACTATGAATACATGAAGTATTATGATATAGTTGGAATAACAGAAACTTGGTGGGATGAAACCCATGACTGGAACATACTGATAGACGGATACAAACTATTGAAAAAAAACCCAGACCCCATAAAAGAGGAGGTGGAGTCACATTGTATGTAAAGGACCACTATATGGCTACAGAAATGCATGAAACCAAAGATGAAAACCTCCTAGAATGCATATGGGCCAACATAAAAGAAAAAAAGAACGACATGGCCATAGGCGTATATTATAGGCCACACAATCAAGCAGAAAACATAGATGTCCTTTTTGCCAGTCAACGAACAAACATATGCAGGAAACACACAACAATAGTAATTATCAATTATCCTGATATCAATTGGAAAACTAATTCTGCACCAAGTGAGAAATCAAATAAGTTCCACACCAACCTAGCTGACAACTTTGTTGTCCAAAAGGTAGAGGGTGAAACTAGAGGGAGAGCCATACTGGACTTAGTTCTTAGAAACAGAGAAGAAGTGATAGAGGGAGTTGAAACTGCAGGAACCTTGGGTGAGAGTGACCATGTCCTACTAGAATTCAACATAACACAAACACAAGCAACAGAACATAATGACACCAGAGTCTTGGATTTTAACAGAGCTGATATCAATAAACTCAGAGAGAACTTGGGAAAGATTCCATGGATGAAAATCCTAAAGGGGAAAACAACTCAAGAATCTTGGGAAACTCTGAAAAGTATGATCATAGAAGCCCAGACCAGCACAATGCCACTGAGAAAGAAAAACAAGAAATCCAAGAAAAAACCAGCATGGCTGAACAGAGATCTCTCTGGCAAATTGAAAGAAAAAAAGGACAAGTACAAAAAATGGAAAGAAGGGCATACAACTAAGGCAGAATATCAGCAGATAGCCAGAATCTGCAAAGACGAAGTCAGGATAGCAAAGGCTCAGAATGAACAAAGACTTGCAACAAAAGTCAAAGATAATAAAAAAAGTTTCTTCCAACATATAAAAAACAAGAAAAAAATCAAGGAAACAGTCGGTCCACTAAAGAGAGAAGACAGCAACGAAATAACAGGCAGCAGAGAGAAAGCAGAACTGCTTAACTCATTCTTTGCATCTGTCTTCATGCAAAAAGAAACTATAGCTCAACCCAACAAAAACATAACTGTAAAAGACAGACCAGAAATAAAAGTTAAAATAAGCAAAAAAAATAGTAAGAGAATACCTTTCTGATCTTGATGAAAACAAATCACCAGGGCCTGATGGATTACATCTTAGAGTTTTAAAGGAGCTGGCAGAGGTCATCTCAGAACCACTGCACCATATCTTTCAAAAATCCTGTGGTACCGGGGAACTACCAGAGGACTGGAAAAGAGCTGGTGTGGTTCCCATCTTCAAAAAAGGGAAAAAAACAGATCCAGGAAACTACAGACCGATCAGCCTAACATCAATACCCGGGAAGATACTGGAAAAGATAATAAAAAAACAGATCTGCCAACATCTAGAAAGAAGTAAAGTAATAACTAGCAGTCAGCATGGGTTTGTTAAAAACAGATCATGCCAAACCAATCTTATTTCATTCTTCAACACAGTGACTAAATTAGTAGACCAGCAAAATACTGTGGACATAATATATTTAGATTTCAGCAAGGCATTTGATAAAGTAGACCACAACCTACTTCTTAGTAAGCTAGAAAAAAGTGGAATAGACAGCACCACCACTAGATGGACTTGCAACTGGCTGGCAAACCGTACTCAATGAGTAGTTCTTAATGGGTCTAAGTCTACCTGGAGGGAAGGAAGCAGTGGGTGCCACAAGGTTCTGTCTTAGGCCCAGGACTTTTCCATATTTTCATTAATGACTTAGAGGAGGGAATAGAAGGGGAACTTAGCAAATTTGCAGATGATACTAAGCTGGCAGGAATAGCTAACACCCAAGAAGATAGGCTGAAGATCCAGATGGATCTTGACAGACTGGAACACTGGGCCGTATCTAACAAAATGAAATTCAATGTAGAGAAAAGTAAAGTCCTACACATAGGCAAGAAAAACCCAAAGGACACATATAGACTGTGAAACCAGGCTCAATAGCAGGAATTGTGAGAGGGATCTTGGAGTCTTAGTGGACAACCAGCTAAATAGGAGCCAGCCGTGTGCAGCAGCTGCCAAAAAAGTCAATGCAATCCTAAGTTGCATTAACAGAGGGATACAATCGGGATCAAGGGAGGTACTAATACCACTCTAGAAAAAGTACAGAGAAGAGCAACCGGGATGATTAGGGGACTGGAGGCTGAAACATACGATGGACGGTTGCAGGAACTGGGCCTGGCTAGTCTAGGGAGGAGAAGGACCAGGGGAGACAGGAGAGCAGCCTTCCAATATTTGAGGGGCTGCCACGGGGAGGAGGAGGAAGGGGTCAAGCTATTTTCTAAAGCTCCTATAGGCCAGACAAGGAATAATGGATGGAAACTGAAGAAGGAGAGATTTAACCTGGAAATACAAGGAGAAACTTTCTGACAGTGAGAACAATCAACCGATGGAACAGAAGTTGCCCTTGGAAGTTGTGGGAGCACCATCAGTTGAGACTTTCAAGAAGAGATTGGACTGCCATTTGTCAGAAATGGTGTAGGGTCTCCTGCTTGGGTGGGGGGTTGGACTAGATGACCTACAAGGTCCCTTCCAACTCTGATTATCTGTATCTGTATCTGGTTTGTGGTCAGTCTCCAGGCAGAAATGCTTTCCTAGGAGGAAATCCCGAAATCTTTCACATGCCCAGGTTAGAGCCAGGCCTTCTTTTTCCACCTGTGCATAGCGTTGTTCAGTTGGAGTGAGTGAACGTGACGCGTAAGCCACAGGCTTCCATTTATCTCCCCACTCTTGAAGAAGAACGGCGCCCAAGCCATATGACGATGCATCTGCTGACACTTTCGTCACTTTGTTCGGATCATACATGGCCAGCACCGGAGGGGAAGACAAAGCATCTTTCAATGTCTTAAATTCCGGTTCCACATCCTAAACCCAACAGTTTTTCTTAGAAAGGAGATCACGAAGTGGCTTGTCTTTTTCTGCCAACTGACGGATGAACTTCCCCAGCCGGTTGACCATGCCAAGAAAACTCCTCAGTTCGTTCACACTAGAGGGCCCCTTAATAGCTCTGATAGCCTCTGTTTTCCTTGGGTCAGGTCGTATCCCTGCATGAGACATGATGTGACCCCAAAAGACCACCTCACTCCTGGAGAGTTCACACTTATGCATGTTTAGAGTGATTCCCGCCTTTTCCAGTTTTTTTAGCACTGCATGGAGTCGATTGTCATGTTCTTCTTGGTCCCATCCCCACACCAGTAGATCATCAATGTGGCAAACTATACCTTCCAGCCCCTGTGTAACTTCCACCCTCATACATTGGAAATGTTCGGGCGCTGAGGCAATGCCAAATGGAAGACGGTTAAAGTGGAACTGCCCGAAGGGTGTAATGAATGTGGTATACTTTTATTGCAGTCGACCCTTCCAGAATTTCTTTAACTTCAAAATGTTGTTCACCCTCAATCAGCAGTGGTACAGGAGGATCAGTTTGGGTTGGCCTCAGATTGGAAGTATATTCAGGTTTTAATAAACTAACATGGAAGATCAGGTGAATACATCGAAGAGTTTTTGGTAATTTCAATTGGACTGCCACAGGGTTTACAATCCTTTCAATCAAGAAAGGACCAACATACTTAGGACCAAGTTTCTTTGACTTTTGAGTGGTTTGTAGATATCTGGTGGACAAGAAAACCTTGTTACCTACTTGATATGGTTTTTGGGGAGTTCTCTTTTTGTCTGCAAACTTCTTATGGGCTTGATGCACATCATCTAATGCTTTATGAGTGACTGGCCAACTAAGTTGGAGTTGTGTTATCCATTCATCTAATGATTGAATGTTAGGCCTTTCACAAGGAAGTTCAGGTATGGGTACAAAATCTTGTCCTGATGCCACCTTGAATGGGGTGAATGCAGTACTGCTATGTACAGAATTGTTATAAGCCACTTAAGCAAATGGCAATAGGTCAGCCCAATTATCCTGTGGATAATTTATGTAACATCTAAAATGTTGCTCTAATACCACATTAGTTCTCTCACAGGCCCCATTGGTTTGGGGTGGGTGGGCAGAGCTTAGGCCTTGGGCAGAGCCCAATAATTTCAGGAACTCTTTCCAAAAGTTTGAGGTAAATTGAACACCCCTGTCCGAGATTATGCGCTCAGGAACCCCATGTAATCTATAGATATGCAAAATAAACAGTTTAGCCAATGTTTTTGCTGAGGGAATCTTCGAACAAAGTATGAAGTGTACTTGCTTGGAAAACAAATCGGTTACCACCCAGATAACTGTGTTTCCGCCGCTTTCGGGTAATTCCACTATAAAGTCCATAGAGATTTCCTTCCACGGAGCCATTGGTCTAGCCACATTTTGTAACAACCCTGTTGGCTTACCAGGAGGTCTTTTTGCTGATGCACAAATTGAACAGCTAGCCATATAAGTTTCAATGTCCTTCTTCAATGTGGGCCACCAGAATTACCGTTTAACCAGGTGTAAGGTTTTCACAAATCCAAAATGGCCAGCTGCTTTAGAATCATGAGCTTGTTGTCATATTTGGCTCCTCAGTTTCTCTGGTATATACAACTTGGTTCCCACCCAGGCCAGTCCATCTCTAACTGTACAGTTATTCGAATGAGCCAGGAACCACTCATCAAGTTTTAGAGCCTCTTTCAGTTGTGCAGTCAAACCATTTGATAAATCCACATCTTGCTTCTTCTTTTGAGATCTAGTAACTACAAGAGCTGCTAGCTGTTTGGTTGAGACAATCGGCTGTATGACTTCCTGGCGAGCACTATTATATTGAGGTAGTCTAGATAGAGCATCCACCATGAAGTTCCTCCCCCCGGTATGTACATCAATGAGAAATTAAACCATTTAAAGTACTGGGCCCAGCGAACTTGCTTGGGGGACAGCTTCCGAGGCATTTTTAAGGCCTCCAAATTCTTATGATCAGTCCATACCTCAAATGGGTGTTTTGCTCCTTCCAAGAAATGTCTCCAAGTCAGTAGAGCCCAGCGGACTGCAAAAGCTTCTTTTTCCCAGACGGCCCACCTTCTTTCGGTTTCAGATAGTTTACGGGAAGTATAGGCACAGGGTTGTAAAATCCCTTTCTCATTGATTTGAAGTAACACCACTCCAATGGCGACATCACTCGCATCGGCTTGGATCACGAAAGGGGCATCCATGTCCAGGTGCTTTAGCACTGGTTCTGCAGCAAACAGTCATTTCAGCTTTTCAAAGGCTGCTTGGCACTCCATGGACCACTCTAACAGTTTGCTAGGCTTCGCCTCCCCTTTTGTTTTTAAAAGGTTTGTGATAGGCATTGTTATCTTAGCAAAAGCTGGGATAAATTGCTGGTAAAAATTAGCGAATCCCAAGAAACTCTGAAGTTGTTTTCTGGTGCATGGGGTGGGGGCATTCCAACATGGCACACACTTTCCCTGGATCCATTTCTATGCCCTCATGTGAGATGCGATACCCCAAATAGTCAATTTTCTCTTGATGGAACTCACATTTGGACAGTTTAGCATACAATTTAGCAGCTCGGAGTTTCTCTAACACTGACCGCACTAGTTTCACATGTTCATCCCAAGTCTCCATGTAGATAAGGATGTCATCAAGGTAAACCAACCCCCCTTGTAACACCTCATGTAACACCTGATTAATCATCTGCATGAATACAGCTGGGGGGCCCTGTAGGCCAAATGGGAGAATGTTGAATTGGAAACAATCCATTGGGCAGTTAAAAGCAGTTTTCCATTCATCTCCTTCCTTAATTCGAATTTGGTAGTACGCTTCTCTTAAGTCTAGCTTTGTAAAAAAATTTCTCTTGGCCAGGTGGGCCAGCATGTCCTTCATCAGGGGGAGGGGTTACATGTTTTCCACGGAAATAGCGTTCAGGTTTCTATAGTCAACCACCAAGCGCATGGAGCCATCTTTCTTTTCACGGAACAATACTGGGGCCGCTACCCGGGGTCTAGCGGGTTGGATGAAACCACGTTCCAAATTTTTATTGATAAACGACCACAGCTCTTCTAATTCCCGTGGTGTCATCGAATATAACTTTGGTTTCGGGAGCTTCACCCCAGGTAAAATTTCAATACTACAATCTGTTGACCGATGAGGGGGGAGCTCATCCGAGGCCTTCTCACTGAATGCTTCCTTTAAATCCCAATATTCCGCCGGAATTTTCTCCTCCCCCTTCAAGTTCTCAGTACCTGTGGAGGCTAACTCAATTGGATTCTGAAGCTTCGGCTGAGATTGCCCCTCCCTTTCCGGCTGCTGGTTGGTACGTATGCACAACGACCCCTTCCTCCAGTTGACGTGGGGGTTCCACTTCCATGGTAATCCCAGTATTAGCGGTTGCTCCATCCCAGGGGCCACAATAAAACACAGGGTCTCTTTATGCTCTCCCATGGTCATTTCTATGGGCTCCGTTATGAAGCCTGCAGGGCAGCCCCCTGCCACTGATCCATCCAATTGGCAAAAGGCTATGGGCGTTTTTAAAGTTTTTAGTCTTAAGCCCATTTTGTCTACTACTCCCATGTTGATTACACACCTCGTGCACCCAGAGTCTAGCAAGGCTAGCATTTCCCCTTTGGCCCCCGATGTGGGTACCCTTAACTTCATTGGAATGGTCATAGGGCCCTTGTTTGGACTTACCAGGGAGTCGTCTTCCAAATCGGATTGACTCTCTTCAGAGGAGGTCGGAGGTCCCAGCTCCTCTCCTTCCGGAGGGGCGACCTCTACAACCTCCCTCACCTTTAGCGCCGTTTCATGAGGTTTCACTGGGGTTTTTTTCAGGCTTCTTCCCTCCCCTTGGTGCCCCCTTTGGTTCCAACTTGGCCCTGCAGTCCGCAGTCCGGTGACCTTCCTTTCCACATCGGAAGCAGGCGGTGGTCTTGGGTCTTGCCACCATCCCTCCCTTTGGGGATTTGAGGGCTTCTTGAGGATGTGAGGGGGGGCCTTATCCAACCAGAGCCCCCCCCCAGCATCTGTTTCGGGTTAGGTCCATTTCCACCTCTTCTTCCAGCAAGTACCACATCTGCAAATCATTTGGGTCCCATCTGGCAATGCATCTCTGGTATACATCTTCATTTAATCCATCTTTAAACGCTTCTGTCAGGGCTCCCTGGGACCAGCTTCAGATATGACACGCCAGCTCTCTAAATTCCTGGGTGTAGTCGGCCACCGAACTCCTCCCTTGATTTATGGTCTTCATCCTGATCCTGGGCTGACGCTCTGCCAGCGGGTCCTCAAACTTTGCCCTCAGCGCAGTCAGGAACAGGTCATAATTCAACAGCTGGGGGGCATTATCATTATGCAAAGACACCATCCACTTTGGAGCTGTTCCCTCCAGAGCCCTGGTAACACATCTCACTTTGGCTGTTTCTGAGGAAAAATCCCTTCCATATTCTTCCATATCGCTCCAAACTTGTGCTAGGAAAACCCCCAAGTCTTTGGGATCTCCCCCATATTTCACTTCTAATGGAGGCAACTTCTAGGAATTACACCTCCCGCTGGGGGCCTCAGGGCTGCTGCTGTAGGCTGTTGCGCAGGCCCAGGTTGATTTATGGGGGGGGGGCTGCTTGGCTTCTTCTGGCTGGGGCTGCCTCCCACTTTCCCTCATACCTTTGGCCAGCGTGAGGTTCTCCAAAGGCCTCATTGAGGAGGTGCCTGGCTTGGTTCAGTAAAAAGTCTCCCTCTCTTGCCATGACTTCCTCTCTCCCATGCCAGCAGGTGGTGGTGACTCCTGGGGGGGGGGAACCTCCTCCGGATCCTTCCAGCCGCCTCCCAATGACCACTTGGGCTTCACAGCTGGGTTCTCTTCCAGATTGAGCCCTGCTAGTAATTCAGCTTCCCATGCCTTCTCCAGTAGCAAAGACTCTTGCCCTCCAATGGTGCCCAGGTCTTCTTGGTCACTAGTTGGAGATGACATGATGTTCAGACCCCCTCAGAAGAAATGGGATTATTTCTCTGGGTGGGCTGGTAGAGTGAGATTCAGAATAATGTCAGGCAGTGCTCCATTCAAAATCCAAGAAAGAAATACTTAGACTCTTTTAATTAGAGAAAAGATATCTTTTACTGGAAGTGAAGCGGTAGCAACAATAGGATTCTGAATCTGAGGAATCAGGCATGTAAATCACATATACAAAGTGATGGCAATGTCCCCAACCCCAATAGTTCAGATGAGTCTTCCAATTACAAGTTGGGAATATGATCGTGTGGACATCCTCAGGTGGTGATGAGGCTTCTGTCCGTTGACCTTGGCATACTTTGATAAAAGTTTGCAGCTGCGCAGAGAAAAGGAAGCTAAGCGAGAAATAGAAACCTAAGCAAGAATTTATACTTCCCCCTCCTCATTTTATACAACACTAGAATGTAACACCTCCAGCTCTCTTCCCAGACTCTATCCCCCTCCTCCCCCCATTACTTATGACAGCCGAAAGGTGCAAAGCAATATAGAAGATCTTGAAGGCTGACAATACTTTTCTGAATCCTCGGTGAGGGGTATCTGTCAAAACCCCATGTTGGCGGTTAATTTACTGAACATTTTAGCACCAGCCAGTGTTCCAAGACTCTGTTCTACTGATGGTAAAATGTATTTTTCATGACACACATACTTGTTCAAGCCCGTCAGGTCCACACACAAATGCCCCGTTTTGCTGTCCTTCTTGGTTCACCACTACCATGCCTGCACACCAGTCTGTAGGCTCTTCCACACGAGTGATTACTCCCAAGTTTTCCATCCGTTGAAGCTCATCTTTGACTTTCCCCACCAATGGTAGGGGAATCCTCTTTGGGGTTTTCAAAGAGAAAGGCACAGCATCGGGTTTGAGCTTAATACAGTAAGGTTGTCGAACCTCCCCTAGGCCGCTGCATAACTTAGGGTCGCTCGATTTCAGGTTTTCCATGTCAATAGTGTCCACATGAACCAACAGACCAAGAACTACAATAGCTGGCAGTCCCAGCAAAGGCATACTCAGGTTTTTGACCACATACACCTTCTCTGTAATTTGTTTTGCTCTTTTCTTTAGCTATAGTT
Source organism: Hydrophis major (assembly GCA_033807585.1). NCBI lineage: Eukaryota > Metazoa > Chordata > Lepidosauria > Squamata > Elapidae > Hydrophis > Hydrophis major. The sequence goes on from CM066330.1 coordinate 267,482,863, forward strand.
TGGCAAACCCCATCACTTCCAGTGGAATTCTCCCTGGACCCAGTCGAGGTCTCTCCGCTTTTTGCAGCACCGGCACCTGGGTGTTGTGAAAAATGTTGGCGAAATTCTTCTGTGAAACAACAGTGACATCTGCTCCGCTATCCAACTTGAACGTGATGTCTTTATCCATCGTTCTGATTTCCACAGTCCATGGATCAGCATGTGATGTCACAGAGCCGAGAAAGAAGCTTCTCTCCTCTTCCTCAATGCCATGCACAGCCTTGCTTGTAAAACATACATGTTGATCGTGACCCTTTTCCCCACATGGATGGCATTTAGCATCCTTAGCAGGACATTCCTGTCTAGGGTGAAGCGTGCCACCACATTTGTGACACTGGGGGTCTTTAGTGTTTTTGTTCTGCCTGCTTTGAGGCTTTGCTCCATCATTCTTTGATCTGCTGAATTTTTGCTTTTCTTTCTGATGCCTGCCTTTAAAGCAGGGGTCTCCAACCTTGGCAACTTTAAGACTCGTGGACTTCAACTCCCAGAGTTCCTCAGCCAGCTTTGCTGGCTGAGGAACTCTGCGAGTTGAAGTCCACGAGTCTTAAAGTTGCCAAGGTTGGAGACCCCTGCTTTAAACAGTCTGTCCAAAGAGTTCACTTCCTTTCGGTTTACAGCACTAGCATCACTTCTCAGTGTGGTATTGATAGCTTTATCCAAGTCTAGGTCTTTTCCCATTTGCCTGCATTCTGATAGCCGTGTATCGACCAAGCCTATTACAATCCTGTCTCTGATGAGCTCGTCATGTCGTGCTCCATAGTTACAGTGTTCTGCTAGTGCATGCAGCGCTGTGACAAATGCATCAACGGTCTCATTTGCTTCTTGTTTGCGCATATTAAATCTTGCACGCTCAAACACAATGTCCTTTTTCACTACAAAGAATGACTGAAAGCCGTCTCTTACTTTAGTACACTGACGCTGATCAGCTTCACTGAGTTTCAGGCCACGCAGAACGTCATCTGCTTCGTCTCCCATACAGTAAATCAAAGTGTTCACCTGATTTTCTTCGGAGCTTATTGCAAGATTGCTTGCTTGGCTAAATCTCTTGAATCGCCGTATCCATTTTATCCACTCATTTGCTTTGGAAAAATCAAAGGGCTCTGGTGGTTGGATGTTAAAAGTAGCACTGGATGTGCTAGCCAATCAACAGGCTCTATTTACCCTACACCACACTCCCTTCTAGCACTGAGGGTGTTATGCAGTTAGATCATGAAAGGTCTGCGAGAAAACCACCAAGCACAGAGAGCACCAAGGACCCCACAGTCTTCTTCCTCCTCCTCCTCTTCGCCCCCTCCCCCATTCTTCTTCTCTGCAAACCCAGCTTCCTTCTAGCACTGATGATGTTACCCAGTTGGTTCATGAAAAGTCTGCACCAAAAACACTAGCACTGGTGATGTTCCCTAGCTGGGTCATGAAACGTCTGCAAGAAAACCACCAAGCTCAGAGAGCACCAAGGACCCCACAGTCATCTTCTTCCTCCTCCTCCTCCTCCTCCTCCTCCTCCTCCTCCTCCTCCTCCTCCTCCTCCTCCTCCTCCTCTCTTTCCTCCTCCTCTTTCTTTTCCTTCTCTTTCTCCTCCCTTCTAACACTGATGACGTTCCCTAGCTGGGTCATGAAACGTCTGCAAGAAAACCACCAAGCTCAGAGAGCACCAAGGACCCCACATTCCTCCTCCTCCTCCTCCTCTCTTTCCTCCTCCTCTTTCTTTTCCTTCTCTTTCTCCTCCCTTCTAGCATTGATGCTGTTCCCTAGCTGGGTCATGAAACGTCTGCAAGAAAACCACCAAGCTCAGAGAGCACCAAGGACCCCACAGTCATCTTCTTCCTCCTCCTCCTCCTCCTCCTCCTCCTCCTCCTCCTCCTCCTCCTCCTCCTCCTCCTCTCTTTCCTCCTCCTCTTTCTTTTCCTTCTCTTTCTCCTCCCTTCTAACACTGATGACGTTCCCTAGCTGGGTCATGAAACGTCTGCAAGAAAACCACCAAGCTCAGAGAGCACCAAGGACCCCACATTCCTTCTCCTCCTCCTCCTCTGCAAACCCCTCCTCCTTTCTGCCACTGAGGATGTTACTTAGCTGGGTCACGGAAGGTCTGCAAGGAAGCAACCAAGCACTGAAAGCATCCACAGTGGATGATGGTGCTCCCAGAGTCTTGTGTGACTCTTTCGCTCTCTGTTTCGGGAAAGCGCTTAAAACTTGATGCCCGGTTGGGGCGTTTTCCAATCGATAAGCAGGAGAGTCCCTTTCAATATTGCTTTAGGGACAGGGGTGTCCTGCCCTGGCTACTTCAAGACTTGTAGACTTCAACGTTAAAGTCCACAAATCTCAAAGTAGCCAAGGCAGTGGACACCCCTGTTTTAAGCCATCGCCAAGGGTCATCCCTCCAAACTCCTTTGACTGAGGTTCACTAAATTTTCCATATCATGTCGGTCTCATCAGACCCCAGTTCAGCGATGAAGGACTGGGAAATGACAGGTGGCCTCCAGTCTCCTCCTCCCACACCTACTAGGTCTAGGTTTGCTCATTCCCACCACCATCAGTGGCTCCTTACCTTCCCAACAGGTACAGTTGAGGACAGTGGCCAGGAGATCTCAGCCACCCATCCACCAGAACGCAACCAACCATGGACTTGGAAGGAAATCCAGAGATGTCTCTCCTTCTGGGACAGGCCTTCAGAAGATCCCCTTCCCTGTCCTGCCCCTGTCGGAATCTGATTTGGAGCGGGAGGCCGAGCAGACAAGGAGTGGGAATGTGGCTCCATTGGCTGTGGAAGAAGGGAAGGGAAGAGGTAGAACAAGGGAGAGGGAGTTCGGAGGAAGACCCAGCCCCTCTTCATCCTAGGGCATGCAGGGAGGAACGGAGAAGGGAGCAACGTGGGTTGCATGGCTTATAGGGGAGGAAAGGGTCCTGATTCCCTTCATTAGCTGCAGCTGGGAGCACAGTGCTTAAAAAGGAAAGTTTTTACACGGGAAGTTGTTGGGAGAAAATCGTGAATTATCTAGTATCATTGAGGCTTATCTGGTATCTTCCCAACTGTGTTTGTTTCCAAGTCTGAAATTCCTGCTCCTCCCCTGCCAAACTAATTTAGTTTGATTTGTTTGGATTTTAAGTTACAGTTTGTGTGTACCTTGTTTTGGACTGAATTTTCTACAGTCAAAGGCTGTTCCTGGGAGAGTTTTTTTCTCCAGCCAAAGGTAACCTGGACATTGGGGGCAAAGTTGGAGATAATAAAGGGACTCTCCTTGCTTATCTGACTGGGTTGCCTTTGGGCCACACCCCTTTGGGTCATCCCGGCACCCCCTTTCCTCCTTCATCTCTTGCAGATCTTGAAAGACCCTACCAAGCCCAAGGCCAAAGGAAACTTCTGGACCGTCGATGTGGACCTCATCCCCCCGGAAGCCCTGAAGCTGCAGAACACAGCCGTCTCCCGCCAAGAGGAGAGAACCTTCGCAGTGGACCTGGCTCCATTCGTTTACCATGGCTGGGCTTTCCAAGCCCCCCAGCCTCCCCTCAATGGGGCTGACCCGGAAGCGAGTGGGTTTCCAAGCAGCGAAGGGGGCCGCCAGAGCAGCCCCTTCAGCATCGATGCCTTGCTCCATGACTTCCAGGGTGTGGGTCTCTCAGGGAAAGTAAGGGCCGAGAGCCCCACAGCAGCCACCAAAGTCTGGGGCACCATCCCCATCTTCCGGGTCTCCCCGGGTGCCCCCTTCCTCCCCTGGCAGGTCCCAGGCCCTCTGCCCATGCTCCGCTCCCTCTCGTCCTCCAGTAGCCCTGCCTCCCTCAGCTCCTTATCCCCCAACGAAGAGCCCAAAATGGCAGCGGGCGCCTCGATTTTGGCCAAGCGGCCCAGAATCCTCCAACCGCCCCCCAAGACCAACGATTCTGACTCCAGGGAGGGCACTCCGCCCCCCGCTGCCCCGTTCTGGGAACAGCTCCCTACTTCCTACACCCCCTGTCTGGCTCCCAATGTGGTGGTGGCGACACCTCAAAGCCACGGGCTGTCCTTCCCCCCCAACCCAGCCCTCCCCACTTATGGCCCCATGCCTTTCCCACACCCAGCCTACTGGGAGCTGATGCCCCGGTCCTCCCTGAGCCCAGGCTCCTCCTCCAGGGTAGACTTGGGCCTAGAAGAAGCCATGCCTCCCAACAAGACCATCTTTGACGTCTGGATGAGCCATCCCATGGACATCATCCACCCGGCCTTTCCCCAGAGGAGCCCTTCCCCCCAGAGCTCAGTCGTGACCCACTATGACCCCTCCTGAAGGCAGCCTTTGGCAAGAGGGGTGGGTAGATGGTCAGGCATGACAACTAGGCTATTTGGCCAGCAATGACCACCCTATCTTCTTCTGGGCCTTTCAACTCCATAGGACAGGGATCTCCAACCTTGGTCACTTTAAGACTGGTGGACTTCAATTCCCAGAATTCCTCCAGCAGTCATGTTAGCTCAGGAATTCTGGGAGTTGAAGTCCACCAGTCTTAAACTTGCCAAGTTTGGAGACCCCTGCCATAGAACAACCCAACCAGGACAAGCCAATAGTTACATAATAGCCCAACCAGGAGAAACCTCTCCCAAGGTTCCTGCTCAGGAGAACAGCAACCCTCGGTCTTTTGGACCAGCTATCTCCATCCGGAACCATCTTATCCACCATCCAGGTCACGGTTGTCCCAAAAGTCTTTTTCCAAAAGGCAACTCCTTGGTTTTCTTCCTTGAAAACATTTCACTTCTCATCAAAGAAGCTTCTTCAGTGCTGAGGACTGAATTCCAGGAGTAGAAGCCCACCAGATCTCCAAAGTTGCCAAGATTGGACACCCCAAGTTTAACCTATCACCCACAAGAGCAGGAATCTGGTCTCCACCCATGGCCAGGATTCCAGGCTTGGGCCTAAAGTCACGTTTTCCAGGCTTTACCGAAGGCCAAGAGGGAGAGAGCTAACTTGATCTCAGGGGAAGGGATGTTGGCAAGAGCCCTGCCAGCTCATCCTCCTTGATGGTACCCCGAGAACCAAAGAAGCAAAACATGTCATCAAGAAAGCCCTTTGGGAGGACCAAATTCTCCTTTTCCATCTCCCTTAACCAATGCGAGAGGGAGAACCTGCTGGACCAGGTTCTGAGCACTCCCCCCCCCCCAATAAAGCCAGAGGGCACCAGGAGGAGGAGGGCTGGGCCTTCCTCTTTGGATTGCTTGCTTGAGGTTGAAGGTTCAAACAAAGGACCAGATGAGGACGAGAGCTTTGCTCCTCCATATCCTTCCTGCAGAGTTTCAACATCCAGGGAAGAAATGCACTCATTGGAAGCTCCAAACTGGTGCAAAATGCAGCGGTTACTGGTGCCACTGTGCTTTGTGAGTGCTTCTGGGCGCAATTCAAGGTGCTGGTTTTCACCTTTGTTGCCCTTCATGGCTTAGGATCGGATTGTTTGAGGGACCGTCTCTTTGCCCAGTTGATTCTACCTGCCTTACCCAATTTGGCAGGAAGGGTCTTCTTTGGGTACCATCGACGAGGGAGGGTCAGCTGGCAGGAGCCCCAAAGGAGCCCCACTGAGATTAGATTTTCCACCTCTCTCTTGGCCCCTCCTAAGGCCTGGAAAGTTCTGGAGTTCTGGATATGAGTTAGACTCTGCCTCCTGGTCATGTGGATGATAGGTTGAATCTGGAGTAGCCAAGATTGGACATCCTCGAGTTAGATTATGCCCAGTTGCTATACCTTTCTATTTCTATTGGTTTTTTTCATTGTGTGTTATGGTTCTTTCATTTTATTGTGAGCCACTGAAGAGTCAGGCCAACCTAAAAGAGATGACTGCACCAATCAAGTCAACAAAATAAAAACATCACTGTTAAAATGACTCTGCTCCTTGTTGTAAGTACTTCCATCATCTCAGAGAAACTATGGTGGGAGATGTCAGATTTTACACCACTTCCCTCCTCCCCCTGGAGAACCCGACTATATTCCCAGTAAGTCCTCAGGTTATAACCCTAATCTGGCCCAAGCTTTCCATTGCTAAGAGAAGCCGTCCTTAAGTGAAGCAACACCTGACCACACAGCATTGCAACTGCAGTTCCAACAAGTTGTAAGTGCTCTATCCCGGGAAGTTTTGAAGAAGAGACTGGACAACCATTGGTCTAGAAGGTTATAAAGGCTGAGCCATGCTGGCTGGGGAATTCTGGGAGTTGAAATCCAGAAGTCTTAAAAGTTCCCGAGGTTGGACAGCCTTACCTTATACCAGGGGTCCCCAAACTTGGCAACTTTAAGACTTGTGGACTTCAACTCCCAGAATTCTCCATACAGCTATGTTGGCTGGAGAATTCTGGGAGTTGAAGTCCACAAGTCTTAAAGTTGCCAAACAGATAGATAACAGATGATAATCAGAGTTGGGAGGGACCTTGCAGGTCATCCAGTCCAACCCCCTGCCCAAGTGGGACACCCTACACCATTTGTAACAAGTGGCAGTCCAATCTCTTGAAAGCCTCCAGTGATGAAGCTCCCACAACTTCTGAAGGCAACTTCTGTTCCATGGGTTGATTGTTCTCATTGTCAGAAAATTTCTCCTTATTTCCAGGTTAAATCTCTCCTTGTTCAATTTCCATCCATTGTTCCTTTTCTGGCCTTCGGGTGCCTTGGAGAATAGCTTGACCCCTTCCTCCTCCTCTCCGGGGCAAGCCCCCAAATATTGGAAGATGCTCTCCTGCCTCCCCTGGTCCTTCTCTTCCCTAGACCAGCCAGGCCCAGTTCCTGCAACTGTTCATTGTATGTTTGAGCATCCAATCCCCTCATCATCCTGGCTGCTCTTCTCTGCACTCTTTCTAGAGTCTCAACATCCAAGTGTGGAGAGCTCCGCCCGACCCCATTCTGGACCAATGGTTGTCCAATTTTTCCTTAAAAACCTCCTTTGATGGAGTTCTCACAAACTCTGAAGGCAAACTGCGATGGCCTTCATCTCTTTTCTACCTTTTTCTATGATTAGGACCAGGAAAAAGAAATTAGAGGTAGTCCTCAGATTATGACCCTTTGAAGTCACGATGGTATTGAAAAAAAAACTGCCGTTGTATCCTCCTCTCGACCCTGTGATTGTAACTTAGGTGCATTTATGACAACTGTCCCGTCCCCCCCAGCCACATTTTCCCACTCTGTGCAATCTGCCCATTTCAACTCCTTCCTCCCCCAACTTCTTTGCCCTTTTGGTCGTCCTGCCCAACATGGCTGAACTGTAAGCCCCTCAATTCTGCTGCTGGTACCCCTTCTCCTGACCATCCCTGTTCCCCGATCAGTGAGACAGGTGGCCTATAAATGTAATAAATATCTTTGACTACATACATTGCTTTGGCTCCCTTTCTTTCCTCCTCAAGCGGGAGGCACGATGCTTTGGATGGAGGTCCCAGAAAGTCCCTGTTGCCTTGGCCACAGCTTCCCCTGGTCTTCTGTGAGGGCCAAACAGTCCTTGATCAGCCCTGATCCTGAATACCGGAGGATTCCAGGGGAGGGTTATGGAGGAGTTGTAAAGAGGGGCTTCCTTCAACGCTTTCTCTCTCACACCTCCCCTTCTTTCCCTCGGATAATTTACTCCCTCCATCTATGGAGATTCTCCATCCTTCAGGTCCACTTTTGTCTCAAAAGTGCTTTTTTTTTTCCCCCCCCCAAGAGGCAACTGGACTTTCTGACTTTTTTTCTCTGAAGACGGTTCGCTTCTCCTCCAAGAAGCTTCTTCAGCTCTTCTTCATCATCTGAAGAAGGTTCTTGGACGAGAAGCAAAAGGTCTTCCAAGAAAAAAAACAAAAACAAGAAAAGTCCAGTTGACTCTTGGAAAAAAAACAAAAAACACCTTTGGGACAACCAGGACCTGGAGGACTGAGAATCTCCATAGACATTTAGTGTTACCAGCTCAGCGTTTCTCAACCTGGGTGAATTGAAGATGAGCAGACTTCAACTCCCAGAATTCCCCAGCCAGGGCATGACTTCTGGGAGCTGAAGTCTGCTGGTCTTACATTTATCAAGGTTGAGAAACAGGGAAATGGCTGTATGACAAAGAAAACACCATCCCCTCTAAAAATAGAGGAACATAATAGAATAAAATAGAATTCTTTTATTGGCCAAGTGTGATTGGACACCCAAGGAATCTGTCTTGGTGCAAATGCTCTCAATGTATATAAAAGAAGAGAGACATTCGTCAAGAGTCAAGAATCATCAGGTACAACACTTAATAATAATAGTCATAGGATACAAATAAGCAGTCAAATCATACGAGGAAATAGTCAATATAAATCGTAAGGATACAAGAGACAAAGTTACAGTCATACAGTCAGAAGTGGGAGGGGATGGGTGATAAGGAGTGGTGAGAAGATTAATAGTAATAGTGCAGATTTTGTAAATAGTTGGACAGTGTTGAGGGAATTATTTGTTTGGCAGAGTGATGGTGTTTGGGGGAAAAAACTGTCCTTGTGTCTAGTTGTTCTGGTGTGCAGGGCTCTTTAGTGTCGTTTTGAGGGAAGGAGTTGAAACAGTTTATGTCCAGGATGTGAGGGGTCTGGAGATATTTTCATACCCCTCTTTTTGACTCAAGGTGCAGTATACAGGTCCTCCATGGAAGGCAGGTTGGTAGTTATTGTTTTTTCTGCAGTCCTAATTCTCCTCTGGAGTCTCTGTCTGTCCTGTTGGGTTGCAGAACCAAACCAGACAGCTATAGAGGTGCCGATGAGACTCCATCATTCCTCTGTAGAACTGGATCAGCAGCTCCTTTGGGGCAGTTTGAGCTTCCTGAGTTGGTGCAGAAAAAACATTCTTTGTTGTGCTTTTTTGATGATGTTTTTGATGTTAGGTGTCCATTTTAGGTCATGTGATATAGTACATTGGAAGGTCTCCACTGTTGATACTGTGTTGTCTAGTATTGTAAGAGGGGGTAGTATGGGAGGGTTTCTTCTAAAGTCTACCACCATTTCCAGATTGTTCTAGTTGCACCACAAGCTTAGTTGTATAACCTCCTGTCTGTATGCAGATTCATCATTGTCTCGAATGAGACCAATCATGATTGTATCATCTGCAAACTTCAGTATTTTAACAGAGGGATTGTTTGAGATGCAGTCATTGGTATATAGGCAGAAGAGAATCAGTACCAAACTCTACATTTTTTTGCAGATAAGATCTAGTTCTAATGTTCAGCTGAGTGCAGAGGCATCATGGTCCAATTCTGGACAACTTTTCCATCAGTTCATTTGTGATGGAGAGATTGCTTCCTTGTGATGATGGAGCCAACTGGACCACTGATCTCTGCAGGGAGGAGGAGATACTAATTAAGATGGCCTATGCGAGACCACTGATGGCTTGAGCTTCCTCTCCATGCTAGAGGACTTTCCTGGCCATTCTGTTGGGATTCAAAAAATTTTACTACTGGTTCTGTTGGTGTGGCTTGGGGGGGTCGTGGTGTGGCTTATAAATAAATACAATAAACAAATAAAACAAATAAATAAATACAATAAACAAATAAAATAAATAAATAAATACAATAAATAAATAAATAAAACAAATAAATAAATACAATAAAATAAATAAATAAATAAATACAATAAAAATAAATAAAAAATAAATGCAATCACTAAATAAAATAAGCAAATAAATAAACAAAATAAATAAAGGACAGGCAGGTACATGGGACAGACAGAACCTCTTGAGATGCCCAAGTGACATCTTGTGGTACCTGGGAGTTTTTTTCTGCCAGTGGATCCCCCAAAAGAGGGTGTAGACCCCTGCAATCTTGTGGGTTGGACCTTTGCCCCACCTGCCCCAAAGCAGCCAACGAGAAGACCAGAAAACAGTTCCAGGATGGACTCTGTGCCTCTTTGAGGGACAAGGACCCCAGAGAACCTTCAAGGGATCCTGGATCACTCACTCCGGTCTGGATCCAACAAAGGTGTACAATTCTCATGCTACCTTTAACCTCGGGGTCCTTGGCGGGTTTCTAGCATAGATTTCATTACTCAACTAGATAATATCAGTGGTAGAAGAGTGAGGGGGTGTTATATATTTGAATATTTGAACTATACAATTTGATTGGCCCGCCAGATGGCGGGAAATTCAAAGAGCCGTCATTGGCCGCAAACCGTGAGCAGCCGCTATAAAAGAGGCTGCCATGGCTCCGCGGTAGAGCAGTCACTGAGAGACTAATAAAAAGAGCTGAAGTCTAACTGGTCTTGAGTCGTCTTTCCCATGACCTAATACTGGCAACGAGGATGGGATACTGAGACAAAGGAGACCAGTTGAGCATGTGGCCAGAGAACCGAGCTAGATGAAATGGCCGGCAACAACTCGCCACCCGTACCATTCAACCCAGCAACGGAAGACTGGGATTCTTACATCGACCGTTTCCTCATGTTCCTAGAAGGGAACAAACTGCAAGGGATATCCGACCACAGGAAGAGAGCCATTTTCCTAACCCACTGTGGGCCCACAGTGTTCAAGATGGCAAAGGCATTGGCAAAACCCCAGGATGTGAAGCAAATGGCGTGGCCAGATTTGGACAGATTGCTGCGAGCCCATTATGCGCCAGCCTTCTCAAGCCTCATCAAGAGACACAAATTCTGCAAGTGAGACCAAAAGGAAGGTGGGAGCATAGGGGATTTCATTGCAACTCTAAGAGACATTGGCGGAGGGTGCAAATTCCTAAACATGGACGAGGCCATGAGGGGCCGCGTGGTCCTCGGACTAAGAGACCTCACCCTACAGAGCCAGCTGCTGACCAGACCCAACATAACAGTAACTGAGGCCATCGCAGAAGCCACCACAGCTGAAGCAACACAAAAATCGGCAGCCACCATGTGACAAATGAATAAGAAGCTCCAAGAGACCCTAGCCAAGCTCAGGAGAAGTAAGAGGGAACTCAAAAGCCCACCACCACAACACACCATGAGGACATTGAATCCTTGTCCGAAACCGACGAAGAAGAAGAAGAGATAAATAGACTCCAGTCAAAAAAAAGTAGACGAGAATGAAGAGAAAGGAAGTCAGAATTCCGCTGTGCAGAATTGCTAAAAATCGGAAGAGTGAGAAAATACCATCAGAGGAAGAAATTATTAAGAAAATATTGGAATGTGCTGAAATGAGTAGATTGACATTTGCAATTAGAGAAGAAGAAGATAAACAATTCTATGAAGTTTGGGACCTTTCTTTATCAATGGCTAGATAATAAAACATAATAATAGAATATTTAGAAACTAAGAAAATAATCAATTTAAACCTTTTTTTTTCTTTGATAGTATCTTTATAAAATTTTATTAAGATAGACTTGGTATGACTTTATGATTGGTTATAAAATAAATTAAGTAAACAATAGTTATCTCATTAAAGCATAAATTAATTGTAGTCAAATGATTGTTTAATAATGATATCAGGTTATATAATTGTTGTTTGATAATATGAGCTATTATGTAACACAATTACAATGGAGACTATGAAATGGATGCACAAAAAAGAGTGGCAAACCAACTGATACACTGTCTGTAAATTTATGAAGGAGGAGGATGCTTTTATGTTTTATATCTTATGTTTTATGTGTTTTTGTTCGTTGCTAAAATCAATAAAACTTTAAAAAAAAAAAAAAAAAAAGAATTCCGCTGTGCCGGGTGCGGAGGGAACCACCCACGTTGTCAGTCTGTGCTCCCTTCAAAATCCAAGAAAGAAATACTCAGACTCCATGGGTTAGAGCAAAGTTATCCTTTTACTGGAAAATAAAGTGAAAGCTACAGATTTAATTCCGAATCTGAGAAATTGGCGCCCAGATCACATATACAAAGGAATGGAAATGCTCCCACCCCCCAAAGTCCAAATGACTCTTCCAATTAAAAGTTCTGAATATGATCATGTGGGCATCTCCAGGTGGTGATGAGGCTTCTGTCCGTTGACCTTGACATATTTTGATAAAAGTTCACAGTTGCGCAAAGGGGATAGAAGCTAGCCAAGAAATGGAAAGTTAAAGACAGGAATCCCCCTCCCCTTGCTACCCACAGCCAAGGAATGCAAAACACCTCCAGCTTTCTTGCCCTCCAAGTTCCCCCCTCCCTCCGTTGCTAATGACAGCCGAAAGAAATAGATTGGCACAGCAGCAGAGAAGATGCAATAGTTAGGATGCAGAATATATATATTATGGAAGATATCTTGAGGCTGACACACATTCCGAGTGTCATTTCCTCAATGCTGTTTGTGAAAGGCAGGGACACATAACTAGGGTCTGCTGAAACAGAAATAACTACAGCCCTAGACGAAGAGGAAGTACCCCACCCCCAGAGCGAGAGAGAGGCAGACAGGCAGCCGTTGGAGCCGAGAAAGCAGAAACAAGCGGTTGAAGCCAATAGAAAAGAAGAAACACACCAGACAATAACTTTTGGACACTCCAGCGCAACCAATGCGAGGAAGGTGCAGGTACAAGTCACCATAGAAGGTCAGCCCTGAAAGATGGAAGTGGATTCTGGTTTGTATCTATCCATGATATCGTGCAACACCCTAAAGAGCCTGATATCAGATGTGGAAAGGAAGGAACTGGAAAGGCAAAAACTCACACTCAAAGACTACCAAGGAAACAGAATCCCTGTAGTTGGACTCGGACATTTCCAAGTCAACTTCAAAAAATACAAGAAAGTCCTTCCACTGACCATAGTAGACCGGGATTGCCCCAGTCTACTGGGACTCAAATGGTTTGCACCACTAGGAATCGGAATGACCAGGATACACAACATCACCGAGACGGACTGGGAACCTGATGAGAGAATTCCAGGATGTCTTCGATGGAGAACTGGGCAAGTACCGAGGGTCCCCTATCTCATTTAATTTGAACCCTAATAGAGCTCCAATTAGGCGAGGCGAGTCTACAAATCCTACAAATCGAGACATTGGCAAACCTACCCATAACAGCAACAGACATTGCGAAGGAAACCGCGAGAGACAGAAAATTGGCACGGATTTTAAATTGGGTAGGTAAAGAGTGGCCAGAGACTGAAAGTGACAAGACTTTTAAACCTTTCTGGAACAGACAAACAGAACTCTTGATTTTAAAAGGATGTATACTATGGGGGGATCGGGGGATCATACCAGACATACTGAGGGAACAAATACTGTATATATTGCATGAAGGATACCCAGGTATTGTAAGAATGAAGTCCCTGGCCAGGAGTTACGTATGGTGGCCAGGGATAGATAAGGATATTGGGACATGGGTGGAAACATGCACTCAATGCCAAAAGTCCAGACCTACCCCTCCTTCTGCACCTGTACTTGACTGGGAAACACCTGGGGCCCCATGGTCGAGGATACACATTGATTTCGCAGGACCAACGAAAGGACACACATTTTTGATAGTAGTAGATGCTTACTCAAATTGGCAGGAGGTAAGCATCATGCACTCCACCATGACAGAAGCCATAATCAGACAACTGAGGAAGCTTTTTACAACACATGGGTTACTGGATCTAGTGGTATCTGACAACAGGCCGCAATTCACGGCACTGACATTTGAGAGGTTCCTTGCTGAACAAGGGATAAGGCATGCCCTCACAGCGCCGTGTCAGCCACTACAAACGGACGGGTGGAATGCATGGTTTGGTATACTAAGGACACACTAGACAAACTAGGAACTGGAGACATCCAGGAAAAAATCTATAGATTACTAACTATACAGCATATCACACCAAACACCACAACTAATAAAAGTCCAGCAGAACTATTAATGGGCAGAAAATTAAGGTCTCACCTAGACAGACTACACTCCACATACAGCCCGGAAAAGGCAACAGACTCATCCAGTAAGTACCGTACATTTGGAACAGGGGACCTGGTCTATGCAAAAAAACCTCACGGGGGACCCACTATGGATACCAGCTAAAATATCCCAAATAACAGGACCCCGGTCATACAGGGTAGAGACAGAGGATGGAAAAAACTGGAGGAGACACATAGACCAACTTAGATCAAGAACACTATTGAGGAATACTAACAATCCAAGGGACGACAGAGAAGACACACACACACACATGAACCATCTCAAACACTAAACCAAAAGAACAACCAAACCAGAGAGGGGGGAGACCCCTCAAACACAAACGAGAGGGGAGGGGGAGACCCTCCACAAGCATGAGAAATAACTAAACAAACACTGACAACAACTCACCAACCAACACCACCGGTAGTCCCGTTAAGAAATCGCAATAACATACCTGAAAATGACTTCGGAAGAAGGGAGCAGGCAGCGGAAAGTCACCACGAAGCCGCTCCTGGCGGGAGCAGCCGAGCCGACTCAACCAGCCCGGATAGACCAGGCAGGAGCAGCATGGCTGACTCGACCTTCCAGGAGGTTCCACAGAGAAGGACGGGAGAAACAGCGAACCCGTCCGAACAGCCCAGAGACAGCACCATGACTGAATTGCGCAGGTCCAGTAGAAACCATAAAAGCCTCGCCTATTTGCGGGACTACGTAGCTTAGTAAAGCTGGATTGGTTGGACTGGACCACATGGGGAGAGCTGTTATATATTTGAATATTTGAACTATACAATTTGATTGGCCCGCCAGATGGCGGGAAATTCGAAGAGCCGTCGTTGGCCGCAAGCCGCGAGCAGCCGCTATAAAAGAGGCTGCCATGGCTCCGCGGCAGAGCAGTCACCGAGAGACTAATAAAAAGAGCTGAAGTCTAACTGGTCTCAAGTCATCTTTCCCATGACCTAACGGGGGGGAGGAGGAGGAAGAGGAAGAGGAAGGATGGAGAAGGAGAAGAAGGAGGAGGAGAAGAGGAGGAGGAAGAATAGGAAGGAGGAGGAGGAGAAGGAGAAAGAAGGAGGAGGAGAAGAGGAGAAGAGGAGAAGGAAAAAGAGGAAGAAGGAGGAAGGAGGGAGAAGACCACCTATGGGGTCCTTGGTGCTCTCTGAACTTGGCTGTATTTCTTGCAGACATTTCATTAGCAAACTAGGTAATACCATCAGTAACCGTGGTTACCACCTCCCTTCCAGCACTGATGGTGTTCCCTAGTTGGGCCATGAAACATCTGCAAGGAAACAACCAAGCTGAGAGAGCAGCAAGGACTTCTCACCCCTCCTCCTCCTCCTCCTCCTCCCTGCAAATGCCATTCCTTTCTAGCACTGATGATGTTACCTAGTTTGCTAATGAAATGTCTGCAAGGAAACAGCCAAGCCCAGAGAGCACCAAGGACTTCACAGCTCAAAGTTCCCTTAACTAGACACTTCCCGAATTAAATAGTTCCCGAATCAAGGACCTATGAAAGGGAAACCAAAAAGTGGCAAAGCCTTTTATACACAAACTGAGAGCAAACCCCACACCTATTAGCACTAATGAGGTTTCCGAGTTGGGTCATGAAACGGGTCAGGCACCCCACAGTTCTCCTCCTCCCTCTCTCCCCTCCATGAATCCCACTCTCTTCTAGCACTGATAAGTTTACCTAGTTAGGTCATGAAATGTCTGCAACACAACCACCAAGCTCAGAGTGCACCAAGGACCCCATAGTCCTCCTCCTCCTCCTCCTCCCTTCTAGCACTGATGATGTTTGCTAGTTGGGTCATGGAATATCTGCAAGAAAACAACCCCAAGGACCCCACAGTCCTGCTCCTTCATCATCTCCTTCTCCTCCCCCTCCTCCCCCTCCTCCTCTCTTCGGGTCACAAAACGTCTGCAAGAAAACCACCCAGCTCAGAGAGCCCCAAGGATCCCCCAGTTTGTCCTTCCTTCCTTCCTTCCTTCCTTCCTTCCTTCCTTCCTTCCTTCCTTCCTTCCTTCCTTCCTTCCTTCCTTTCTCCTTCCTTCCTTCCTTCCTTCCTTCCTTCCTTCCTTCCTTCCTTCCTTTCTCCTTCCTTCCTTCCTTCCTTCCTTCCTTTCTCCTTCCTTCCTTCCTCCTTCCTTCCTTCCTCCTTCCTTCCTTCCTTCCTTCCTTCCTTCCTTCCTTCCTTTCTCCTTCCTTCCTTCCTTCCTTCCTTCCTTCCTTCCTTCCTTCCTTCCTTCCTTCCTTCCTTTCTCCTTCCTTCCTTCCTTCCTTCCTTCCTTCCTTCCTTTCTCCTTCCTTCCTTCCTTCCTTCCTTCCTTCCTTCCTTCCTTCCTTCCTTCCTTTCTCCTTCCTTCCTTCCTTCCTTCCTTCCTTTCTCCTTCCTTCCTTCCTTCCTTCCTTCCTTCCTTCCTTCCTTCCTTCCTTCCTTTCTCCTTCCTTCCTTCCTTCCTTCCTTCCTTCCTTCCTTCCTTCCTCCTTCCTTCCTTCCCTCCCTCCCTCCCTCCCTCCCTCCCTGCAAACCCCACTCCCTGCTAGCACTGATGATGTTCCCTAGTTGGGTCACGAAATGTCTGCAAGAAAACCACCCAGCTCAGAGAGCCCCATTTCCTCCCTGAACTACCAAAATTATCTTCTGACTATCTCTAACCTCCTTTTTTGGGTGTGGGGGGCATGAAATTATGGAGGGAGGGGGAAAGCCAGTCTCAGAGGCCTCTGGGGGACTGTTAGGGCTCTGGGCATCTGGTTCTGGTGACTGGCAGAAGGCAAATGGCACCAGTGGGTGGGGCCTAGGAGAAGGAGGGGCGGCACCTCCACAATGGTCCATCACCCCCAAAATGGAAGCACCTCCCTGCCTTTCAATTCGGAGGAGGGGGCTGAAAAATATTAAGCAAGGTCAGCTCAGCTGCTCCTCGACTTACAACCACAATTGAGTCCCAACGTTTCTGTTGCCAAGCGAAACATTTGTGAAGTGAATTCTGCTCTGTTTTACGGCTTTCCTTGCCAGGGGTTGTTAAGTGAGTCACTGCGGTTAAGTTGTCAGAAGGTTGCAAAAGGGGATCATGTGACCTTGGGACTCTCTGCATCCATCATAAGTGTTCTGTCCTTAATTTGAATACTTGAAATCCCCGCGCTTTGATTGGCTAAAGCGCGGGGATTTCTGATTGGCCAGGCGAGCCGCGCTGATTGGTCCGATTGGGGTCTCCTGTGATTGGCTCACTCCAAGAGCGGGAGACTTGAATTGCTGCCATTGGCCACGGCCGCCGCAGCGAAAAGGATAAAAGCCGCGGGCTTTTTCCTTTTCGCCGGTTCGGTTCACAACTGTTTAATAAAGAGCTTGAAACTTAGTCACCGACTCCTGGCTTCTTTTGCGGACACGACACTGGCGACGAGGGTGGGATCCCGACCCTGAACCGAACCCCGTGTCCAACAAGAGCCAGTTTCAGCACGGAGATGGCAAAAATCGCACCGCCCGCCCCCTTCAACCCCGCCACCGAGGACTGGGAATCGTTTTCAGACCGTTTCCGCATGTACCTCGAGTGCACCGGAATGAAGGACGCCCCGGGCCCGCTAAAACGCGCCGTCTTCCTCACACATTGCGGAACCGAGGTCTTCCAGATGGCCAAGGCATTGGCCAAGCCGGCAGACGCAACCGCCATGGACTGGGACGTCCTCGAACCTATCCTGCGGCGCCATTACGCCCCCGAGGTCCCCATCCTGATCCGGCGCAACGAATTTTACCGCCGAGATCAGAAACCAGGCGAAAAACTGAGCGATTTCGTCGCCGAGTTGCGGCGCCTAGGAGGACTCTGCGAATTTGAAGGTCTGAACAGCCTCCTAAGAGACCGATTCGTACTCGGCCTATGGGACTCTACCCTCCAGAGCCGGCTTATGGCCAAAGGCGACATCAGCCTAGCAGACGCCCTCACCGCAGCCGCAGCCGCAGAAGCAACCCGCACTTCCGCTGACAGCATGCGAAAATCAGACGCGAAGGGCGGAAACAACAACCCGGCAAGGTCGGCCGACCCAAAAAACGAATCAACCGCACACTACGGAGAATTCCAGTCTATGTCCAGCACGTCAGAAGACGAGGAGGACATACATCGCGTGCAGACTGGCCGCGGCGACCAGCGGAACCGAAGAAGTCGCAGGTCGAGGACCAACTGTGCCGGGTGCGGCGGCGACCACCCCAGATCAGAATGCCGATTTTTTGACTCTATCTGTAGGCATTGTGAAAGACGGGGACACATCGCTCGAGTTTGCCGCCAAAAGAAGACCCGCAGCCCGCCCAGATGGGAACATCACGACCGGAAGAAGGAAAGCCCCCCGCCCAGGACCAGAGATCGCCAATCGGACGGTCGGTGGGACCGAATCCAACGATCTTCAAGAGGCGGCGACAGTCGGCGCAAGGAAGATACCCACCAGACGGTAACCATCGGCCACGCCATCTCTGACGGCGCCAGAAAGGTACACGTAGAAGTCCATATTGAAGGCCAACCATGCAAGATGGAGGTGGACTCCGGGTCCTACCTCTCCATGATTGCATGGCATGAGATAAAACGGCTAGTGCCCACCCTCCATAAGAGGAACATTAATGCCCAAAAAATCATCATAAAAGACTACCAGGGAAACCGCGTCCCGGTAGTGGGCACCAAGAACTTTAATGTAACCTACAAAGGCCGCACCGAACAACTCCCACTCACAATCGTCGATCGCGACCGCCCAAGCCTGCTGGGCCTACAATGGTTCGCCCCGCTTGACATCGCGCTGACAGGAGTCAACCACGTCGTCGACGACGGCTGGGAACAGCGGCTAGCCCAGGAGTTCCGGGAGGTCTTCGACGGAAGCCTGGGCAAGTACCAGGGGCCCCTTATCTCTTTTGACCTAGACCCTAGGGTTCCCCCCAAGCGACTAAAACCTAGGAGGGTACCATTTGCCCTAAAACCAAAAATTGACGAGCAGATCGACAAGCTCGTCAAACAGGGGGTGTTGCAGCCGATAGACCATGCCCGATGGGAAACCCCTATAGTGACCCCAGTCAAACCAGACGGGTCCATGAGAATTTGTGGGGACTATAAGGCCACCCTAAATGGCGCATTGCAACAAAGCGCCTACCCCGTCCCAATCGTGCAACACCTACTGCACTCACTGGGAGGGGGCAAGGTCTTTGCCAAGCTCGATCTCGCCCAGGCATATCAGCAGTTGCCGGTCGACGAAAAAACAGCGGAAGCCCAAACAATCGTGACTCATCGGGGGGCCTTCAAGTGTAACCGACTCCAATTTGGAGTCAGCGTGGCACCAGGCATCTTTCAGAGCCTGATGGAACGTTTACTGCAGGGCATCAAGGGGGTGGTGCCCTATTTTGATGACGTATTAGTGGCGGCGCCAAATGAAGCCGAATTAGAAAACCGACTCAGGGAGGTCTTAACAAAATTTAAAGTAACGGGACTCAAAGTAAAACGAGAAAAATGCCAACTATGCACAGAGCGAGTGGAATTCTTGGGCTACCTTCTAGACCGGCATGTCATTCACCCTACAATTAAAAAAGTGAAAGCCATCAAAGAAGCCCCCACCCCAAGGTCTAAAACGGAACTACAGGCTTTCTTAGGCTTGCTCAATTTTTATAATGTTTTCCTACCCCAAAAGGCTACGGCGGCGGAGCCTCTGCATAGGCTCCTGGATAAGGCGGCGACTTGGACTTGGGGGAGACAAGAGCAAGCCGCCTTCCAAAAAACCAAAGACCTCCTCACCTCCGATGCCGTCCTGATTCAATTCAGCGAAACCTTGCCCTTGGTTGTCACTTGCGACACATCACCTTTCGGCGGCGGCGCTGTCCTCAGCCATACTCTCCCCGACAAAAGAGAAGCACCCATCGCTTTCTTTTCCAGGACTCTAACTAAACCGGAGCGGAACTATAGCCAGCTGGACAAAGAAGCTTTGGCTATAGTTGCCGCCGTTAAGCGATTCCACGAATACCTTTATGGCCGCCCGTTTACCATCGTGACAGATCACAAGCCGTTGCTGGGCATCCTCGCAGGAAACCGAGCCACCCCGAACATTTTATCACCCCGGATGACAAGGTGGTCCGAGTTCCTGGCAGCCTACAGCTATGAACTGTTACACAAGCCAGGTAAGAAAATTTCGCACGCGGACGCTTTAAGCCGCTCGCCTTTACCAGACTCTGATCCTGACCCAGCACCAACAACAAACACCCTTAACATCGAAAATTTGCCCAACCTACCCATTACAGCGTCAGACATTGCTCGGGAAACTATCAAAGACAGGCGTCTGGCGCGAATTTTACATTGGGTGGAAAAAGGCTGGCCTGAAAGGGACAGTGACGAATCCGTTAAGATATTCAGAAACCGCCAGACTGAACTTTCACTACTCAAGGGATGTATTTTGTGGGGTGACAGGGTGGTCATCCCGGACAGATTGCAAGGGAGGGTCCTAGAGATGCTGCACGAAGGGCATCCTGGCATCGTCAGAACTAAAGCCCTGGCCAGGAGTTACGCTTGGTGGCCAGGGATGGACAAGCAGATAGAGGCATGGGTAGCCAAATGCCAGCGATGCCAGGAGACCAGACCCAGCCCACCCGCAGCACCCATCCTGGACTGGGAAACACCAAGGGGACCCTGGTCCAGAATCCATTTAGACTTTGCCGGTCCCACGAATGGACATACCTTTCTGATCACAGTTGACGCTTACTCCAACTGGTTGGAGGTAAGCGACATGAAATCCACTACCACGGAGGCCGTTATTAAAGAACTTTGCAAACTCTTTTCCACACACGGCCTCCCAGACGTCGTCGTCTCAGACAACGGGCCCCAGTTTACTTCCCTCGACTTCGAGAGGTTCCTGGCGGAGAGGGGCATCCGCCACGCATTAACAGCACCGGCGCATCCGGCGGCGAACGGTAGGGCGGAACGGATGGTCCAATTTACCAAAAAACCATCCGGAAAATGGACCACGGGGAGATCAACGACAAAATCAATAAACTCCTCTTTATACAACACATCACCCCGAACACCACTACCAACAAAAGCCCGGCCGAGTTGCTAATGGGTAGGAAGCTGAGGTCCCCGCTCGACAGGTTACACCCAACATATAACCCGGAGCGACCCCCAGACTCCAGTACAAAATACCGGACCTTTGCCCCCGGTGACTTAGTGTACGCAAAAAATCTGACGGGGGACCCCCTATGGATCCCAGCCGTCATCACTCAAATCACAGGTCCACGGTCGTACCGGCTCCAAACCACCGATGGGCGAGCCTGGAAACGACACATAGACCAGCTCAGGTCACGAACTGCAACGGACCTCAACCCCCAAAACACGAACCAAGGGGGGAGGGAATACCCGAATAAACAAACGCAAGAAAAAATAAACCAGCAGTACTTACCGGAACGCAGCCATCGCGATCCCCCACCGGAGAAGAACCACCCAGCCAGCTCTACCGACTCGGAGAAGCCAAGCGGGAGCGGCGAAACCCGTAGCTCAACCAACCCGGAAGGCCCAGGTGGGAGCCACGGAGAAGGAACCGGCCCGATCATCCAGCCGGTTCGCACAGAAGAGGGAGCAGCCAAGAACATGACCACTCCGGCCGAAATCCAGCTTGCAACTGAGTTGCGCAGGTCAAGTAGGACTAGACGGAGCCCCGCCTACCTACGTGACTACGCAACGTGATGGACTATACCAAGAGGGGAGGGGTGTTCTGTCCTTAATTTGAATACTTGAAATCCCCGCGCTTTGATTGGCTAAAGCGCGGGGATTTCTGATTGGCCAGGCGAGCCGCGCTGATTGGTCCGATTGGGGTCTCCCGCGATTGGCTCACTCCAAGAGCGGGAGACTTGAATCGCTGCCATTGGCCGCGGCCGCCGCAGCGAAAAGGATAAAAGCCGCAGGCTTTTTCCTTTTCGCCGGTTCGGTTCACAACTGTTTAATAAAGAGCTTGAAACTTAGTCACCGACTCCTGGCTTCTTTTGCGGACACGACAATAAGTATGAGCCGGTTTGCCAAGCATGGGAATTTTGTCCACACAACCACGGGGGATGCTGCTGCAATGGGTTGTAAGTGTGAAACACGGTGGTAAGTCAGGTTTTTTTTTTCAGTGACGTCACTTTGGCCACTAAATGAACTGTTGGAAGCCAAGGACTCTCTGAAGGACAAGTGAGAATTAAACTGGATTGGGAAAATTTAAAATAAAAGTCCCGAGAAAGGGCACTGTTGCTCCCCAAAACTCAGGAGATTCATTGCTTTTTTTATTTATTTATTTAAAAAGGACCTTTTTATACTCTAATAATGGTTTCTCCAGTACAGTATCTATTGAAAATCCCTCTTTTGGGAAATAATAAATATTTAAATGCAATCTCTAACCTTCCCAAGGGTGAACATCCCATTTAAAAGACCTCTATGGCCACCTACTTTAAGCACAGCTCTGGGAGGCTACAGCTGCAATAAAAACACAAAACCCCAAAACATCACAAAACCTTAAAACAAAACTGGAAATCCAGGTCCTCCTTCATCCTCCCAGGACACCTTTTCAGGTCTTGGGTGGCTGAATATATTCAGATTTAGCTTGGAAAAAGGCTGAGGAATTCTGGGAGCTGAAGTCCCCAAATCCACGTTGGCTGAGGAATTCTGGGAGCAGAAGTCCCCAAATGCACCCTAGCTGAGGAATTCTGGGAGCAGAAGTCCCCAAATCCACGTTGGCTGAGGAATTCTGGGAACAGAAGTCCCCAAATCCACCCTGGCTGAGGAATTCTGGAAGCAGAAGTCCCCAAATCCATGCTGGCTGAGGAATTCTGGGAACAGAAGTCCCCAAATCCACCCTGGCTGAGGAATTCTGGGAGCAGAAGTCCCCAAATCCACGTTGGCTGAGGAATTCTGGGAGCTGAAGTCCCCAAATCCACGCTGGCTGAGGAATTCTGGGAGCTGAAGTCCCCAAATCCACGTTGGCTGAGGAATTCTGGGAGCTGAAGTCCCCAAATCCACGTTGGCTGAGGAATTCTGGGAGCTGAAGTCCCCAAATCCACGTTGGCTGAGGAATTCTGGGAGCTGAAGTCCCCAAATCCACGTTGGCTGAGGAATTCTGGGAGCAGAAGTCCCCAAATCCACGCTGGCTGAGGAATTCTGATCCACGTTGGCTGAGGAATTCTGGGAGCTGAAGTCCCCAAATCCACGTTGGCTGAGGAATTCTGGGAGCTGAATTCCCTAAATCCACGCTGGCTGAGGAATTCTGGGAGGAGAAGTCCCCAAATCCATGCTGGCTGAGGAATTCTGGGAGCAGAAGTCCCCAAATCCACCCTGGCTGAGGAATTCTGGGAACAGAAACCCCCAAATCCACGTTGGCTGAGGAATTCTGGGAGCTGAATTCCCTAAATCCACGCTGGCTGAGGAATTCTGGGAGCTGAAGTCCCCAAATCCACGCTGGCTGAGGAATTCTGGGAGCTGAAGTCCCCAAATCCATGCTGGCTGAGGAATTCTGGGAGCTGAAGTCCCCAAATCCATGCTGGCTGAGGAATTCTGGGAGCAGAAGTCTCCAAATCGACCGTGGCTGAGGAATTCTGGGAACAGAAGTCCCCAAATCCACGCTGGCTGAGGAATTCTGGGAGCTGAAGTCCCCAAATCCATGCTGGCTGAGGAATTCTGGGAACAGAAGTCCCCAAATCCACCCTGGCTGAGGAATTCTGGGAACAGAAGTCTCCATATCCACCCTGGCTGAGGAATTCTGGGAGCAGAAGTCCCCAAATCCATGCTGGCTGAGGAATTTTGGGAGCTGAATTCCCTAAATCCATGCTGGCTGAGGAATTCTGGGAGCTGAATTCCCTAAATCCATGCTGGCTGAGGAATTCTGGGAGCTGAATTCTCTAAATCCATGCTGGCTGAGGAATTCTGGGAGCAGAAGTTCCCAAATCCATGCTGGCTGAGGAATTCTGGGAACAGAAGTCTCCAAATCCACGTTGGCTGATGAATTCTGGGAGCTGAATACCCCAAATCCACCCTGGCTGAGGAATTCTGGGAACAGGAGTCCCCAAATCCACATTGGCTGAGGAATTCTGGGAACAGAAGTCTCCAAATCCACCCTGGCTGAGGAATTCTGGGAACAGAAGTCCCCAAATCCACCCGGGCTGAGGAATTCTGGGAACAGAAGTCCCCAAATCCACGTTGGCTGAGGAATTCTGGGAACAGAAGTCCCCAAATCTACGCTAGTTGAGGAATTCTGGGAGCAGAAGTCCCCAAATCCACCCTGGCTGAGGAATTCTGGGAGCAGAAGTCCCCAAATCCACGTTGGCTGAGGAATTCTGGGAACAGAAGTCTCCAAATCCACGTTGGCTGAGGAATTCTGGGAGCAGAATTCCCAAATCCACCCTGGCTGAGGAATTCTGGGAGCAGAATTCCCTAAATCCATGCTGGCTGAGGAATTCTGGGAGCAGAAGTCCCCAAATCCATGCTGGCTGAGGAATTCTGGGAGCTGAATTCCCTAAATCCACGTTGGCTGAGGAATTCTGGGAGCTGAATTCCCTAAATCCACGCTGGCTGAGGAATTCTGGGAGCAGAAGTCCCCAAATCCACCCTGGCTGAGGAATTCTGGGAACAGAAGTCTCCAAATCCACGTTGGCTGAAGAATTCTGGGAGCAGAAGTCCCCAAATCCATGCTGTCTGAGGAATTCTGGGAGCTGAATTCCCTAAATCCACACTGGCTGAGGAATTCTGGGAACAGAAGTCTCCAAATCCACGTTGGCTGAGGAATTCTGGGAGCAGAGGTCTCCAAATCCACATTGGCTGAGGAATTCTGGGAGCTGAAGTCCCCAAATCCATGCTGGCTGAGGAATTCTGGGAACAGAAGTCTCCAAATCCACGTTGGCTGAGGAATTCTGGGAGCAGAAGTCTCCAAATCCACATTGGCTGAGGAATTCTGGGAACAGAAGTCTCCAAATCCATGCTGGCTGAGGAATTCTGGGAACAGAAGTCTCCAAATCCACGTTGGCTGAGGAATTCTGGGAGGAGAAGTCCCCAAATCCATGCTGGCTGAGGAATTCTGGGAGCTGAATTCCCTAAATCCACGCTGGCTGAGGAATTCTGGGAGCTGAAGTCCCCAAATCCATGCTGGCTGAGGAATTCTGGGAGCAGAAGTCCCCAAATCCACCCTGGCTGAGGAATTCTGGGAACAGAAGTCCCCAAATCCACGTTGGCTGAGGAATTCTGGGAGCAGAAGTCCCCAAATCCATGCTGGCTGAGGAATTCTGGGAGCAGAAGTCCCCAAATCCACGTTGGCTGAGGAATTCTGGGAACAGAAGTCCCCAAATCTACGCTAGTTGAGGAATTCTGGGAGCAGAAGTCCCCAAATCCACCCTGGCTGAGGAATTCTGGGAGCAGAAGTCCCCAAATCCACGTTGGCTGAGGAATTCTGGGAACAGAAGTCTCCAAATCCACGTTGGCTGAGGAATTCTGGGAGCAGAATTACCAAATCCACCCTGGCTGAGGAATTCTGGGAGCAGAATTCCCTAAATCCATGCTGGCTGAGGAATTCTGGGAGCAGAAGTCCCCAAATCCATGCTGGCTGAGGAATTCTGGGAGCTGAATTCCCTAAATCCACGTTGGCTGAGGAATTCTGGGAGCTGAATTCCCTAAATCCACGCTGGCTGAGGAATTCTGGGAGCAGAAGTCCCCAAATCCACCCTGGCTGAGGAATTCTGGGAACAGAAGTCTCCAAATCCACGTTGGCTGAGGAATTCTGGGAGCAGAAGTCCCCAAATCCATGCTGTCTGAGGAATTCTGGGAGCTGAATTCCCTAAATCCACACTGGCTGAGGAATTCTGGGAGCAGAAGTCCCTAAATCCACATTGGCTGAGGAATTCTGGGAACAGAAGTCTCCAAATCCACCCTGGCTGAGGAATTCTGGGAACAGAAGTCCCCAAATCCACCCGGGCTGAGGAATTCTGGGAACAGAAGTCCCCAAATCCACGTTGGCTGAGGAATTCTGGGAACAGAAGTCCCCAAATCTACGCTAGTTGAGGAATTCTGGGAGCAGAAGTCCCCAAATCCACCCTGGCTGAGGAATTCTGGGAGCAGAAGTCCCCAAATCCACGTTGGCTGAGGAATTCTGGGAACAGAAGTCTCCAAATCCATGTTGGCTGAGGAATTCTGGGAGCAGAATTCCCAAATCCACCCTGGCTGAGGAATTCTGGGAGCAGAATTCCCTAAATCCATGCTGGCTGAGGAATTCTGGGAGCAGAAGTCCCCAAATCCATGCTGGCTGAGGAATTCTGGGAGCTGAATTCCCTAAATCCACGTTGGCTGAGGAATTCTGGGAGCTGAATTCCCTAAATCCACGCTGGCTGAGGAATTCTGGGAGCAGAAGTCCCCAAATCCACCCTGGCTGAGGAATTCTGGGAACAGAAGTCTCCAAATCCACGTTGGCTGAGGAATTCTGGGAGCAGAAGTCCCCAAATCCATGCTGTCTGAGGAATTCTGGGAGCTGAATTCCCTAAATCCACACTGGCTGAGCAATTCTGGGAGCTGAAGTCCCCAAATCCATGCTGGCTGAGGAATTCTGGGAGCAGAAGTCCCCAAATCCACGTTGGCTGAGGAATTCTGGGAACAGAAGTCTCCAAATCCACGTTGGCTGAGGAATTCTGGGAGCAGAAGTCTCCAAATCCACGTTGGCTGAGGAATTCTGGGAACAGAAATCCCCAAATCCATGCTGGCTGAGGAATTCTGGGAACAGAAGTCTCCAAATCCACGTTGGCTGAGGAATTCTGGGAGGAGAAGTCCCCAAATCCATGCTGGCTGAGGAATTCTGGGAGCTGAATTCCCTAAATCCACGCTGGCTGAGGAATTCTGGGAGCTGAAGTCCCCAAATCCACGCTGGCTGAGGAATTCTGGGAGCAGAAGTCCCCAAATCCACCCTGGCTGAGGAATTCTGGGAACAGAAGTCCCCAAATCCACGTTGGCTGAGGAATTCTGGGAGCAGAAGTCCCCAAATCCATGCTGGCTGAGGAATTCTGGGAACAGAAGTCCCCAAATCCACGTTGGCTGAGGAATTCTGGGAACAGAAGTCCCCAAATCTACGCTAGTTGAGGAATTCTGGGAGCAGAAGTCCCCAAATCCACCCTGGCTGAGGAATTCTGGGAGCAGAAGTCCCCAAATCCACGTTGGCTGAGGAATTCTGGGAACAGAAGTCTCCAAATCCACGTTGGCTGAGGAATTCTGGGAGCAGAATTCCCAAATCCACCCTGGCTGAGGAATTCTGGGAGCAGAATTCCCTAAATCCATGCTGGCTGAGGAATTCTGGGAGCAGAAGTCCCCAAATCCATGCTGGCTGAGGAATTCTGGGAGCTGAATTCCCTAAATCCACGTTGGCTGAGGAATTCTGGGAGCTGAATTCCCTAAATCCACGCTGGCTGAGGAATTCTGGGAGCAGAAGTCCCCAAATCCACCCTGGCTGAGGAATTCTGGGAACAGAAGTCTCCAAATCCACGTTGGCTGAGGAATTCTGGGAGCAGAAGTCCCCAAATCCATGCTGTCTGAGGAATTCTGGGAGCTGAATTCCCTAAATCCACACTGGCTGAGCAATTCTGGGAGCTGAAGTCCCCAAATCCATGCTGGCTGAGGAATTCTGGGAGCAGAAGTCCCCAAATCCACGTTGGCTGAGGAATTCTGGGAACAGAAGTCTCCAAATCCACGTTGGCTGAGGAATTCTGGGAGCAGAAGTCTCCAAATCCACGTTGGCTGAGGAATTCTGGGAACAGAAATCCCCAAATCCATGCTGGCTGAGGAATTCTGGGAACAGAAGTCTCCAAATCCACGTTGGCTGAGGAATTCTGGGAGGAGAAGTCCCCAAATCCATGCTGGCTGAGGAATTCTGGGAGCTGAATTCCCTAAATCCACGCTGGCTGAGGAATTCTGGGAGCTGAAGTCCCCAAATCCATGCTGGCTGAGGAATTCTGGGAGCAGAAGTCCCCAAATCCACCCTGGCTGAGGAATTCTGGGAACAGAAGTCCCCAAATCCACGTTGGCTGAGGAATTCTGGGAGCAGAAGTCCCCAAATCCATGCTGGCTGAGGAATTCTGGGAGCAGAAGTCCCCAAATCTACCCTGGCTGAGGAATTCTGGGAACAGAAGTCTCCAAATCCACGTTGGCTGAGGAATTCTGGGAGCTGAATTCCCTAAATCCACGTTGGCTGAGGAATTCTGGGAGCTGAATTCCCTAAATCCATGCTGGCTGAGGAATTCTGGGAGCAGAAGTCCCCAAATCCATGCTGGCTGAGGAATTCTGGGAGCTGAATTCCCTAAATCCATGCTGGCTGAGGAATTCTGGGAGCAGAAGTCCCCAAATCCACCCTGGCTGAGGAATTCTGGGAACAGAAGTCCCCAAATCCACGTTGGCTGAGGAATTCTGGGAGCAGAAGTCCCCAAATCCATGCTGGCTGAGGAATTCTGGGAGCAGAAGTCCCCAAATCTACCCTGGCTGAGGAATTCTGGGAACAGAAGTCTCCAAATCCATGTTGGCTGAGGAATTCTGGGAGCTGAATTCCCTAAATCCACGTTGGCTGAGGAATTCTGGGAGCTGAATTCCCTAAATCCATGCTGGCTGAGGAATTCTGGGAGCAGAAGTCCCCAAATCCATGCTGGCTGAGGAATTCTGGGAGCTGAATTCCCTAAATCCATGCTGGCTGAGGAATTCTGGGAGCAGAAGTCCCCAAATCCATGCTGGCTGAGGAATTCTGGGAGCTGAATTCCCTAAATCCACGTTGGCTGAGGAATTCTGGGAGCTGAATTCCCTAAATCCACGTTGGCTGAGGCATTCTGGGAGCTGAATTCCCTAAATCCATGCTGGCTGAGGAATTCTGGGAGCTGAATTCCCTAAATCCATGCTGGCTGAGGAATTCTGGGAGTTGAAGTGCATAACCATAAAGGGCCCATCGTCCCCCATCTCTCTTTTAGGGCAAAAGAAAAAGATCTGGTTCCCTTTTTGCATTTTCAAAAGTCGCTTTCCAGATATAAATTAGTCTTCTCATATTTGCTTCACACACACACACACACACACAGTGTTGATAATTGTGATTGCATTTGTGTTGTCCTAAGGCACAACAGTTGTGGTTTTTGTTTTGTTTTTTTACAAACAGTCCGGGAGCCACAACTATTGTGATGGCTGAGTTTACACCAAGCATCTTAAGTCGCAGAAGTGTTTGTGCATTGTGTGTCACCACAATAAGGAGACAACTTGCCAGGGGCCTATGTTTTGGAGTCCCCTTTGCGTCTTCTCCTGTTTTCTACACAAATAATTTCTAAGGTGGTCCTCAACAACAGTTCATGTAGTGACCAGAGTTGCAAAGGCACTGAAAAAAGTGACTTATGACCATTTTTCACACTTACGACAGTTGCATCACCACCCTAGTCATGTGGTTTGCATTCAGTTGCTTGACAACTGGTTCATATTTATGAGAGTTGCTGCATCCCCATGGCACATTTGAGACGCTTGGCAACTGGCATGTACTTATGACAGTTGCAGGTCATGTGATCAGCTTCTGAGAAGCACCGTCCACGGGGAAACCAGATTCATTTAACAACCGTGTTACTAGCTTAATGACAGTTGTGATGCCCTTAGCAATGGTGGCAAGAAAGGTGGGGAAATGGGGCAAAACCCACCACAAATTTCTCACTTGGCAACATAAATTGTGGTCATAAGTCAAGAACTACCTATATTTAAAAAATGGTCAGCCCCTTGGAATAAAATAAGATAGAAAAGAGGGGCTGCAGGGGGACTGGACTAGAAGGCCTCTGAGGTCCCCTTCCAGCTCTATTCAGATTGATGGATTGATTGAATCCACAATCCAATCAAGTCCTTGAGCCCCATTTAGACCATTTCAATTGAGGAAGGTGATTGTCATGGGAATCACACCTGATTTTTCTGGTTTTTGCCAAGTTCAAGGGATCTCCTGGTTAAATGGATCACTCTGCTTGCTAAGTACGTTATGCGAACTCGCTAAGTATATTATGCGATCTTTATAAAGGGCAAAATCAACTTCCCTCTTCACCATTTAATGGAAACCAGCTGAGAAGATTGCAAAACTAGAACCAGCTGAGAGGGGGTTGCTGCAACCACCTTAAGGGCTTCAAGGACTTATGGAAGCCACTTTTTTCAGCGCAGTTGTAAACCTTGAGCAGCTGACAAATTAATGATTACAGCAGGCTGAGGACCTGTAAGCACCTCTCTTAAAGAGTCCCCAAAGGGGCTTCGTCCAAAAGGCCAACTGGACTTTCTGGGTTCTTAATTTTTCCTTGAAAATGTTTTACTTCCCATCCAAGAAGCTTCAATCCATCAGAATCGAGTTGGAAGGGACCTTGGAGGTCTTCTAGTCCAACCCCTTGATTAAGCAGGAGACCCTATCACATTTCAGACAAACGCCTGTCCAGTCTCTTCTTTCAAACCTCCAGAGATGGACGCAGGACTTGCAGCACCCACAACTTCTGGAGTCAAGCCATTCCACTGGTTAAACTGGTTGCTTCTTTGGTTCTGGGACGAGAAGCGAAGTGTTTTCAAAGGGAAGAAGGAAAAAAAAAATTCCAGTTGCTTTTTGGGAAAGCACCTTGGACTGGATGATGGAGAATATCCATAGATTTCTCTCTTAGAGGCATCACCAGTTCTGGTGGCAATCTGTCCCATTGGTGAGCAGTTAGGAAACACTTTGTTGTGGCCTGGCAGCAGAGTAGGACAGTGAGGAGGTTGGGGAGGAACCTGGGCCAGTCTTGGAGTCTGAGGGGGCTCTGCGTTGGAGGCAGAGATGGGGCCAGGGCTGTCTGACAGTTATCAGCTGCCTTTGGAGTCAAAGATCAGTGGGGCAGAAGAACAGCTGGAGCCTGTTCCCAGTGTGCACATGCACCAAGCTGCCAGAAGAAGGGAACAGCTGAGGAACAAGGGTTGACTTGAGAGTAAAGCCACAGGTGGATGGTGAATGGCCCCTCCCATAGGGAATAAAAAGGAGCCAAAAAGGAGTGGGGTTTGAATTGAACAATTAATTAGTTCAATTCATGAGGGTGAAGATTTGTTCCTGACTTCTTGCCAAGTATTGTCTGCTACAGTGTGGCGTTTGAAAGATATTGCCCTGGCAGCTCTCCAAGCCTGAGAAAGGTCTGTGGTTGTGAAATCTCATGAAAGACTGTTGGCTGGGAGTTTGCTGGAGAGGAATTCACCGTAAACTCAATAAAAGGGGTTTTATTGGGACGAGGAGTCGGCTTCATGCTGTTGGGGAAGGGGAACCTAGGTCAGAACACACTTCCTGATGTCAGTCTGAAGTCTGCTTGTTTTTAAAATTATTGGAATCATTTGCTGACCGGCCGGCACTTTGACCCTCTTTCATAAGGCCCTGAAGCCACCAGGCCTGGGGGGGGGGGTGAGTGCGATGGAATCCTATTAAGTGGCTTCTCTGATTGATTGATTGATTGATTGATTGGGGGGGGAAGAGATTGTATTTAGTCTGTGTATATTGGGTTTTTATTTTTTGTAAGCTGCCTTGAGCAGGGGTCTCCAACCTTGGCCACTTTAAGCCTGGGGGACTTCAACTCCCAGAATTCCCCAGCCAGCACACACATGCATACATTATATACCCATACATATATATATACATACACAAATCTATGGTAATGTATAAACAAATATAACATCAATCATAACATATATTATCTTCCATTATAGTATTGATAATATAACTGTCAGAAATATTTACTCATCTGTTTTTCTTTCTCCTATAAACCATATTTCACCTAATTCCACTCCTCTAACCTCAATACCTGTCATTTAACCATTTATAGAATAGTTCTCATGAAATAGTCCAAATCATCTTTTCCTTTAATTTTTTAGGGTTAGCCTATCCATCTCTGCACATTCTAGAAATTTTAAAATTATAATATCATCTGCAGAGGTTTCTGGGTTTTTCCAACATTGTGCATATGTGATCCTAGCTGCTGTTCGGATGTGCTGAACCAAATACGTGTCACCCTGATTGTAATTTCCTGGAATCGTGCCCAACAAAAATGTCTGGGGTTTCAGATCTATTTGTTCAGATCTGATCATATTTTCCAGCCATGTTTGCATTTTCTTCCAGTATTGTTTGGCTTTGGGGCATATCCAACTCTTCCAGCCCTGCTTATTCAGCTAAGTTGGGTGAACTTCAACTCCCAGAATTCCCCTTCTACCCAACTTAAAATGACCAAGGTAGGGAGGCTCCTGCGTTTGTGGAACTCTTATTGTGATTCAATTGGTGCTTTGTGTGAATGTGTGTTCTTCCTCTCCATCGCCTCAGGCCAGCTTGTCCTTCCCCAAAGCGAAATAACCTCCTTTTGACCTCCCAGGTGGAGCCTCTCCCAGCCAGCCATCAATGGCCATTGATAGCCCCTATTAGCGGCCTTTTTGTGTCCTTCTCTGGTGCTTAGCAGAAGAAAGGAAGGTAGTAGAGCTCAGCAGGGCAATCTACAAACAATGCAGCTCCAAGGAGGGGGCGGGTGAGGTCCAATAGTCAACCCCCTTCTGCACTTCCTTCTCTTCCTGGAGGGGATTCCTCTTCCAACTTACACAGAATGGAGGCTGGCTTGCTACACAGAGGGGCTTCCTTGAGTAGGGCTGCCTTCCTTGGAGCTCCATTCACCATGGGGGAAGGGGAGGTCTTTCAGATCAATCCAGGGTACAAGTTGAGGCTACATTCAAGATCCACCAGCACATTGATGTACCTTATTACTGCTAGATCTATGGGTGTCATGGTCAGTTTCCAGTTTTGAGCAAGATAAATTCTTGCAGTGGTTTTCATATGTAATATTCGATTTTGGTGTTTCTTATTCCATGTCAGTTTGAAGCGTAGCTAGCAGAAAGATCTCTGGTTTGAACTTGATCTTTTGTTTTATTAACTCCTCTAACCACGCTTGAATGTTGAGCCAGTACTTTCGTACTTGGGGTGAAGTCCACATCTCTTAAAGCTGCCAAGTTGGAAGACCCCCTGCATTATAAAAAGTGGTATTAACATTTCATGTGATCTTGATTCTGTGGCTCTGTTAATGCAGCCTAGGACAGTGATGGTTAACCTTTTCAGCTTGGTGTGTCGAAAATTGGGAAAAAGTGTAGCCTTCCTCGGGTCGTGTGTCACTTCAAGAAATATCAATAATTTGGTTTATGACGGACTGGGCTGGGGTGATCCCACAGGGCTGTGAAACCCGTCTCCCTGGTCTCAGGGCTGCAGGGGCAGGATGGGGGGATCGGAAGGCCACCTTACAGGGCTGTGAACCTCATGGATCTCCTTTCCTCCTGTAGCGTTCCTGAGGTCATGAAACTGACAAACCTCAGTTTAAAATTGGTTCTCTGCTGCAAAGATCTCGCGGCAGCGGTGACACCAGGCCTCCACACAACAAGCAGGGAGCAGGGATTGGAGCAGAGCCCAGGCAGCCTCTAAATGTGCAGGTTTTCCCCACACCAACAAGCGTGTCAAAGTGCCTCGGCGTGTTACGAGTGACACGCGTGTCATAGGTTAGCCATCACCGGCCTAGGAGTATGTTGGCTTTTTTTTTTTTTTGGCAGCTGCAGCACACCTCTGGCTCAGATTTAAGGAAGCGAGGCCTTCCACTGATAAATTGTTCTTAACCATCAGGAAATTCTCCTTGATCCTCCTTTGATTCTCTCCTCAATTAGTTGCTTCTTGTGTGCTTTGGGAAATATCTTCACCCCTGTTTCTTTGTGGCAGCCCCCCCAAATATTGGAAGGCTGCTATCATGTCTCCCCAGGTCCTTCTCTTCACTAGACTAGACATACCCAATTCCTGCAACCCAAGCTACCTGTTGGTTTAAGGAGAAGGCCAAGGGTTGGCCATATTTTTCCTGTTTCAAGGATGGAGAGAGAAGGTGGCTGAAGAGAAGCAATTTCTCCAGCCTGCCCCCAACCTCCCCCACCTGGCTTTTAGATGGGAACTGATAAAAAAAAAAAGCCCTGGAAGAGCTGTCTGCAGAGGGAGGGGCCCTCTTGAAGACACAATGTTATCTCAAGGGTGGAGGTAAGGGAAGGAAACAGCCCAGGAGCCCCCCAGATCTTAGCCAGGTGTGGGAAGCAAAACCTGGGACCCGATCCCGCAGGGCTCTTGTGATAGGAAAGAATTCTTTCTTGGCCAAGTGCGATTGGACACACCAGGTATTTGTCATTTGCAAGAAGGAATTTGTAAGCGAGGAAAGCAGTCTAAAAAGGGCCTATCACACTCCCATACACACACACAAATACACACACACAGAGCAGTTCCTGGGATGGACAGGCCTATGGCCAGAGGTCCGCACAGATCGGCAGTAGCTGGCCCCAGCTCAGCATCATGGGCTCTGCTGCACATCTTCTGGGTGAAGGTCCAATGGAGATTCTCCACCCTCCACCTCCACCTCCATCCAGGTACTTTTGCCCCTTTGCTCCCAAAAGGCAACTGGAATATCTTGGATTTTTATTTTTCCCTTTGAAAAAAGGTTGGGTTTCTGATCCAAGAAGCTTCGGGGCTTCTCCAGCACTGAAGCAGCTTCTTGGACGAGAAGCAAAACATTTTCAAAGAAAAAACATTGCCTTTTTTATTTTAAAAAAACCACCCACCTTTGGGATTTATCTGGTTGGGAACAGAGAAATGTGCCAATTGACCCTATTTTGGGGGCTTTGGAACTTCTCCCAGCCTTCACTGGTTGAGTTGCCACCGTGGCAAACCATGGTTTGTTGCATCACTGTCAAGCAGTCAAAAAAGCCAGGCGGCCTTAACACCTCAAATGACCCTCCAGATTCTGTGGCTGGGTTCACACAACACCCTAAAGGCCAGATCAGCTGTGACATGCAAAGGCCAGGTCCTAAAAAAAAAAAGAGAGAGAGAGAGAGGAGAATATTTGTAGGTCAGGGTTGAAATGAGGAGTCCTTGGGGCTCTCTGAGCTAGCAATAGTGATGTTGAACTTAGTCTGGGTCATGAAATGTCTGCAGGAAAACCCCCATGTTCAGACAGCCCCAAAGGCCCCACAGTTCATCCTCCCTCCCTCCCTCCCTCCCTCCCTCCCTCCCTCCCTCCCTCCCTCCCTTCTTTCTTTCTTTCTTTCTTTCTTTCTTTCTTTCCTTCCTTCCTTCCTTCCTTCCTTCCTTCCTTCCTTCCTTCCTTCCTTCCCCTCCCTTCCCTTCCCTTCTCTCTCCTTTCTCTCTGCAAACCCTGCTAGCATGATGTTCACCTAGTTTAAATCATGAAATATGCAAGAAAACCAGGTTAAAACTAGGTTAAACCAGGTTAAACTCAGAGAGCACCAAGGACCCCACAGTCCTTCCCTCCTTCCTTCCTTCCCTCCCTCCCTTTCCTTCCTTCCTCTCTGCAAACCCTGCTCCCTGCTAGCAATAGTGTTTAACCTAGTTTGGGCCATGAAATGTCCGCAAGGAAACCACCATGCTCAGGGAGCACCAATTCTTTCTTTCTTTCTTTCTTTCTTTCTTTCTTTCTTTCTTTCTTTCTTTCTTTCTTTCTTTCTTTCTTTCTTTCTTTCTTTCTTTCTTTCCTTCCTTCCTTCCTTCCTTCTTTCCTTCCTTCCTCCCTCCCTCCCTCCCTCCCTCCTTCCTTCCTTCCCTTCCTCCCTCCCTCCCCTTCCCTTTCTCTCTGCAAACCCAACTCCCTGCTGGCAATGATAATGTTAACCTAGTTTCAACCATGAAAAGTGCAAGGAAACCAGGTTAAAACTAGGTTAAACCAGGTTAAACTCAGAGAGCACCAAAGATCCCACAATCCTTCCCTTCCTTTCCCTCCTTCCTTCCTCTCTGCAAACCCCGCTCCCCATGGTGTTTAACCTAGTTTGGGCCATGCAAGGAAACCACCATGCTCAGGGAGCACCAAGGACTCACCCCAAAGGCCCAGGGCCTTCTTATGCACCCCACTTTTTCTCTGAACCTGGGAAGGCCAAAGAGCCAGGCTCTCAAAGAAGTGGAAAGGCTTGGGGGGGGTTGGACTAGATGACCTATCAGGTCCCTTCCAACTCTGATTATCTGTTATTAGGAGGACTCTCTGCGAGGAGAGCCCCCTCCCCCACCTCCCCACCCCCAGGGCCAAACCTGGGCCATTTGGGGGGTGGAAGGCGGGGGAGGCCACTTCCTGGCGGTGACCTGCCGCCCACTAATCCACAGCCCAGGGCAGTGGGCGCTGGGTTTTGGAGTTTCTCATTGGCTCTGCGGGGTGTGGGAGGGGGAGGGGGAGGCCACCTCGCCCCTCGGCGCCTGGAGGAGCCGCCCGGTCTGCCCCATCCGCCCCCCTCGCCCGCCCCCCTGCCCATTATAACCCCCGCCCGACGGGGCGGCGGGGCTCTCCAGCCCGACAGGGGAACCATGCAGGACGGCGACGGGGCCAGTCCTCCGGCCGGGCGACGGGGCAAGCGTAGGGCCGGGGGCTCCCCGGAGCAGCCGCCCCCGCGCCCCCCGGCCCAAGAAGCGCTACAGCCGCCACGCCAAGCCCCCCTACAGCTACCTGGCCATGATCGCCCTGGTCATCACGGCCGCCACGGGGAAGAAGCTGAAGCTCGCCCAGGTGAGCGGGACCCCCGAGGGGACCCTCCCTGCCTGCCTTCCAGCCGCTTTGCCCTCACCCCCACCCCGCAGGTCTACTTCGCTTAGCGGCCGCTGAGGATGTCGGACGGGACCTGCTGCGGCCGCATCCTGGACCGCGCCTCGCCCAGCCGTCCGCCCGCCCTCCCTCCCTCTCTTCATTGGCCATATTTGCAAGAGTTGGAAAGGGACCTTGGGGGGGTCATCTAATCCAACCCCCTGTTCCCGCTCGGCTTTCGGCCGTCGAAGCTCGCCGGCGCCGCTCCGCCGCGCTTCCAGTCTCCCTTTCTTTCCCCCCCCCCGGCGCTTTGGGGAGGGGGGCGTCCCAGGCTGGAAAAGGGGCGGGGGGGGGTCTTCCTCGAGGGGCTGCGAGGGGTGCTGGACTCCCCCCCATCCCCGACGGCTCCGTCCGCTTGGTTGTTTCTTGATAGAACTTTCTTGAAACGCCGCTTCTTCTCGCCCTGGCGACGGACGGAAAGCGAGGGCGGGGAAGGCAGCGGGCTTGGCTCCGCTTTTCTCTCCCTCCCCCCTCCACTACCCCCCATCCGCCCGGGAATCCTAGGGTTGGAAAGGGACCCTGGAGGTCGTCTAGTCCAACCCCCCCTGCTCAAGCAGGAGACCGCCGTCTCCTCCAACCTTGGCCATTTTGAAGACTTGTGGCCTTTAACTCCCAGAGTCCCTCAACCATCCTAGGGTTGGAAGGGACCTCAGAGGTCCTCTAGCCAACCCCCTACTCAAAACAGGAGACTCTACACCAGCGGGGTTTCCAACCGTGGCCACTTTTTAAGACTTTGTGGACTTCAACTCCACCGGTCTTAAAAGTGACTAAGGTTGGAGACC
The DNA here is from genome assembly GCA_033807585.1 of Hydrophis major. Classification (NCBI taxonomy): domain Eukaryota; kingdom Metazoa; phylum Chordata; class Lepidosauria; order Squamata; family Elapidae; genus Hydrophis; species Hydrophis major. The sequence goes on from CM066330.1 coordinate 267,520,046, forward strand.
CCGGCCCTACACCATGCTGGCTGGCACAGACGAGGATTGGGCCCTTGTCTCATTGGAGAAGGGGCCAACCTGGAGCCCCAGACGGCCATGGGGGGGGGACATCCCTGCCCAGCCAGCAGTTCTAATGCAGGGGGGGGGGCTTTTTTCTCCCCTCCCCCCTTTTTCTTTCTTTCAGATAACCCGCCAGATTGGTGTGTATTTTCCATTCTTCCGAGACAGTTACCAAGGGTGGAAGGATTCCATCAGGCACAACCTCTCTGCCAATGATTGCTTCAGGATGGTAACCTGGCATTCTGGGAGGGGGACGGCTGGGAAGGGGGCTTCCTCCTCAGAGAGGCTCTTCTCAGCCAGGTGGGCTCCCCTTCTGGAGAGGGGCATCTTTTGGGGACTTCTGGAGAGGGGCATCTTTTGGGGACTTCTGGGGAGGGGCATCTTTTGGGGACTTCTGGGGAGGGGCATCTTTTGGGGACTTCTGGAGATGGGGACTTCTGGGGAGGGGCATCTTTTGGGGACTTCTGGAGAGGGGCATCTTTTGGGGACTTCTGGGGAGGGGCATCTTTTGGGGACTTCTGGAGAGGGGCATCTTTTGGGGACTTCTGGGGAGGGGCATCTTTTGGGGACTTCTGGAGAGGGGCATCTTTTGGGGACTTCTGGAGAGGGGCATCTTTTGGGGACTTCTGGGGAGGGGCATCTTTTGGGGACTTCTGGGGAGGGGCATCTTTTGGGGACTTCTGGAGAGGGGCATCTTTTGGGGACTTCTGGGGAGGGGCATCTTTTGGGGACTTCTGGAGAGGGGCATCTTTTGGGGACTTCTGGGGAGGGGCATCTTTTGGGGACTTCTGGAGAGGGGCATCTTTTGGGGACTTCTGGAGAGGGGCATCTTTTGGGGACTTCTGGGGAGGGGCATCTTTTGGGGACTTCTGGGGAGGGGCATCTTTTGGGGACTTCTGGGGAGGGGCATCTTTTGGGGACTTTTGGAGAGGGGCATCTTTTGGGGACTTCTGGGGAGGGGCATCTTTTGGGGACTTCTGGAGAGGGGCATCTTTTGGGGACTTCTGGGGAGGGGCATCTTTTGGGGACTTCTGGAGAGGGGCATCTTTTGGGGACTTCTGGGGAGGGGCATCTTTTGGGGACTTCTGGAGAGGGGCATCTTTTGGGGACTTCTGGGGAGGGGCATCTTTTGGGGACTTCTGGAGAGGGGCATCTTTTGGGGACTTCTGGAGAGGGGCATCTTTTGGGGACTTCTGGGGAGGGGCATCTTTTGGGGACTTCTGGGGAGGGGCATCTTTTGGGGACTTCTGGGGAGGGGCATCTTTTGGGGACTTCTGGAGAGGGGCATCTTTTGGGGACTTCTGGAGAGGGGCATCTTTTGGGGACTTCTGGAGAGGGGCATCTTTTGGGGACTTCTGGGGAGGGGCATCTTTTGGGGACTTCTGGGGAGGGGCATCTTTTGGGGACTTCTGGAGAGGGGCATCTTTTGGGGACTTCTGGGGAGGGGCATCTTTTGGGGACTTCTGGAGAGGGGCATCTTTTGGGGACTTCTGGAGAGGGGCATCTTTTGGGGACTTCTGGAGAGGGGCATCTTTTGGGGACTTCTGGAGAGGGGCATCTTTTGGGGACTTCTGGGGAGGGGCATCTTTTGGGGACTTCTGGAGAGGGGCATCTTTTGGGGACTTCTGGGGAGGGGCATCTTTTGGGGACTTCTGGGGAGGGGCATCTTTTGGGGACTTCTGGAGAGGGGCATCTTTTGGGGACTTCTGGAGAGGGGCATCTTTTGGGGACTTCTGGGGAGGGGCATCTTTTCCAACACCTGGAGAGGTTTTCCTGGGAAGGCTTCCATCCAGCAGTTGGTGTTTCTGGATCTCGGGAAAGTTAAGGTTGGGTAGACTTCAGTTCCCAGAATTCCTTATTCAACTCTTCAGCTTTGCTGGCTGTGGAATTCTGGGAGTTGAGTCCACCCATCCGGGCACGTTCCTGAGATCCAGAAGGAAGGCTCTAGATTGGGGGGGGGTCTCCAACCTTGGCAGCTTTAAGACTTGTGGACTTCAACTCCCAGAATTCCCCAGCAAAGCTGAAGAGTTGAACAGGGAATTCTGGGAACTGAAGTCCACCCCAAAACTTTCCTGAGATCCAGCAAAGCTGGCTGGGGAATTCTGGGAGTTGAAGTCCTCCTAGCTTAAAGTGGCCAAGGTTGGAGGCCCCCTGCCCTAGATACTCTGGATTTCCAATCCCATCCTTCTTCAGCTAGCTCAGAGGTCTCCAAACTTGGCCACTTTAAGACTTCAGCTCCCAGAATTCTCCAGCCAGCATAGCCTTAAAGTGGCTAAGTTTGGGGAACCCTTGAGCCTAGAGTAAGAAGGGGGGGGCTGCCTCTCACAGAGACCCTGTCAACTCATAAAATATTTCTCTGGTCTTTTTAGAGTTTCCAAAAAGAAAGGGAAGAGGGGGAGCAGTGCAGCAGCTTGCAAACCGAAAGTGCATTCCATAAATGTTTTCAAAGATAGCCACTAGGTGACTGAAGTTTCTGCCGTGCAAATATCTAACTGCAGAGCATGATGGATGATTCTGGGCTATGGAGGTGTCCCATTGGAGAATATGAATTATGATACAGCCAGGGGGGTGGAGGGAAAACAGGGTCAAAGGGAGTAATGAATGATGGGCCTCAGAGAGTCGGCTGCAGCCAGGCGGTGCCAGCATGTTTACTCCTAATAAATCTTTAAGTTTTGGAAGTCTTAAAGTTTGAGACTCAGGATTTAAATGGGGGGAGGGAGGAAACTACCGGAGCCCTGACAGACCCTTCCCACCCCTCCCCCAGGTGCTGAAGGATCCGTCCAAACCCAAAGGAAAGGGGAACTACTGGACGGTAGACGTGGAACGGATCCCTGCCGAAGCCCTGAAGCTGCAGAACACGGCCATCTCCCGCCAAGGGGAAGTGACTTTCGCCCCCGACCTCAGCCCCTTCGTGCTGCAGGGTCTTCCCTACGTGGCTCCCGGTGGCGCTGATGCTGATGCTCCGGACCCCCAGACGCCCCTCCCGGCCGAAGCCCACCACCTCACGGAAGAGGAGAGCCCCAAGCAGCCACCCTGCAAGAAGGCCTTCACCATCCACGCTCTGCTGAAGCCACCGAGCGAAGATGGCGGCGCTGAAGCCTGTCCCCTGAGCGTGGACGGAGCCTCCGTCGGCCACCTCCATCCTCCTCCTCCTGGGGAGGGAGGCCAAGGGCCCCCCGCCAACCCTCCCCAGCTGCCCCCCGCCTGCTGCACAGACTGTTTCCAGGTGCCTCTGTGGCACCCACATGGCACTTCGTCCCCGGCTGGGGGGCCCTTACCCCTGCCGACTTTCCTCACCATCCCAGCCTCGCTCAGCCTGCCCTGTTGCACTTTAGGGCCCGCTCCCTACGTCGGTTCTCCTTGCTGGAACTTGGTGACGGGCCCCTGCCCGACCCACTCGTACCCAGGCCTGATGGAAGTTCAGCAAGCTGGCCACCCGCCGGACGCCTCCTGGCTAGCAACCCCTCTGCCTTGGGTAGTCCCCTTCCAACCTCTGCCCACTCACCATTACTCTTTCTGAGGGGGAGGACCCTATTAAGAGGGAGGGGTTGGGCGAATATTGCCCTGAATTGGAAGTGCACAAAGCCCCATATTTATTTTAATTCTTTTTATGCCACAACTTCACAAGGTGGCTTTTTTTTCTGGGGGGGGGGGAAGCTCCCCTTTCAATGGTTTTTCCATGCGCATAGAAACTTGCCATCGTGGGGGCCATTCACAAAAAGCCCCCTATCCACGTCCTGGCCATGGCCCTTGCTTTGCTCCGAAGGCACGTTGTTCCTGGGGGGGGGGGGTAGGAGAGTGTCCGTCAAATGGGGAGCTTGGCCACTGGTTAGTTCCTGGGGAGGGACGCATTTTATAGCTGGTGGTTTGCAGTTCCGGTTGCAAGGATCGGCTTTGGATGGTGGGCGATTTCTGCCCAGTTTTCAAGGGCAGGTTGATAAACGTTTATTTAAATGAATAAACATTTTGTATTTCAAATACTGCTGCTCCCTTGTTTGGTTTTTCTGACTTCTTACAGCGTGCGCTTCAGCCAGGGTGTCATTCCACAATCTCTCTCAAAGGTGGAATCTGGTATGGGGTGAAGCCACTGATAGGGGTGAGGGGTCCTTGGGGGTCTCTGAGCTTTTGAGTGTTTTCTTGCAGACGTTTCATGACCCAACTAGGTAACTTCGTCAGTGTTAGAAGGAGGGGTGGGTGGAGAGGAGGAGGAATAATCAAGAAATAGGACAGGGAGGGAGGGGAACTATGGGGTCCTTGGTACTCCTGGAGCTCGGTGGTTTTCTTGCGGGCGTTTTATGACCCAACTAGGGAACGTCATCAGTGCTGGAAAGGAGTGGGGTTTTAGGAATGGTAGTGGTGATAATATAGGAAGAAGAGGAGCAGAACTGTGGGGTCCTTGGTGGTCTCTGAGCTTGGTGGCTTTTTTGCAGAAGTTTCATGATCCAACTGGGTAACATCATCAGTGCTGGAAGAGAGTGGAGAGGAGGAGGAGGAGGACAGGAGGGGCTGAAAAGTCCCTGTTGCTCTCTGAGCTGGGTGATTTTCTTGCAGACGTTTCATGACCCAACTAGGGAACATCATCAGGGATCAACTAGTTTGGGTCATGAAACCTCTACAACGGGTGTCCAACCTTGGCAACTTTAAGACTTGTGGACTTCAACTCCCAGAATTCCTCAGCCAGCAAAGGAATTGGCTGAGGAATTCTGGGAGTTGAAGTCCACAAGTCTTATAGTTGCCACGGTTGGACATCCCAGCTCTACAAGCTCTACAAGATTATGCACAAAAATGGAAGGACGCTTTGATCCTCACAATGGAGGAAGGGCTGCAAAAGTGGACTAGTTAGCAGAGATGCTAAATCGACTGCTTTGATACAAGGGGAAAAAACCCACACAATTACTTTTGTTTCTACTTGGAAACGGCTTCTGGACTTCGTGCTTGAGGTGAAAAAAAATACATATGAAACTTTGATTTTAGGTTTTATCGATTAGATAGGTTTGTTGTTATAAAAAGGGCCAGTTTATATCACTCTGTAAAAGGAAAAAGTTGGGAGTTTGATGGTATTATCTTATTTTCCTGCACCAAAGGGAGTAGGAATGCCCTTTTCCCTCCCTCCTCCCTCCCCTATTTTTCTTACTATTTTCTTTGGGATTCAGATTAACAAGAATTGGAAGGGACCTTGGAGGTCATCTATTCCAACCCCCCACCCAAGCAGGAGACCCTACACCAGGGGTAAGGAACGTTGGCTCTTTTATCACTTATGGACTTCAACTCCCAGAATTCCTGAGGGAGCCATAAAAGGTTCCCCATCCCTGGCCTACTGGTTTTTTCAGTTGTGAGGGAAATCAATTTTTGACTTGAATGGGACTGTTTAATATACAAATGTAGGACATACAAAGAATATATATAAAAATATGTCCTACATTTGTATATTAAACAGTCCCATTCAAGTCAAAAATTGATTTCCCTCACAACTGAAAAAACCAGTAGGCCAGGGATGGAGAACCTTTTATGGCTCACTCAGGAATTCTGGGAGTTGAAGTCCGTAAGTGATAAAAGAGCCAACGTTCCTTACCCCTGCCCTACACCCTTCCTGACCAATGGCAGTCCAGTTGGAAGCTTCCAGGGATGAAGCTCCCCCAACTTCCGAGGGCAACTCCTGTTCCATGTGTGGATGGTTCTCCCTGTCAGAAAGTTTCTCCTTATTTCCAGGTTGAATCTCTCTCCTGGATCAGTTTCCCTCCATTGTTCCTTATTTGGCCTTCGGGGGCCTTGGAGAATAGCTTGTATTTTTCTATTTTATATAATACACCAATAAAAGAAAAAAACAAGCTCAAGACAGCACGAAGGACCCCTTCATTTCAACCCTGCGAATATCCAAATATTCCCTATTATTGCTAACCTGACCGGGATGGATTGGGGCACAGCCAGTTTCAGCTAAATTGCAAATAATCGTTGGAGCAAACCTACTAGTGTGTGAAGTGTGTGAGCCTGGCCAATGCCACCAGCAGCACAAAAGGAGGATATACACACACACAAAAATTGCCCACAAGGTGAGCTGGCAATACTGATTTATTGTCCTGAGCAGCGACAAAAGGTTTCCCTTGGACAGGAACTGAGCCAGGAAAGAAAAGAGGGTTGGACTAGAAGACCTCCAAGATCCCTTCCGGCTCTGTCATTCAAACAAAACCACAATATATATTACAGGGATCATGGATAAAAAGAGGCCCACCGCAAATCGGGGCAGGCAGTTCCTGGCATCTGGGTGGGAAGCCTGGGCAGCCCTCTGCTAAAAAGGATTTTGGGGGGGTGGTCCCCCCCCCAATGGGAGGGTGGGCCATCCCGCAGAGAGAAAAGCCAGGTGGAGTTCCAAGGAATTGCAGTGTACACTCCTGGGTCTTAAGAGCAGGGGTCTTCAACCTTGGCAACTTTCATAGAATAACAAAGAGTTGGAAAGGACCTGCGAGGCTATCTAGCTCAACCCCCTGCTTGAGCAGGAAAATCTATTCCAAAATAACGTTTAAGCCTGGTGGACTTCAACTCCCAGAATTCCAGGAGTTGAAATCCACCAGGCTTTAAAAAAGCGGCCGAGGTTGGAGATCCCTGTCTTACGAGGATGGGGGCTTGTACCAGCAATACCCCAACACCTGCCCTTTAACCCTCGATGAACGCAAGGGAGATGCGAGGAGGAAGGCTGTGGATGATGGACTCCAAGTCCCATCTGGAGAGGGGAAACTAGGCCAGCTCTTAGTCCCAGGAACCTGGCTAGGAAAATGTAGCCCCCCGACTCTCTTTATGCAATCTGGAAAGCCTGCTGGGGGTGGGGGGTGCTTGGCAAATGAGGAGGGGGGGCTCTCAGGAAGGGGGCAAGCTAGCCACATGCGGGGGGGGGCAGATTTCTCTGCCCTGGGGAGGGGAGGTGGGGGGAGGGGGCTGTCAATAGGAGAACCAGGGCAGAAAAGGGGCAAAGCTGGAAGGCAAGGAAGGTAGCCGATCTGAAGAGCGTCCCCCCCCCCCCCGAATCCTGGGACCCTCAAATATGCATTCCCAGACTTCCTTGGCAGGGCCGATTTGTCAAGGCAGCCCACCTGCCCGGTCCTTCCCCAAGAGGAGGGGGCCTGCCAGAGGGCCAGGGAGGGGGGGGTCTCAGATCTCGCGCTGGTCCGGGGCCTTGACACGACGGGAGGCCGGTCCCAGCTCCACTTTGCAGACCCGCTGGGCAAACTTGAGGGAGCAAATGGATTCGCCCACATTCTTCTCCAGGGGGCAAATCTGGAGGAAGGAAAAGGCAAACAGGAGAAAGGCAGACCTGAAGGCTCTGGAGCCCCTCCCCCCAAATATATAAGACTTGTGGACTTCCAGTCCCAGAATTCCTGAGCTAACATGACTGGAGGAGGGATTCTGGGAGTGGAAGTCCACAAGTCTTCAAGGGGTCAAGTTTGAAGACCCCCCTGCTGCAGAGGTGGTAGGTGCTGCATCACTGGAGGCTTTTAACAAAACACTCAAAAGTCCCTCCACAACTGAATGGAATGGAATGGAATAGAATAAGGAATAGAATAGAATAGAATTAGAATAGAATAGAATAAGGTATAGAATAGAATGGAATGGAATAGAACAGAATAAGAATGGAACAGAACAGAACAGAATAGAATGGAATAGAATAAGGAATAGAATAGAATAGAATAAGGAATAGAATAGAATAGAATAGAATAAGGTATAGAATATAATAAGGTATAGAATAGAATAGAATAGAATAGAATAGAATAGAATGGAATGGAATAGAACAGAAAAAGAATGGAACAGAATAGAATAGAATGGAATAGAATAAGGAATAGAATAGAATAGAAGAAGGTATAGAATAGAATAGAATAAGGAATGGAACGGAATAGAATAGAACAGAATAAGAATGGAACAGAATAGAATAGAACAGAATAGAATAAGGAACAGAATAGAATAGAACAGAATAGAATAGAACAGAATAGAATAGAATAGGAATCAGGAATAGGATAGAATAGAATGGAACAGAATAGAATAGAATAGAATAGAACAGCAGTGTTTGAAGAGACCTTGGAGGCCTTCTAGTCCAACCCCCTGCTTAGGCCGGAAACCCTACACCACTTCTGACAAATGGCTATCTGATCTCTTCCTAAAAACTTCCAGTGTTGGAGCATTCACAACTTCTGGAGGCAGGTAGTTCCACTGGTTAATTGTTCTAAATGACAGGAAATTTCTTCTTAGTTCTAATTTGCTTCTCTCTTTGATGAGTTTCCACCTGTTGCTTCTTGTCCCTGTAGCTCAGGTGCTTTGGAGAAGAGCTTGACTGCCTCCTCTCTGGGACAGCCCCTCAGATACTGGAAGGCTGCTCTCCTGCCTCCCCTGGTCCTTCTCTTCCCTGGACTAGCCAGGCCCAGGTCCTGTAAACGTTCATCGTAGGTTTGAGCCTCCAGACCCCTCATCCTCCTGGTTGCTCTTCTCTGCCCTTTTTCTGCAGTCTCCACATCCTTTTTTACATCGTGGCTACCAAAACTGACCGCAGCATATTCCAAGTGTGGCCTCACCCTTATAAAAGTGGTATCAACCCTTCAGGTCATCTTGATTCTATTCCTCTGTTGATGAAACCTAGGAGTGTGTTGGCTTTTTTGGCAGCTGCAGCACACGTCTGGCTCCTATCTAAGGGATTGTCCCCTAGGACCTCAAGGTCCCTCTCGCAGTTCCTCCTACTGAGCCAGGTACCACTTTTGCTGTACCCGTAGTGGCTTCTGCAGTCATTGGTGAACTTTCAGCCAAGGGCCTTGGGCCCAGCCCTGCTACCTCCCCTCACCTGCACCATCATGACCGTCTTGCTGCCCTTGCCCAGGGAGTCCTGCAACAGGTAGGTGAGCCTGGAGTTGCGGAAGGGCACGTGGGCCTGCTTCGTCCGCAGGGCCTGGATGACCTCTCCAAGGGCCAGCAGGGAGCGGTTGATGCTCTGGGCTTCCTTCAGACGCTCCCCCTGCGCGCCAGACTTCCACACCCGTTCTGAGCCAGCCAGGTCCACCAGGTTGAGCTTCCCTGGAAGGACAAGGCAGTGGGTCAAGCTCTCCAGCACTGAAGGTGGTTCTGCATTGATCCAGGGCAAGGGGGCTTAAAAGAGCATTGGGGGGTGGGGGGGGCCTTCAGCCTTCCCCCCACACACACACCCGATGGAAGGAGAGGGTCCGACAAATCCGCCCCGTTCAAATCTCTCAGAGAAAAAAAGAAATTGATTTTTTAGGAGTGACCATGTCGGCGTTACCTGGGTGCAGCCGACACTAAGACCCATCCTTCATTTCCCCTTGACCCTGGTCTTCCTCCCACCCCCTGGATGTATATTCTCCAATGGGACCCATCCATAGCCCAGAGTCATCAAGCATGCTGCTCTCCAGGAATAATCTTCTGCTTCTAAACTCCATGCTGGAGGTGGGAAAATAACAAAATTTTGACTGGGTTTTACAGATGAGATTGATAGATCTTTAAGAGAAATTTTCTTATAATTAGGGAAAAGCAGAAGGCGGTGATTTGATGGTAAGGCCTTATTCTACTGCCACAGAGGGAGTCAATTCTTTTTTCATTTTTCTTTTCTTTACTTTTCCTCGTTTCTCTCCACCCTTTCCTCTCCACTCTCACTGATCTTTTTATTTACTTTTGTGTTTTGCATTTTATAATCTATAGATCTATAAAAGCAAAATGCCCCTCAGGCATCATCACAAAATCTCCAGAACCATAAAGCCTACAAACTTGAAATTTGGCACGTAGGTTCTTCTTGGCTTCTAGGGGCTCACTGAGAAAGGATTTTTCCAAATGACCCTCAGAGCATTTAGAGTATTTCCTGTATTATTATTATTATTATTATTATTATTATTATTATTATTATTATTATTATTATTATTATTATTATTATTATTATTAACACGCTCTGATGCTAAGGGGTTCTACTCCCTCTCCCCACCTGAAAAGAAATATATTCCCAATGCAAAACACAAGCAGAGGAGTTTTTGTTTCACAGCACCAAGCAGCTTTAGTCCAGAACAGTTGAGCTAAGCCACGCCCAGGCTTCTTGCTGTCTCCTCCTTGCTCACACAGCAAATGCTGTTTCAGTTTCCAAACAGCCCTCCACTCTCTCACACAGGACGCTAGCCAGATGAATACCGATGGATGCTGGTCGGCAGAGGAAGAATTTGTTCCCCTTTATTTTCCTCCCCTAAAACTAAGCCCGACCACCTAGTTGCGTCGTGAAGCACCTGGGTATCCCGCTAGTACTTTATAACCAAATAAAAAAGTTTCGTTGGGGGGGGGCGCAGGGGGGAAGGTGTCCACAGCTACCTGTGACTTTCGTGCCGCTGGTCAGCTCAGTGCCCGTGAGCGTAAGTGTGAGCAGAGCGTGCGAACGGGAGCTGTGTGTGTTCATGTGGGTGGAGAAGGTCGTGCGGTTCCGTTTTCCCAGTTGGAGAATCTGACACAAATACAGATGAACAGAGTTGGAAAGTGGCGTGGTGGCTGAGAGGTGGAGCTCTCTCCTCCAATCAGGAGGCCGTGAGTTCGATCAACAAGAATCTATCTGCCGAATATAACTCCTCCCTGGCGACAAGAAGGGCATCCGGCCAGTAAACAGTCAGCTCCATTCAGTTGCCCAGACTCCGCCCCAATGCAAGGGATTATGGGTTCCTTAGAAGAGGATGGTGATACAGACTAACAGAGTTGGGGCGGGTTATGCTGGCTGGGGAATTCTGGGAATTGAAGTCCACGGGTCTTCGAGTTTCACAGTTGGAGACCCTGGCACTAAACCAAGTGGCTCACCCCTGTTTGCTGTCCCAGGTGAGCTTTGGCATTGCCAAGTGAATTACCACAACCCAGAACCTCACCTTCCCTGGCCGCCCTGTGATCCCCATCGGAAGGGCAGTGCCCGTCTTACCGAATGGTCCCAAAAGCGGCATCCAGTCTGCCTACCTTCTGAATTTCGGAGAAGTTCTGGACTTCCACACTGGTGAGGCCCGGGACGTGAACCTGGCCGCTCCCATCGGGATGCAACTTGACGTCTAACTTCTCCTGAGGGTCCTTGGTCAGTAGATCTCTGGATAGGAGAGAGAAGAGACAAGGGGAGCAGGTAGCTCTCTTCCCCAAAGCCCCCGAAGCAGCAACGGGTAGAAACTCATCCAGGAGAGAAGCAACTTAGAATTAAGGAGAAACTTCCTGACAGTCAGAACAATTAACCAGTGGAACGGCTTGCCACTAGAAGTTGTGCCTGCTCCAACACTGGAACGGATTGCTTCCTGGAGTGGAGGATTAGGGTTCTGCTTTAATTGTGAAAAGCAGCTGGGGGACTTTGGGCCAATCACCAGGAGACTGGGAGTTCTAGTCCCGCCTTAGGCAGGAAAGCCAGCTGGGGGACTTTGGGCCAATCACCAGGAGATTGGGAGTTCTAGTCCCGCCTTAGGCAGGAAAGTCAGCTGGGGGACTTTGGGCCAATCACCAGGAGATTGGGAGTTCTAGTCCCGCCTTAGGCAGGAAAGCCAGCTGGAGGACTTTGGGCCAATCACCAGGAGATTGGGAGTTCTAGTCCCGCCTTAGGCAGGAAAGTCAGCTGGGGGACTTTGGGCCAATCACCAGGAGACTGGGAGTTCTAGTCCCGCCTTAGGCAGGAAAGCCAGCTGGAGGACTTTGGGCCAATCACCAGGAGATTGGGAGTTCTAGTCCCGCCTTAGGCAGGAAAGTCAGCTGGGGGACTTTGGGCCAATCAGCAGGAGATTGGGAGTTCTAGTCCCGCCTTAGGCATGAAAGCCAGCTGGAGGACTTTGGGCCAATCACCAGGAGACAGGGAGTTCTAGTCCTGTCTTAGGCATGAAAGTCAGCTGGGGGACTTTGGGCCAATCACCAGGAGACAGGGAGTTCTAGTCCCGCCTTAGGCATGAAAGTCAGCTGGGGGACTTTGGGCCAATCACCAGGAGACAGGGAGTTCTAGTCCCGCCTTAGGCATGAAAGCCAGCTGGGGGACTTTGGGCCAATCACCAGGAGACAGGGAGTACTAGTCCCGCCTTAGGCATGAAAGCCAGCTGGGGGACTTTGGGCCAATCACCAGGAGACAGGGAGTACTAGTCCCGCCTTAGGCATGAAAGCCAGCTGGGGGACTTTGGGCCAATCACCAGGAGACAGGGAATACTAGTCCCGCCTTAGGCATGAAAGCCAGCTGGAGGACTTTGGGCCAATCACCAGGAGACAGGGAGTTCTAGTCCCGCCTTAGGCATGAAAGCCAGCTGGAGGACTTTGGGCCAATCACCAGGAGACAGGGAGTTCTAGTCCCGCCTTAGGCATGAAAGCCAGCTGGGGGACTTTGGGCCAATCACCAGGAGATTGGGAGTTCTAGTCCCGCCTTAGGCATGAAAGCCAGCTGGGGGACTTTGGGCCAATCACCAGGAGATTGGGAGTTCTAGTCCCGCCTTAGGCATGAAAGCCAGCTGGGGGACTTTGGGCCAATCACCAGGAGATTGGGAGTTCTAGTCCCGCCTTAGGCATGAAAGCCAGCTGGGGGACTTTGGGCCAATCACCAGGAGATTGGGAGTACTAGTCCCGCCTTAGGCATGAAAGCCAGCTGGGGGACTTTGGGCCAATCACCAGGAGACAGGGAGTTCTAGTCCCGCCTTCGGCATGAAAGCCAGCTGGAGGACTTTGGGCCAATCACCAGGAGATTGGGAGTTCTAGTCCCGCCTTAGGCATGAAAGCCGGCTGGGTGACTTTGGGCCAATCACCAGGAGATTGGGAGTTCTAGTCCCGCCTTAGGCATGAAAGCCAGCTGGAGGACTTTGGGCCAATCACCAGGAGACAGGGAGTTCTAGTCCCGCCTTAGGCATGAAAGCCAGCTGGGGGACTTTGGGCCAATCACCAGGAGATTGGGAGTTCTAGTCCCGCCTTAGGCATGAAAGCCGGCTGGGTGACTTTGGGCCAATCACCAGGAGATTGGGAGTTCTAGTCCCGCCTTAGGCATGAAAGCCAGCTGGAGGACTTTGGGCCAATCACCAGGAGACTGGGAGTTCTAGTTCCGCCTTAGGCATGAAAGCCAGCTGGGGGACTTTGGGCCAATCACCAGGAGACTGGGAGTTCTAGTCCCGCCTTAGGCAGGAAAGCCAGCTGGGGGACTTTGGGCCAATCACCAGGAGATTGGGAGTTCTAGTCCCGCCTTAGGCATGAAAGCCAGCTGGATGACTTTGGGCCAATCACCAGTAGACAGAGAGTTCTAGTCCCGCCTTAGGCATGAGAGACAGCTGGGGGACTTTGGGCCAATCACCAGGAGATTGGGAGTTCTAGTCTCGCCTTAAGCATGAAAGCCAGCTGGGGGACTTTGGGCCAATCACCAGGAGATTGGGAGTTCTAGTCCCGCCTTAGGCATGAAAGCCAGCTGGGGGACTTTGGGCCAATCACCAGGAGATTGGGAGTTCTAGTCCCGCCTTAGGCATGAAAGCCAGCTGGGGGACTTTGGGCCAATCACCAGGAGATTGGGAGTACTAGTCCCGCCTTAGGCATGAAAGCCAGCTGGGGGACTTTGGGCCAATCACCAGGAGACAGGGAGTTCTAGTCCCGCCTTCGGCATGAAAGCCAGCTGGAGGACTTTGGGCCAATCACCAGGAGATTGGGAGTTCTAGTCCCGCCTTAGGCATGAAAGCCGGCTGGGTGACTTTGGGCCAATCACCAGGAGATTGGGAGTTCTAGTCCCGCCTTAGGCATGAAAGCCAGCTGGAGGACTTTGGGCCAATCACCAGGAGACAGGGAGTTCTAGTCCCGCCTTAGGCATGAAAGCCAGCTGGGGGACTTTGGGCCAATCACCAGGAGATTGGGAGTTCTAGTCCCGCCTTAGGCATGAAAGCCGGCTGGGTGACTTTGGGCCAATCACCAGGAGATTGGGAGTTCTAGTCCCGCCTTAGGCATGAAAGCCAGCTGGAGGACTTTGGGCCAATCACCAGGAGACTGGGAGTTCTAGTCCCGCCTTAGGCATGAAAGCCAGCTGGGGGACTTTGGGCCAATCACCAGGAGACTGGGAGTTCTAGTCCCGCCTTAGGCAGGAAAGCCAGCTGGGGGACTTTGGGCCAATCACCAGGAGATTGGGAGTTCTAGTCCCGCCTTAGGCATGAAAGCCAGCTGGATGACTTTGGGCCAATCACCAGTAGACAGAGAGTTCTAGTCCCGCCTTAGGCATGAGAGACAGCTGGGGGACTTTGGGCCAATCACCAGGAGATTGGGAGTTCTAGTCCAGCCTTAAGCATGAAAGCCAGCTGGGGGACTTTGGGCCAATCACCAGTAGACAGAGAGTTCTAGTCCCGCCTTAGGCATGAGAGACAGCTGGGGGACTTTGGGCCAATCACCAGGAGATTGAGAGTTCTAGTCTCGCCTTAGGCATGAAAGCCCTCTGGGTGACTTTGGGCCAATCAGTCTCTCCCAACCCACCTCGCAGGGTTGTTGTGGGGAAAACAGCAGGAGGAAGGAAGAGTAGATATGTTCGCTGCCCTGAGTTACTCCTAAAGTCATAAAAAAGCGGGATGAAAATAAATAGTATCTTTTAGGCACTAAACCTCTGTAGGGCATGGAAGGAAAATTAGGCGGACGAAGCTCTGGGTTGCCCTTGAACCTCCATCCTCTGGCAAGGGTGGGATCCTCCTCTGCTCACCTGATCGCTTCGTTGTAGATCTCCACCATGGTGAGGTGGACAGAGAAGGTCCATGCCTGCGCCTGCTTGGCCTCCATCTCCTGGTGGAGAGCTCTCAGGGCCCGCTGGTTGATCCCCGGATTCCCTGGGACCCCCTGGAAACAAAGGAGAGTTTGGGAGCCTTTTCTTGACTCCCAGGGAAGCAGCCCTGAAGGGGGCGGGATGGGGGGGGCATTTGTCTTCTGCACCCCCTTCCTGTCTCCAGACTCTCATGAGGCCCTTGGGGCTCTCTGAGACTGGATGCTTTCTGGCAGGTGTTTCATGACCCAACTAGGCCGCATCATCAGGGCTGGAAGGGAGGAAGAGGAGGGGGAGCAGGAAGAGGAGGGGAGGAGGAGGGGAGGAGGGGGAGGAAGGGAGGAGGAGGGGGAGGAAGGGAGGAGGAGGGGGGGAGGAGGAGGGGGGAGGAGGAGTGGAGCAGGAGGAGGAGGAGGAGGGGAGGAAGAGGGAAGGAGGAGGAGGGGAGGAGGAGGAGGGGAGGAGGAGGAGGGGGAGCAGGAGGAGGAGGAGGGAAGGAAGAGGAGGAGAAGGAAGGGGGGAGGGGGAGGGGGAGGAGGAAGAGGAGGAGAAGGAGGGGGAGCAGGAGGAGGAGGAGGGGAGCAGGAGGAGGAGGAGGAGGGGGGGAGGAGGGGGGAGGAGGAGTGGAGCAGGAGGAGGAGGAGGAGGAGGAGGGGAGGAGGAGGAGGGGGAGCAGGAGGGGAGCAGGAGGAGGAGGAGGGGAGGAAGAGGAGGAGAAGGAAGGGGGAAGGTGGAGGGGGGAAGGAAGAGGAGGAGAGGGAGGAGGAAGAGGAGGAGGAGGGGAGGAGGAGGAGGAGGAGTAGGGGAGGAAGAGGAGGAGGAGGAAGGGGGAGGAGGAGGGAGGAGGAAGAAGAGGAGGACGAGGGGGAGGAGGAGGAGGGGAGGAAGAGGAGGAGAAGGAAGGGGGAAGGGGGAGGGGGGGAGGAGGAGGGGAGGAAGAGGAGGAGAGGGAGGAGGAAGAGGAGGAGGAGGGGAGGAGGAGGAGGAGGAGGAGGAGGAGGAGTAGGGGAGGAAGAGGAGGAGGAGGAAGGGGGAGGAGGAGGGAGGAGGAAGAAGAGGAGGACAAGGGGGAGGAGGAGGAGGGGAGGAAGAGGAGGAGGAGGAGGGGGAGGAGGGGAGGAAGAGGAGGAGGGGAGGAGGAGGAAAAAGAATGTGGGGTTCTTGATGCTCTCTTGAGCTTGGTGGTTTTCTTGTAGACATCTCATTACCCAACTAGGTAACTTCATCAGGGCTGCAAGGGAATTGGGTTTGCGGGGGGGGGAGGACTGGGGAATCCTTGGTGCTTTGTGAGCTTCTTGAGTCATGAAACATCTCTTGAGGACGTCGCATAATCCAACTAGGGTACATCATCCGTGCTATCAGGGAGGGGGAATTGCTCCCTGTTTATTTACATTTGATAGCGAAAGCCTTGTGTATAATCAGAGAAAAAACCCTGCTCCCTTAGCCCTCCTGATGATGTTCCCTAGTTGGGTCATGAAACGTCTGCAAGAAACCTCCAAGCTCTCCAAGGATCCCCCTCCCCGCCCCCCAGTTCAAACCCTGAGCGACCAATTTCCTCTCGTGTTGGAGGTCCGCTTTGCTGGCCCAAGGTGGGAGCCTCCCTCAGCCCCCCCCCCCCCATTGGACGAGGCCTTACCTCCATGGTGTAGGTCTTGCCTGAGCCTGTCTGTCCGTAGGCGAAGATGCAAACGTTGTAGCCTTGCAGGCAAGACAGGACCACGGGCTCAATCTCCAGGAAGACCTGAAAGAGCAGGGAGGGGTTGGGGGGAGGCCTCCGCTGCCCCCCAGGACTGAGGGTAGGAGCCTGCGGAGGAGTCGGGGGGCATCTGGGCCCATCTGGAATGGGGAGCAGAGAGGCGGATCCAGAGCAAGGCTTAGTCCGGCCCCAGGGAGGCTGAAGCAGCATTGCCAGGATTGGGGGCGGCTAGAAACCAGGAAGGGTGTCACCCACTGACCTGCCTCACACACACACACACACACACAAGCACACACACACACCCAGGGAAAAGGAGAGAGTCGTGGGCTGCTCTCCTTCATGGGGAAAGTCTTCTTTATAGGTTGTTTTATTTAATATTAATGCTGTTTAGTTTAGTTTCCCAGCATGATTACGTTGATTGCTTATGTAGTATCCTATGACTACCACGAAGTGTCTTACGATTTATGATGAATGTGTTTGAAGACTAGGATCATGATTTGTCACTGACAGCTGTTATGTACACCGAGAGCTTCTGCACCAAAGATAAATTCCTTCGGTATCCGATCGCACTTGGCCAATAAAGGATTCTACTGTATTCTCTTCTGTTCTGTTTTAATTTCTATTCTATTCTATTCTATTCTATTCTATTCTATTCTATTCTATTCTATTCTATTCTATTCTATTTTATTCTATTCTATTCTATTCCTGTATTTCTATTCTATTCTATTCTATTCTATTCTATTCCTGTATTTCTATTCTATTCTATTTTATTCCTGTATTTCTATTCTATTCTATTCTATTCTATCCTATCCTATCCTAATTTCTATTCCATTCCATTCCATATTCTATTCTAATTTCTATTCTATTCTATTCCATTCCATTCCATATTCTATTCTATTCTATTCTATTTTTCTATTCCATTGCATTTCATATTCCATTCCATTCTATTCTAATTTCTATTCTATTCTATTCTAATTCCTATTCCATTCCATATTCTATTCTATTCTAATTTCTATTCTATTCTATTCTAATTTCTATTCCATTCCATTCTCATTCTCATTCCATTCCATATTCTATTCTATTCTAATTCCTATTCCTATTCCATTCCATTCCATATTCTATTCTATTCTAATTTCTATTCTATTCTAATTCCTATTCCATTCCATTCCATATTCTATTCCATTCCATATTCTATTCTATTCTGTTCTATTCTATTTTATTCCTGTTATTTCTATTCTATTCTATCCTAATTTCTATTCCATTCCATTCATATTCTATTCTAATTTCTATTCTATTCTATTCTAATTTCTATTCCATTCCATTCCATATTCTATTCTATTCTAATTTCTATTCTATTCTAATTTCTATTCCATTCCATTCCATATTCTATTCTATTCTAATTTCTATTCCATTCCATTCCATATTCTATTCTATTCTATTCTATTCTATTCTATTCTATTCTATTCCATTCTATTCCATTCCATATATCTATTCTATTCTAATTTCTATTCCATTCTATTCTAATTCTATTCTATTCCATTCTCCCTTCCCTTCATCTATTCTATTCTAATTTCTATTCTATTCTATTCTATTCTATTCCATTCCATTCCATTCCATATTCTATTCTATTCTAATTCCTATTCCATTCCATTCCATATTCTATTCTATTCCATTCCATATTCCATATTCCATATTCCATATTCCATATTCCATATTCCATATTCCATATTCCATATTCTATTCTATTCTATTCCATTCCATATATCTATTCTATTCTAATTTCTATTCCATTCTATTCTAATTCTATTCTATTCCATTCTCCCTTCCCTTCATCTATTCTATTCTATTCTATTCTATTCTATTCTATTCTATTCTATTCTATTCTATTCTATTCTATTCTATTCTATTCCATTCCATATTCTATTCTATTCTATTCTAATTCCTATTCCATTCCATTCCATATTCTATTCTATTCCATTCCATATTCCATATTCCATATTCCATATTCCATATTCCATTCCATATTCTATTCAATTCGATTCTATTCTATTCTAGGCTTTCAGAGTTCCCTGAGGCAGCTGACCGCCCCCCCCGAAAGGCAGGGCATGATGGGACCTCCCCCCACGTATCTTCTTCCCAGAGCTTGCACGGGGACATGTGGCCTCCCCAGGTGGGGAGTGGGTTGTGGGTGGGTGAAGGGGGGCCGTGTCTGAGTGGAGACCCTGGGCGATAGGGAGGGGCTCACCTCCTCCTGAGTGGCGCAGGGCAGGAAGACCTTGTCCAGGTGGAAGCGATGCTCCGTCCCCTTGTAGCTGGCGGTCAGGCAGCCGTCTTCAGCCAGGCTGGCTTCCACCCCGGGACCCCCCAGGACCCCCGGCTGCTGCTGCTGCTGCTTCTCCTCGGTCAGTGGCTTCAGGCGACACAGGACCCGGATGTTGCCTGAGGGAGGGGCCGTTCAGGCTCTTGGGGGGGGTCCCATCTGACCCCCCCCATGTAGGAACGAGCCCCCCCCCATGCTTCCTCCCTGCACCTTCGGCTGCTGTGGCAGATGCAGCTCTCCCTGCCTTTTCCACTGCTTACGCTGGTATCGTCTCATCTCAGCTTCTGGAAGGGGAAAGGGGATCACCCGGATATCTCAGGGCAGCCAGCCAGACTGGGAAGGCTCAAAGGGGGACTGCAGGGCCGTGTCTGGAGAACCATCGGCTCCATGGCGGGGCGTCCTTCTTTGTTATGCTGCAGGGGGCCTCCAGCCTCTTTTGCTCTACCCCTGGGGCAAGGAAGGGGGGGAGGGGAGGCCGTTGTAACTTCGAACAGTCACTAAATGAACTGTTTTAGGCAGAGAACTGCCTGCATTTTTTATTTATCGTGAGATGGGTGGCTAAGATAGATAGATAGATAGATAGATAGATAGATAGATAGATAGATAGATAGATAGATAGATAGATAGAAAGATATAGATATAGATAGATAGATAGATAGATAGATAGATAGATAGATAATAGATAGATAGATAGATAGATAGATAGATAGATAGATAGTTCGATAGATAGATAATAGTTAAATAGATAGATAGATAATAGATAGATAGATATAGATAGATAGATAAGATGGATGGATAGAGATTATAGATAGAGAGATGATAGAGGGAGGATAGATAGATGATGGATGGATGGATGGAGAGAGATGATAGAGGGAGGATAGATAGATGATGGAT
The DNA here is from genome assembly GCA_033807585.1 of Hydrophis major. Classification (NCBI taxonomy): domain Eukaryota; kingdom Metazoa; phylum Chordata; class Lepidosauria; order Squamata; family Elapidae; genus Hydrophis; species Hydrophis major. The sequence goes on from CM066330.1 coordinate 267,539,732, forward strand.
GGATGGATGGATGGATAGAGAGAGATGATAGAGGGAGGATAGAGAGAGAGGATGATAGATTATATATAGATGATAAATAGATAATAGATGATAGATATAATGATAATTGATAGCTAGATATAGATAGAGATAATGATAGATAGATGATAGATAGGGAGATAGAGAAGTAGATATAGATAGATATAGACACACATATATATAATGATAGCTGATAGATAGATGATAATAGATGATAGATAAATAGATAGATATATAATGATAGATAGATGATAGATAATTACATGATAGGTAGATAGATAGATAATGACAGAATAGAATGGAATGGAATAGAAGCTGGGAGGGACCTTGGAGGTCTTCTAGTCCAGCTGCCTGCGCTATTTCAGATAAATGGCTGTCCAGCCTCTTCTTAAAACCCTCCAGAGATGGGCTTCCGGTTTCGCGTGGCTTCGGGGCAGCAGGAATTCGCGACAGCTCGCGATTCCTGCTGTGCTAGCCGTCGAGGTACCCCCGATCCAGATGGGTCAGGGGGATATGGCTGCCCTGTAGGGACAGCTGAAGAGAGAGGGGAGTCGGATAGGGAGGTGGGGGTGTCGCAGACCCCCCCCTTCTCCGGGAAAACCCCTTTTTCCCAAGGCGGTGGAGCGGCGGTCAGCAATGGCCGCCACGAAGAAGCCAGCAACCGGGTAAGATTGTGCTGGAGGAAATGTGAAGAGTGAAAGTTCTGTCTGAGCCGGGTCAAGTAACATCTTTTAAATTGCCTGGAATTGAGCTGTTTGAATTGCTGGAGGATACATTGTATCCCTAAGAAGAGCGAAAAGCGGCGGAGAAGCTGTTAAAGGGAACTTTTTTTTTTTTTCTTTACTCTCCCACCCCATGGAAACAGCAGAAATATTTGGATATATTGGACATTGAAAGTGGATTGCTTTGAGAGTTGAAGTTAAGAGACAAAGGATTTTTGGATATTGAAAAATTTAAGAAATTGGAAAACCCTTGTTGGAGGTACGGATTTCTGATTATTTAAAATTGACATTGCAAGTGGGAAGGGAGAAAAAAAAAAATTGGAGCAGAAGCTGAAAAAGGAGGAGATTGCCTAGAATCCCAAAGGAAGATATATGGTAATTGGACCTCTTTGATTAAAAATTAACCCCAGAAAGAGAAAGAGAAGAAGGAAGAAAAGTATTAATTCTTGGAACTTTTTTTTTTAATTGCTTTTGATTGTTTTTGATTAAAAATATTTGTGGTTGTTTTGGAAAAAGTTTCCCTTTTCATAATGGCATCGTTTGTGGATGAACTAGAGATTGAATATCAAAAATATAAAAAAGAAGATACTTTGGGCACTTTGTTTCAATTCTTAGAAATGGCGTTATGTACTTATGAAAAGTTGATTACGCAGCAGAAGGACTGGGACAAGGAAGAAGAGGAAGAAGAAGCCATCTTTGATGAACAATGGGTCCCTTCTGGAGAGGAGGAGAAAAAGGATAAGAAAAAGGGGATTTTAAGAATTATAAAAACAACCAAAAGAGAGAAAAATGAGCGAAAAGGTGGAGGCAAGGTTAGAAAGCAAAGGAAAAGGAGCAAGAAAAGCGAGGAGAAAAAGCAAAGGGGTAAAAAGGGCAAGGAGAAGAATAAGCAAGAGAGAAAGGAGGGGAGGAGAAGCCTTAATGGGGGGAAGCAAGACCTAAAGAAAAAAAGTTTATTTAGAGACAATGGGTGAATTTAATTTAGATTAAAAGAGGGATTCTGGAGGGTACATAGGTTTGTGATATGTGTATTTAGAAGATAAAACTCATAATGTAATCTTAGAATCTTTTAAACAGAATCCCAAGAAAAATTGCTATACGTAGTATTTTTAAGTTAGGGTAATGAGTTATAGATGTTACTCCAATTGGTGTACAGGAGAAGTATAGTAAAAGAAAAAAAAAAGATGAATGGATAATTGGAAATAGAACAGACAAAGAATGTTGTTGAAAATGGTAATAAGATATGGAAGGATATATATGCTTTTTTTTGGATTTTGTATATTGACAAAAGGCAATAAAATTTTAATTAATAAGAAATAATTTGGATGGAAAGGAGAAGTAGGGATAAGATATGAAGTTAATACTATATGAAGTATTGATATTATAATTTGGAAATGTTATGTCTTATTGGTCTTTTATTATTATTTTTTCCTAGAAAAGAATTTATAAGCTGTTATGCCTTGACTCTTTGTGCATTGTTTTTATAAAACTGATAAAAATGGTTTATATATATATATATATATATATATAAAAGAAAATGATAATAAGATATGGAAGGATATATGGGATGAATATGATGTTTGAATTTGTGTCTGTGTGAAGAGTTTTAACCCGGGAACAGACAACCTTCAGAAAAGATCTTTTAGTTTTGTTTATGTTTTGTGTTTTGTATGTTTGTGTATTGTGTCTTTTGTAAAACTAACAAAATCTGTTTTTTATATATATATAAAAAAAAGAATCAATAAAACCTTGGAGGAATGTTAGATGAGAATAATTTAAACAAGCCAGAAAGAAATGAATATGATGACTATAAAATGGATAAATATAGAAAAGAAATGAAATTGAATAAGAGTAAAGAGAAATAATGAGAAATTTGCTGAAAGATATTTATGTGTCCATATGGAAATGGGAAAAATTAGAATTATGTTGTATAAAAATGATGTTTTATTCGACTTGTAAAAATTTATAATGTTAAGAGGTTTTATGTATTTATGTATTTAATGGTTAATGATGTGTTGTTTTATCTTTAAAATTAATAAAAATTTGTTTCAAAAAAAAAAAAAAACCCTCCAGAGATGGAATCGCCCACCATGTCTGAAGGCAAGCTATTTATTTACTGATTGAATTTTTCCCCACCTTTATGGGGGAGGAAAAAGCCCCTCTCCTGCCCTCTAGCCACGTCGATCTGCCCCACCGGCCCTCGTCTCCAACGTCACAGGGGGCGCTTCCTGTCCCTTCCAGGTCTTTGGCAGCCCCCAAAGGAGAGGCCAGGCCCTCCGTTTCCGAGGAAACCAAGCCAGGGAAAGCCCCCCCCGCCCTCCCTCCCCATGCCCAGGGACCCACCTTTCAGCTCCAGCAGCTGGTCGTGGTATTTCTTCCGGAGCTGCACCTCCCGCAGGTAACGCTCCTGCAGACCCTGGCTGCTCTGGGCCACTTCCCTGATCACCGAGAACATCTGGAGGGGAGGGGGGAGAGTGAGTGGGGAGAACAGCCCCCCAGGAGCCTCCAATCGGGGCGGGGGGGGGAGGAGCAGCACCACTCCAAACAGAACAACAGAACAGACTTGGAGCTCAAGCATCAGACCCTATACCATTTGAGACAAGTGGCTGTCCAATCCCTTCTTAAAAGCCTCCAGTGATGAAAAAGCAGCCACAATTTCTGGTGGCAGGCTGTTCCACTGGTTAATTGTCCTCCCTGTTAGGAAGTTCCAGGTTGCTTCTCTCCTTGGCTAGTTTCCATCCCCTCTTTCTTGTCCTGCCTGCTGGTGCTTTGGAGAATAGCTTGACTCCCTCTTCTTTGGGGCAGCCCCTGAGATATTGGAAGGCTGCTCTCCTGTTCTCCCCTCGTCCTTCCTTTTCTCTAGACGGGCCGTAGCCAAATCCTGCAACCTTTCGTTGTCTATTTTGGCCTCCAGCTCCTCAATCGTCTTGGTTGCCTTTCCCTGCCCTCTTTCCAGAGTCTCAGCATTGTTTTTGTATCATGGTGATGATGATGATTTTTTACATTTCATCTTTTTTTTACATTTTTTAAAAATGTGTTTTTTCCTCTTGTGTGTTTAAGCGCCAAAGGAGTATTTGGTGTCCTGCGACTCCTCTTTTTGTGGGTTCAGGGGTGTCAATTGTGTGGATTTTGGCCACCCCCCAGTTGGCTTTTGACACCTACCCACCAGAGACCCCCTACTTGGATTATTTTTATCCCTCCTGGGTTTTTCCACCTTTTTCCTCTTTTTTACCTTTCCATCTCTTCCTTCCTCTTCCCCTTCTCTATCACGATTAGTTTTTCCATCCCCCAAGCACAATCCAGCCACTGCCCTCTTGCAGAAAACATAATAATAATTATGATGATGATTTATCAGACTTGAACGCCCTGATTCTACAAAAAAAAACCCCACCCTACTTGGAACAGCTTATATCCTCCGACGCTACCTGAACAGTTCCTAGGTCCTTGGTTAGGACTCGAGCTGTTGAGCTACCAACCAGCCCCAAAGGCTGTGAATCTCACTAAAGATTAATAATAATAATAATAATAATAATAATAATAATAATAATAAAAATAATGGTTAGGACTCGAGCTGTTGAGCTACCAACCAGCCCCAAAGGCTGTGAATCTCACTAAAGATTAATAATAATAATAATAATAATAATAATAATAATAATAATAATAATAAAAATAATGGTTAGGACTCAAGCTGTTGAGCTACCAACCAGCCCCAAAGGCTGTGAATCTCACTAAAGCTTATTATTATTATTATTATTAATAATAATAATAATTATAATAATAATAAAAATAATGGTTAGGACTCGAGCTGTTGAGCTACCAACCAGCCCCAAAGGCTGTGAATCTCACTAAAGATTAATAATAATAATAATAATAATAATAATAATAATAATAATAAAAATAATGGTTAGGACTCGAGCTGTTGAGCTACCAACCAGCCCCAAAGGCTGTGAATCTCACTAAAGATTAATAATAATAATAATAATAATAATAATAATAATAATAATAATAATAATAATAAAAATAATGGTTAGGACTCAAGCTGTTGAGCTACCAACCAGCCCCAAAGGCTGTGAATCTCACTAAAGCTTATTATTATTATTATTATTATTATTAATAATAATAATAATTATAATAATAATAAAAATAATGGTTAGGACTCGAGCTGTTGAGCTACCAACCAGCCCCAAAGGCTGTGAATCTCACTAAAGATTAATAATAATAATAATAATAATAATAATAATAATAATAATAATAATGGTTAGGACTTGAGCTGTTAAGCTACCAACCAGCCCCAAAGGCTGTGAATCTCACTAAAGAATAATAATAATAATAATAATAATAATAATAATAATAATAATGGTTAGGACTCGAGCTGTTGAGCTACCAACCAGCCCCAAAGGCTGTGAATCTCACTAAAGATTAATAATAATAATAATAATAATAATAATGGTTAGGACTTGAGCTGTTGAGCTACCAACCAGCCCCAAAGGCTGTGAATCTCACTAAAGATTAATAATAATAATAATAATAACAACAACAACAACAACAACAATAATAATAATACCTGAACAGTTCCCAGGTCCTTGCTTAGGACTCGAGCTGTTGAGCTACCAACCAGCTCCAAAGGCCGTGAATCTCACCAAAGATTAACAACAACAACAACAACCGTACTTTATTGTCATTGTATGTATATACAAAGTATACACATACAACAAAATTCACCTAACACCCAGAGACCAGACTCAACATGCAAAGACCCATGACAATCCCCAAACACACCCCCACCTGCCAAAATCCCCTGCCCTCTAAAAACACACAAGCATCCACACAACAGAGCAAGTAATACTGTCCAACAGCTCACTGATGGTGGTCCTTAAGAACATGGAGTCCCCCTCGCCCTCCCCTGCACCCCCACTGGCCATGAGACCAGAGCAGCCCTTCTCAACCTTGGCATCCTGAAGGTGTGTGGACTTCAACCCCCAGAATTCCCCTGGCTGAGCCTCCCCTGCATCCCAGTCTCACCTGCAGCTTGGCTTCCTCGATGGCGGCTTTGTAACAGTGGGCAAAACTCCCCATTTCCCCCTGGATGTTCCGGAAGTCCAACTGCAGCCCCTCGAGGAAGGGGCGGAGGGTGTGAAGATGCTGCTTCATTCCTGGGGGGGAGGGGGAAGACCAAAATGGAATGGGGGGGGGGAGATAAAGCCAGGCTGACTTTATAGGTCTGTGGGTTGCCCCAAGGAGCAAATTGCTCTCCGCAAACAGGGATCTTGGGATGACCCAAAGGGCCGTGGCACAAAGGCAACCCACTCAGATAAGCGAGGAGAGTCCCTTTATTATCTCCAACTTTGCCCCCAATGTCCAGGTTACCTTCAGCTAGAGAAAAACTTTCCCAGGAACAGCCTTTAAGTGGAGGAAATTCAGTCCAAAAACATAGTACATACAAACTGTAACTAAAATTCCACACAAACCACGTTGACGTAATTAACTGGACAGGGCAGGAGAAGGAATTGCAGACTGGAAAGGCCAGCAAAACACACACACAATTGGGAAGATGCCAGGAACGCAGATAAGCCACGACAAGACCAGATAAATTCACGATTTCCTCCCAACAACTTACTGTGCGCAGCTTCCCTTTTTAAACACTGTGTTCCTAGCTGCAGCTAATGAAGGGAATCAGGGCCCTTTCCTCCCCTGTAACCCACGTTGGTCTCTTCTCCTTTCCTTCCTGCGTGCCCTACGATGAAGAGGGGGTGGGCCTGGGTCTTCCTCTGAACTCCCTCTCCCTTGCTCTCCCTCTGCCCTGCTCTGCCCAGCTGGACTTTGCCCTTCCCCAGTTTCCTCCACAGCCAACGGAGCCACACTCCTGCTCCCTGTCAGCTGCTCAGCCTCCCTCTCCGAATCAGATTCTGACAGGGGCAGGACAGATCCTCTCAAGATACTCGCTGGAGCTCTCTTTTCCCTGGAGAGGGGGAAGGAATCTACCCCATGGTCTCCCCCCTTCCTGTGGTGTGATATTACCCCCTAACCCCCCCAATACCTGCCAGCTGCTTGCGTAGGGGCTGGGCATGCTCCTCGGATGCCCGGGAAGCCTCCTGAACTGCCACCTCCTTCTGCTCCTCCAGGTGCTGGATCTTGTGCTGCAGCTCCTGATGAAGCCCGGAGATCTCCTTCTCATAGGCAGAGATCTGTCAGGGAGAGAGGGCCCTTCAGGAGAGGCAGGGGCCACCGCCAGGGGCCAACCAGGCAAGTCCCACTTCTAAGAAGGCTGTTGGAATCCCCCTTCCATCAGCTGCTTCCTTTTAAAAGACGCCACGCTTGGCGACTTTAAGGCTGGTATACTTCAACTCCCAGAATTCCTTAGCCCCGGCGAATGTAAGGCTTGTGGACTTCAACTCCCAGAAATCCCCATAGCAACTTTAAGACTGGTAGACTTTAACTCCCAGAATTCCTTAGCCATGGCGACTTGTGGACTTCAACTCCCAGAATTCTTCAGCCATGGCGACTTTAAAACTGGTGGACTTCAACTCCCAGAATTCCTCAGCCATGGCGACTTTAAAACTGGTGGACTTCAACTCCCAGAATTCCTCAGCCATGGCAACTTGTGGATTTCAACTCCCAGAAATCCCCATAGCAACTTTAAGACTGGTAGACTTCAACTCCCAGAATTCCTCAGCCATGGCGACTTGTGGACTTCAACTCCCAGAAATCCCCACAGCAACTTTTAGACTGGTAGACTTCAGCTCCCACAATTCCTTAGCCATGGCAATTTGTAGACTTCAACTCCCAGAATTCTGGGGAATTCTGGAAATTGAAGTCCACAAGTTTTAAGGTTGCAAGGTTGGACACCCCTGGATTACAGCAAACCTAGAGGTGGCTGAGGGATTCTGGGAGTTGAAGTCCGCAAGTCTTAAATTTTCCAAGCTTGGAGACCCTGTTCTAAAATGTCCTCCCCTCCCCCCTCAGCAAAATCCTTCTAGAATGTTCTGGAAGTTGTCTTCGCAAACTGCCCAAACGCCCCACTGCGCTAATCTGTCACCCTCAAACTTCTCTGCTACCGATTTTTTCAGAGCTAACTGACTGCCAGGATATCGTGTAGCCGTTGTGCACCCCTCCAGAATGCAAGATCGGGCCGATTGGAACCCGGGATCAGAAGGAGCTCTGACATGAGAACTGGGAATGAACCTTCAGACCATCTAGTCCACCCCCACCCACCCCCTTATTCAGTGCAATACAGGTAGTCCTCAACTTACAACCTCAAGCTGAGCCCAAAAATTCTGTAGCTAAAGTAAGAACACGGTTAAGAGAGTTTTGCCCCATTTTACGACCTTCCTTGCCACCGTTTTTAAGTGAATCACTGCAGAGGTTAAATTAGTAATATAGTCCTTAAGTGAATCTGGCTTCCCCACTGATTTTGCTTGTCAGAAGGTGTTGTGGCCTGCCGGTGGCTGGTGGAGCTGGCAGCAGAGTCGGACAGTGAGGAGGTTGGGAAGGAACTTGGGCCATTCCTGGAGGCTGAGAAAGGCCCGGAGGAGGGCTCTGCGTCAGGGGCAGAGATGGGGCCAGGGCAGTCTGGCAGTCAATCAGCTGCCTTCAGAGTCGGAGATCAGTGGAGCAGAAGAACAGCTGGAGCCTGTTCCCAGCCTATGCATGCACAGAGCTGCCCAAAGAAAAGAACAATTACGAACTAAGGGTCGACGTGGGAGTAAGGCCACAGGTGGACAGTGAATGGCCCCTTCCATCAGGATTAAAAGAGAGAGCAAAAGGGGAGGGGGCTTTTGCAGGAAACAATTTGTCCGTTGCAGCCGTGTGAAGATCTGTCTGTGCATCTCAGAGATGCTTTGCTGAGTCCTTCCTTGTCAGCACTGTGTTTGGAAATAGTTACTTGGCAGCTCTCCAGGCTAGATAAGGTCTGTGCTTCTAATCACACCCTTGGAAGACTATTGGCCAGACCTTTAGCAGAAGGTGAATGCAAGAAATTCGCCTTCGTTTATTAAAAGGGGTTTTGCCGGAACAAAGCGTCGGGTTAGTGCTTTTGGGGGAAGCCTAAGTCAGAACAGAAGGTCGCAAAAGGGAATCAAGGAACCCCAGGCCACTGTAACCATCATAAGTCCATGCCAGTTGACAAGCCTCCGAATTTTGATCATGTGACCCACAAGGATGCCGCAACGGTTATAGGTGTGAAAAATGGCCATCCGTCCCCTTTTTCAGTACTGTTTGTAACTTTCAACGGCCGCTAAGTGAATGGTCGTAAGACGAGGACTACCTGTAGTGACCCTCCCCCAAAGCACCCCCCGGACTGGGCTGCCCCTTTTCTACTTGAGCCTATCCACCGCGGCCGAGCATCGCCCGTACCTTGTGCCGGAGGGCAGAGGCCGCTCCCTCCGAATTCTGCAACTGCTCGGCCAGCTGTTGGCACCGCTGGACCTGGGAGGACAGCTGTTGCATCAGGGCCCGGTTCTGCGCCTCCGCGTTGGCCAAAGCCTGCAGCGCCTGGGAGGGGGACTCCGCCTGCAGCCCCTTGGCCAGGTCCTGGGGTTGGGGTGGGGGAAAAGGTCAGCACAGGACGTAAGGAGAGGGAGCCCCTCCCCTCCCCTGCAACCCACCCGCCCAGCGTGTCAGAATGGGGGCTCCAGGCTTCCCCATGGGTGGGTCCCTGCCTTTGCGCGATCCTTCTCTTCTCCCCTGCTCTTTAATCCTTTCGCCTCGAGGGAATTGTGGGTTATGATCTGGCTTGGTTGTATTTTATGATTGTAATCATGGCTTTTCACCTGTCACTTGTATGTCCACTGAGAGCTTATGCACCAGAGACACTTATATTTGGCCAATAAAGAATTCTATTCTATTCTGTTTTATTCTATTCTATTCTGTTCTGTTCTTTATTCTAATTCTATTCTAGTCTTTGTTCTATTCTATTCTCTATTCCTATAATCCTATTCTATTCTATTCTGTTCTATTCTATTGTTTCTTCTAATTCTGTTATATTCTTTACTCTGTTCTATTCTATTTTATTCTCTATTCTATTTTTATTCCTATTCCTATTCTATTCATTATTCTATTCTATTCTCTATTCTATTCTTACTCCTATTCTAGTCTTTATTCTAGTCTTTATTCTATTCTTATTCTACATTCTATTATATATATATATATATATATATATCTGGCATTCAGCTTTGTTCGGGTTTTTTCCCACGTCATAATAGTGGTGCTTTTAAAGTTGTAGAGTTGTAAAGTTGTATATATAACATATATATATATATATATATATATATATATTCTTAAGTTTTCACAGGTACTTACATGTATGGCATTCAGCTTAGTTCAGGTATTTTCCCACATCATTATAGTTGTGCTTTTAAAGCACAACTATATCCTACGCATCCTACGCTGTATGCCAGTGAAGACTCAATTCTGCGAGGACTGTTGGAGGCTGAAGATCTGGCACCTCTCCAGTCCTCCACCCCATGCCAACTTTTCCTGGGGTTACTACAACCTGCTGCAATGGGCCTAGTGTCAGGGTTCCGGCAGTTACTCCAATTAAATCATGAGCCTTGAGCCACACTCCCAAAACTAAAGAGGATTTATTTGAAGATAACATTCTATGTCCAGGACTAATCTGGGCGTAGCCAACTCAGATATGGAATTCACTGTCACCCTTGATCCTGCTTCCCTCCCTCCCCCCATCATCCAATGTCCATAACCAAGAGTCATCAATCATGCTCTCCAATTAGATTTTTACGCAGCAGAAGCTTCAGCCATCTAATCAGTCTTTGAAGAAAATATGAATGGAATGTACTTTTGATTCCACACTGCCGCCTGCTTTTTGAAACTCCCTTCTTTCTGTTGTCAACTATAAAAGGTGTATACAAAATGTTTTATGAGTTGACACCTAGGACATCTCACATTGGCCAAGTTATCATGGCCAACTCGCTGTGGGACAACTCATTGAGGGACAAGAGTTAGAGGTCTCCAAATTTGGCCACTTTAAGACTTGTGGATTTCAACTCCCAGAATTCTGGCTGGAGAAATTCTGGGAGTTGAAGTCCAGGAGTCTTAAAGTGGCCACGTTTGGGGACCCCTGAGTTAGATTAATATCAAAGAAATGGTGGAATAGAATCACTGAGGATGCAAAAGGAAAGGAAATTTGAATGACAAAAATTACAACATTTTTTAAAAATTATTTTAAATACTTCAGTTGAAGAGTTGAATGGTCCCAGCGAGTTGGCCACAGAATGTCGGCCCACCAGAAGTTGGCCATGACATATTGTCCCATTCTGTGCTGCAACCGGCCCCCTCCGGCATATTTCCATGTGGAGACGGGGGCTGGCGTCTACGGCTATGAAGGCCCCGCCCCAGCCTGCCCACACTCACCTGGACCTCCGGAGGGGGGGTCTTCTGACTTTGCAGAGGGAGCTGGAGCCCACACAGCTGCTCGCCCAGCTGCCGCACTTCGTCCTCCCTGCGCCACTGCAGCCGGTCCATGCGCCCCTCCAGGCGCATCAGCTCACCCACCTTCTGCTGCAGGCTGGCCTCCAGCTGCAACACTTTGTGGTGGAGCGCCTCGTTTTCCTGCAAGGGGCGACCAGGATGTTATTTCTTTACTCAGCAGAGGGCGAAAATGTGCGGAAGCAGCAAGAATTGCATGTGGAATTTGAGAAGGGCGGGGGGGGCAAGATACCAAGGGACAATGACCCATAACCCCAAAGGAGTTCCCAGCCTTTCGAACTCCGGGACCTATTTCCCTGGCCTAGCCAGCTCATTATTTTAAGAGGAGTCGTGGCCCAATGGTTAGAGTGCAGCATTGCAGGCTGACTCTGCCCACTGCCAGCAGTTCGATCCTGGCTGGCTCCAGGTTGACTCAGCCTTATGTCCTTCCAAGGTTGATAAAATGAGGACCCAGATTGTTGGGGTGCAAGAGGCCGGCTCTGTAAACTGCTTAGAGAGGGCTGTGAAGCACTACGAAGCGATATATAAGTCTAACTGCTAAGTAGGAAGGAAGGAGGGAGGGAGGGAAGGAGGTGTCCTGTCCTAGGCTTCTCCAAAAAGCACTCAGCCAACTCTGAGCCCCGTCAAAACCTCTTTAATTAAATGAATGTGAATTTAGTGCATTCACATTCAGCCAACGGCTTGGCAAACAGTCTTGCAAAGGTATACTAATTAGCTCAGACCTTATCTATTTTGGAAATCTGCCCGGTAAATATGTCCACACGCAGTGCCGACAGGGAAGGGCTGGGTTACACAGACAAATCTTCATGAGGCTGGAATGAACGAGCGAGCGACTTGTTTCCTGCAAAAGCCCCCTCCCCTTTTGCTCTCTCTTTTAATCCTGATGGGAGGGGCCATTCACCGTCCACCTGTGGCCTTACTCCCACGTCGACCCTTAGTTCGTAACTGTTCTTTTCTTTGGGCAGCTCTGTGCATGCATAGGCTGGGAACAGGCTCCAGCTGTTCTTCTGCTCCACTGATCTCCGACTCCGAAGGCAGCTGATGACTGCCAGACTGCCCTGGCCCCATCTCTGCCTCTGATGCAGACCCTCCTGCGGGCCTTTCTTAGCCTCCAGGAATGGCCCAGGTTCCTCCTCAACATCCTCACTACTCTCTGACTCTGCTGCCAGCTCTGTTAGCCACCAGCAGGCCACAACAGGAGGGAGGGAGGGAGGGAGAGAGGGGGAGGGAGAGGGGGAGGGAAGAAGGGAGGAAAGAAAGGAGGGAGGGAGGGAAGGAAGGAAGGGCTGTGATGACATAGCGGTTAAGAGTGCAGCATTGCAAGCTGACTCTGCCCACTGCCAGGAGTTCGATCCTGACCGGCTCAAGGTTGACTCAGCCATCCGTCCTTCCAAGGTCAGTAAAAGGAGGACCCAGATTGATGGGGGGCAATAGGCTGACTCTGTAAACTGCTTAGAGAGGGCTGGGAAACCCTGTGGAGCAGTACATAAGTCTAAGGGTCCTTCCTTCCTTCCTTCCTTCCTTCCTTCCTTCCTTCCTTCCTTCCTTCCTTCCTTCCTTCCTTCCTTCCTTCCTTCCCTCCCTCCCTCCTTCCTTCCTTCCTTCCCTCCTTCCTTCCTTCCTTCCACTTAGAATCCAGTATTACTGGCTCACTCTGCCCACCGCTAGGTCTTCAATTCTCACTGGCTCAATGCAAGAATGCAAAAAACTCTGTACACTGCTTAGAAAGGCTTGTAAAAGCACTGCGAGGCAGTATATAAGTGTAAGTGCTATTGCTATTGTTTTATCTGACAGCAGGACAGAGCAGGTCCATGACTCTTCACATGCTCAGAGACATGCGCTGTGGCAATGCCACTAGCTCACCAGGGCAAGGCTGGGCATTTCTGCTCTCGTGGAAGGCACTTTTCCACAGAGATAACCCGAGTTTTCCCCAGCCCCGTTTGAGCACCCTGGGGAGGAGGAAAGCCACTCATAAGGGGGTATGCCCCCCCCCAAGGCTGGATTTGGGGTGCTGGGCTGGCCCTTAGAAGGCAGGGGGCCGGACGGGGGCTCACCGTGGCCATCAGAGCAGAGGGCTGGGCAGAGATGGCAGCCGCCTGCTGCAGGAGCCCCTGGAAAAGCTGCAGACTCTGCTTGAGACCTTCGTTTTCCACGGTCAGGTTGTGGATCCGCTTCTCCGAGTCCGTCACGCCCTGGGGGCCAAAGAGGAGTTCAGTCAATCCACCAGAAGAGCGTGTGCCATGCCCTTGTTGGAGTCCGGTTCTGACAGGGAGCGGGAGCGGAGCTCCAGGGGCTATGGAGGCTGGGCATTCAGAGGAAGATCCAAGCCCCCCCCACCCCCCCTTCATCCTAGGGCACAGAGGGAGGAATGGATAAGGGAGCAACATGGTTTATGAGAGAGGAAAGGGCCCTGATCCCCTTCATGGGCTGCGCCTGGGAAGACTGTTTAAAAGGGCAAACTGTGCATGGCAAAGTTGCTGGAAGCCATGCGTGCATTCTCTTTGCCGAGGCTTATCCGGGTTTTGATATCCTCCCAACTGTGGGTGTGCTGCGTTATCTGTGGGAAGTCTGCAAATTAGCATCCTGGCCTGCCTTGTTAATTACTTCAGTGTGGTTTGTTGTTGTTGTTTTTTTTTAAATTTCTAATGATCTTTACTTTGGGTTCGGACTGCAATTCTTCCCTTTTTTTGGAAGAGTTTGATCTCCAGCCGAGGATAGCTGGACGTTGGGGGGGCCACGTTGGAGGCATTAAAGGAAATTTATTCTACTTTGGTGACTTGGTTATTTTTGTGCCACGCCCCTTTGGGTCATCGCACACTGGAAGGGATCTTGGAGGTCTTCTAGTCTAGCTCCCTGCTCAGGCAGGAGACCCTAAGACCATTCCAGACAATCTCTTCTTGAAAACCTCCGGGGATGGAGCAGCCGCAACTTCTGGTGGCAAGCAGTTCCACGGATCAATTCTTCTTCTTAATTCCAGGCTGCTTCTCTCCCTCATCCTGAGTTCCCTTCCTCAGCCTCGTTTTTTTTTGGGGGGGGTGGAGAAACCCCACAACTCCTCCCCCTATGACAGCACCTGCTGGGACCCTCCCCAGCCCTCCTGCCCCCCCCCCCATTTCCCCTTCCTCACCCTGCCCAGGCGGAGCTGCTCGCGTTCTTCCTCCTGCGCTTGGATCTGCTGCTCCAGGCCTTGGACCTGCCAAGAAGGGAGACCCCGGACAGTCACCCCTGTTCAAGGGCGCCCCCTCCTCCATAGAGGGGGACAACCCCAAGGGCTCCACTCAAAGGTCTTCTCCCACAGATGAGATGATAGGAAACTCTTCCGTTTAGTGACCGTTGGAAGTTGTGACGGCATTGAAAAAAGTCACGTATGACCAGAGGCGCTCTTCCAAAATTTCAGCAAGGGGTTCTCGGCCCGGCTGTTGGGTGGGCGTGGCCTAGCCAGCCTCCTGCACCATGGCGAGGGGGCTGCGTTTTCATCCTCCCCAGACTCCCGAGGCTTCCCTTGAGATTCCAAGAGGGCGAAAATGGCCTCCCCAGACTCCCGAGGCTCTCCGGAATCTGGAAACGGGCCCATTTCCGGCCTTCCCCGAAGTTCCTGAGGGCCCGTTTTTTGACCGGTCTGAGCTTCCGTGTGGGCCCTGTACTTACCTGGCATCCCAAATGGGCCGCGTGGGGATTTCTGGGAGGAGCGGGGTAGGGTGGCCGGGGCCAGCCAGGGGTGGGATTTTTACCAGTTGACCAAACCGGTTGTTAAAAAGGATAAAATGAGCTACCAGTTTGAGCAAACTGGGGAGAACCGGAAGCAACCCACCCCTGCTTATGACCGTTTTTCACACTTACGACCATTGCAGCCTCCCTGTCGTCATATGATCAAAATTCAGATGCTCGGCAACTGGCATGGACTTATGATGGTTGAAGCTTCCTCATAGTCATATCCAAATGCAGATTATTATTGTTATTGTTATTGTCATCTTTATTGTCAGAGTACAACACACCTGTACAATGGGGCGTGAGATTCAAGAATTTTTACTACCAGTTCTGTGGGCGTGGCTTGCTGGGCGTGGCAGGGGAAGGATACTGTAAAATCTCCAGTCAGAGGTGGGATTTACTGGTTCTTTGAACTACTCAAAATTTCCGCTACTGGTTCTCCAGAACTGGTCAGAACTTTCTGAATACCACCCCTGATGTACAATGAGATTGGCTGAGCCTCCCTTCGTGCACCCTCCTACATGGAGAACAACCTGTAAATGGAACAGTCAGAAGGGGCCCTAGAGGTCTCCTAGTCCACCCCCTTGCTGAAGGCAGACCATGTGTCATGCCCCTGTCGGAGTCTGAATCTGAGGAGGAACAGCTGACAGGGAGCGGGAGTGTGGCTCCCTTGGCTGTGGAGGAAACTGGGGAAGGGCAAAGTCTGGCTGAGCAGAGCAGGGAAGAAGTAGAACAAGGGAGAGGGAGTTCGGAGGAAGACCAGGCCCACCCCCTCTTCATCCTAGGGCACGCAGGGAGGAACGGAGAAGGGAGCAACATGGGTTGCGTGGCTTATGGGGGAGGAAAGGGCCCTGATTCCCTTCATTAGGCACAGCTGGGAAGAGAGTTTAAAAGAAATGCATACTGAGTGCTGTGTCCGCTGGGAACAAACGTGAGTTTATCTTGTGTTGACTTCAGTTATCTGTATTCCTGGCATCCTGCCAACCGTGTTGAGTTCCTGCTGTGCTTTCACGACTGGAATTCCTTCTCGTGCCCTGCTGGACTAATTACCTCGTTTGGCCTCGATTGGACTGAAAGTTAGTTTGTGTTGACAATGTTTTTGACTTGACTCTCTGCAGCTAAAGCCTGTTCCTGGGAGTCTTTTTCTCCAGCCCAGAAGATAAGCAGGACATTGGAGGCAAAGTTGGAGCTAATAGAGGGACTCCTACAGATTATCTGACTGTGTGGCCTTTGTGCCACACCCCTTTCGGTCATCACACCGTTTAAGTACAATAGCTACTGTTTGGCTGGGGGCAGAGGTCGGATTCTACCAGTTCGGACCGGTTTGGGCAAACCAGTAGCTGCTCCTGCCGTGGTCTGTCCGTTATTTCCATGTTTGGCAGCTCCGCTGATTCAAGTGGCACAGCAAATAAATTGCCGTGCCTCAGCTGTTTTACTCAGGGGGGCTGCAGTGGAAGGTAAGTGTTAGGGATAACATTGTTTTACCCTAACTGGTTTAGGTAAAATAATAAATATGTAATCATAGTTTATATGTTAAAGTGTCTGCAACTTTAAATATGGGAAAGTAATTAAGGGAGTGGTTGTGAAAGCATTTTAAAAGAAGCAAGACTGCAGCTTGCTATCTCTCTGGCTTTGATGATCCCTGATTACTGCAAGGACTCAAGACTGCATTGCTCGAACGGGAGAGAGACAAAGGACTGATTTGTAAGTGAACTGACATAGGATATTCTGCACGGACTTTGCTAACTGAATATCCTTGAATGGACTGATTAAATGATACATGACTATTGGACTGTTATTTTGACTATGCTATGAACTCATAATGGAATAAACTATATTTTTGATAGCACAAGCATATCTGTTATTCTTACTGTATGTTAATAAGCATACAAACTTATCTCACTCATTTATCTGTATGCCTATCTGACTAACACTGCACATTCTGTTTAGCTTGTCTCCCTAACCCTGGTTGGGGAAACCAGGCTTAACAGTAAGTATTAGAGCTGAAAATAGGCGGTTTTGTCACACCGGTTGAATCCCACCCCTGGCTGGGGGCCCGGACTCTGCTCCAGCGGCCACAGGGAGGGTGGGGGGGGCTCTCACCTGGTGGTGGAAGGTCCTGGACAGCTGCTGCTTCTCCCTCTCTTGCTCTTCGACCCTCTGCTGGAGACCCACCACCTCCTCGGCCAGGTGGCTCCGCTCTCCCTGGAGGGTGCTGATGGACTCCACCATCTGGTGCAGACCCCCGGGGGCCACGGGGCACAGCAGGCCAGTGGGCGGCAGCTTTGAGCCTAGACAGAGGAGAAGGCTTCTGTTCTGACCCAGGCTCCGTCAAACGTAATGAAACACCCACTTATTTTAAATGCAAAAGCTCTTTTCATGCAACGCTGGGAATTACTTGCATTCCCAGCCAGAACTAATCTGAAACAGTTGCCCAAGATAAGCACATGCCTTTCAGTGCTGTGGAATGGTGCCAAAAAACAGAAGTCCAATTCATTGTAACATAAACCAACCAAAGTCCCAGAAAAACCGACCAGGGTACAGAGCTTCAAGGACTTGGAATCTAATTGAACTACTTTGCTTCCTGCAAAGGTTTCCTCATTGAGGTCTGACTTTTATCCCTGAGGGGAGGGGCCATCTCCTCACCAGCCTTACTCCCGAGTCGCCCCTTCCGCTTCAGCTGCTCTCGCCTTCTAGCAGCTCTGCGCATACGTACATTGGGACCAGGCTCCCCTGGGTCCTCTGCCTTGCTGCTGCCAGCCTCTGGAGGTTTTGGAGGCAACCCCCCACTCCCAGATGGCCCTGGCCCCATCCCTGCATCGGACGCAGGACCCTCGTCCGAGTCCTCTCCAGACTCCCGGACTGGTTCCCTTTCGTCCTCACTGTCCAATTCTGCTGCTGTTTGCACCGGCTGCTCGCGAACCACAACAGGTTGCAGGAGAGACACAGGAAGGGGGGGGGGGTTAGCTAGAGGACCAAAGCTGAGCCTGGAACTCTGGACTGCCCAGTCTGGACCCCACTAAGGGCCACAGGGCTCTTGTCCATCCATCTCTCCCTCCCCAATAACATCTGGAGGAGGGCCAGCCCCTTCTGAGGGCACCTTAGAACAAGAGAATAAAAGAATAACAGAGTTGGAAGGGACCTTAGAGGTCTTCTAGTCTAGTTCTACTCAAGCAGGAAACTAGACCAAGTGTCTCCAACCTTGGCAACTTTAAAACTTGTGGCCTTCAACTCCTAGAATTCCTCAGCTAGCCATGTTGGCTGTGGAATTGTGGGAGTTGAAGTCCCCAAGTCTTAAAGTTGCCAAGGTTGGAGACCCCACCCTTAAATCATTCCAGACAAATGGCTGTCCAATCCCTTCTATGAAACTTCTCGTGTTGGAGCAGCCCCAAACTTCTGGTGGCAAGCAGTTCCACTGGTTAATTGTCCTCACTGTCATGAAATTCCTCCTTAATTCCAGGTTGCTTCTCTCCTTGATGAGTTACATCCGTTGAATGTCCAAGGAGGTCCACCCTCCTCCACATCACGGTTGTCCCAAAGGTGGTATTTTTTTTCAAGAGGCATCTGGACTTTCTGTTTAAAGACGTTTTGCTTCTCGTCCAAGAAGCTTCTTCAGTTCTGAACTGAAGAAGCTTCTTGAATGAGAAACGCAACGTCTTCAAAGAGAAACCGGAAAGTCCAGTAGCCTCTTGAGAAAAAAAAAACAGAAAACCATTTGGGATTTCCACCCTTTGCTTCTTGTCCTGCCTTTAGAGGTGCTCCCCACTTCTTTAGAGGTGCTCCCCACTTCTTTAGAGGTGCTCCCCACTTCTTTAGAGGTGCTCCCCACTTCTTCGAGGCAGCCCCTCAAATACTGGAATGTTGCTATCATGTCCAACACCTGGTCCTTCTTCTCACTAAGCTGGACCTACCCAATTCCTGCAACCGTTATTCATACGCTTTAGCCTCCAGTCTCCTGTGCTACTGCAGAGTACAATATTGTACTGCCATATTGTACTGTACTACTGTATAAGGTAAAGCTTAAAGGTTCCCCTCACACATACATGCTAGACCAGGGGTCTCCAACCTTGGCTCCTGGAAGCCTGGCGGACTTCAACTCCCAGAATTCCACAGCCAGCTTTGCTGGCTGTGGAACTCTGGGAGTTGAAGTCCGCCAGGCTTCCAGGAGCCAAGGTTGGAGACCCCTGTGCTAGACGTTTCCGGCTCATCTCCGTCACAAAGCCGAAGAAGAGCCAGCGCTGTCCGAAGACGTCTCCGTGGTTATGTGGCCGGCATGACTAAACACCGAAGGCGCATGGAACGCTGTTCCCTTCCCACCAAAGGTGGTCCCTATTTTTCTATTTGCATTTTTTTTTTTTTTACAGGCTTTCGAACTGCTAGGTTGGGAGAAGCTGGGACAAGGAACGGGGGAGCTCACTCCATTACGCGGCGCTGGGGATTCGAACCGCCGAACGGCCGACCTTCCTGATCAATAAGCTCCGCATCTTAGCCCTTGAGCCACCGGTACTACTGCGTAGTGCAATATGAATGCAATATCGAGTTTTCAATTCGGTGGTACGGAATGTGAAGGGGGGGTGTTTGTGTCTTATTTTTATCAGGTGCATTGAAGGTGGCATTTCATTTCATTGCACGAGGAGCAAGGACAATAAAATACAATCAACTAAACTGACCAGTCCCCTAATCCTCCCGGTTGCTCTTCTCCGCGACTCTTTCTGGAGTCTCACCCTCCTTCTTTTTTTTTTTTTTTAACATCGCGGCGACCGAAAATGATGGATGCAGGATTCCAAATGTAGCCTCCCCAAGGCCTTATAAAGTGGTACTAAAACATTACGTGGTCTTGATTCTGTCCCTCGGTTAACGTAACCAAGGATGGTGTTGTGGGCTTCCCACCTGCTTGGACCTTCTCCAGGAGGCCCTGCTGCTCCAGGATGATGGCTTCCAGGCTGTGGATGACGCTGAGCTTGTCCTTCACCCGCTGCTGGTAGGCCCTCTTCAGACCCCGCATCTGCCGGCGCCAACGGCTCTCCTGCCAGTGGAGGCGCGAGCGGTACTCGCCGGCCTTCTCCTGCAGCTGCTGCAGCTGGGAGTAACGGTCCAGGAAGGAGGAGAGCTGCAGCATCATTTGCACCAGGGGCGACTCCGGGGGCTGTGTGGGGAGGGGAGGTGGGGGAGGGGGTCCCGTGGGGGGAGGGCAGCCGGCAGCCCAGAGCAGGTGGGAAGAGGGGAGAGCAAGGTTAGCCACAGGGAGGGCAGCGCCAGTTCCCCCCAGTCTCCCAGCTGGCTTTCATGCCTAAGGCAGAACTAGAATTCCCAATCTCCTAGTGATTGGGCCAAAATGACCCACCTGGCTATTCTGTCTAAGGTGGGACTAGAATTCCCAATCTCCTGGTGATTGGACTAAAATGACCCACCTGGCTATTCTGTCTAAGGCGGGACTAGAATTCCCAATCTCCTAGTGATTGGGCCAAAATGACCCACCTGGCTATTCGGTCTAAGGTGGGACTAGAATTCCCAATCTCCTGGTGATTGGACTAAAATGACCCACCTGGCTATTCTGTCTAAGGCGGGACTAGAATTCCCAATCTCCCGGTGATTGGACTAAAATGACCCAGCTGGCTATTCGGTCTAAGGTGGGACTAGAATTCCCAATCTCCCGGTGATTGGACTAAAATGACCCACCTGGCTATTCTGTCTAAGGTGGGACTAGAATTCCCAATCTCCCGGTGATTGGACTAAAATGACCCACCTGGCTATTCTGTCTAAGGCGGGACTAGAATTCCCAATCTCCTGGTGATTGGACTAAAATGACCCACCTGGCTATTCTGCCTATGGTGGGACTAGAATTCCCAGTCTCCTGGTGATTGGACTAAAATGACCCACCTGGCTATTCTGTCTAAGGCGGGACTAGAATTCCCAATCTCCTGGTGATTGGGCCAAAATGACCCACCTGGCTATTCGGTCTAAGGTGGGACTAGAATTCCCAATCTCCTGGTGATTGGACTAAAATGACCCACCTGGCTATTCTGCCTATGGTGGGACTAGAATTCCCAATCTCCTGGTGATTGGGCTAAAATGACCCAACTAGCTATTCTGTCTAAGGTAGGACTAGAATTCCCAATCTCCCGGTGATTGGACTAAAATGACCCACCTGGCTATTCTGTCTAAGGCGGGACTAGAATTCCCAATCTCCCGGTGATTGGGCCAAAATGACCCAGCTGGCTATTCGGTCTAAGGTGGGACTAGAATTCCCAATCTCCTGGTGATTGGACTAAAATGACCCACCTGGCTATTCTGCCTATGGTGGGACTAGAATTCCCAATCTCCTGGTGATTGGGCCAAAATGACCCCACCTGGCTATTCTGTCTAAAGTGGGACTAGAATTCCCAATCTCCCCGTGATTGGACTAAAATGACCCACCTGGTTATTCTGTCTAAGGCGGGACTAGAATTCCCAATCTCCTGATGATTGGGCCAAAATGACCCACCTGGCTATTCTGCCTATGGTGGGACTAGAATTCCCAATCTCCTGGTGATTGGGCCAAAATGACCCCACCTGGCTATTCTGTCTAAGGTGGGACTAGAATTCCCAATCTCCCGGTGATTGGGCTAAAATGACCCACCTGGCTATTCGGTCTAAGGGGGGACTAGAATTCCCAATCTCCTGGTGATTGGGCTAAAATGACCCACCTGGCTATTCTGCCTATGGTGGGACTAGAATTCCCAATCTCCTGGTGATTGGGCCAAAATGACCCACCTGGCTAATCGGTCTAAGGTGGGACTAGAATTCCCAATCTCCTGGTGATTGGACTAAAATGACCCCACCTGCCTATTCTGTCTAAAGTGGGACTAGAATTCCCAATCTCCTGGTGATTGGACTAAAATGACCCAACTGGCTATTCTGCCTAAAGCGGGACTAGAATTCCCAATCTCCTGGTGATTGGGCTAAAATGACCCCACCTGGCTAATCTGTCTAAGGTGGGACTAGAATTCCCAATCTCCCGGCAATTGGGCTAAAATGACCCACCTGGCTATTCGGTCTAAGGGGGGACTAGAATTCCCAATCTCCTGGTGATTGGGCTAAAATGACCCACCTGGCTATTCTGCCTATGGTGGGACTAGAATTCCCAATCTCCTGGTGATTGGGCTAAAATGACCCCACCTGGCTATTCTGTCTAAGGTGGGACTAGAATTCCCAATCTCCCGGTGATTGGGCTAAAATGACCCACCTGGCTATTCGGTCTAAGTGGGGACTAGAATTCCCAATCTCCTGGTGATTGGGCTAAAATGACCCACCTGGCTATTCTGCCTATGGTGGGACTAGAATTCCCAATCTCCTGGTGATTGGGCCAAAATGACCCACCTGGCTAATCGGTCTAAGGTGGGACTAGAATTCCCAATCTCCTGGTGATTGGGCCAAAATGACCCCACCTGGCTATTCTGTCTAAAGTGGGACTAGAATTCCCAATCTCCTGGTGATTGGACTAAAATGACCCAACTGGCTATTCTGCCTAAAGCGGGACTAGAATTCCAATCTCCTGGTGATTGGGCTAAAATGACCCCACCTGGCTAATCTGTCTAAGGTGGGACTAGAATTCCCAATCTCCCGGCAATTGGGCTAAAATGACCCACCTGGCTATTCTGTCCTAAGGTGGACTAGAATTCCCAATCTCCCGGTGATTGGGCTAAAATGACCCACCTGGCTATTCTGTCTAAGGTGGACTAGAATTCCCAATCTCCTGGTGATTGGGCTAAAATGACCCACCTGGCTAATCTGTCTAAGGTGGGACTAGAATTCCAATCTCCCGGTGATTGGGCTAAAATGACCCACCTGGCTATTCTGTCTAAGGTGGACTAGAATTCCCAATCTCCCGGCGATTGGCTCAAAGTCACCCAGTCGGCTTTTGTGCCTAAGGTGAGACTAGAACTCCTGCCTCTGTATCAGTTCTTGCAGCCCCCCTTCCCCCCAAATCGCTCTTGCTGCATGTTGTGGCTCTCCTGAGGGCCCCAGGTGAAATGTGCCCCTCCCTAGGACAGGCCTCTCCCTGTCCCCGCACCTGCCAGACCGGCACCCCCAGGGACGCCATATTGATTCTCCTTCAGCAAGGAGGAGGCAGCAGCCGGACCGGTGGGGCACCATTCCCTCCTCCCAGCCGAGGGTGCATTTCAGGCTCCACTGTTCTCCCCCCACCTCCAAAGCCAGGAGAACGGGGACAACCTGTTCACACAGCATCTCCCTCTCGGCCATGGCTGCCTCGCGCTTGAAGGCCAGGAACTCCGTCAGTGGGGTGGGCGCTTCCTCCCAGCCCAGGTCCTCCTCCTTCTCCTCCTCGGAGGGGTTTCCTCGGTCGCTCTCGGAGCTGCCTGCCAAGGCCAAGAAGAAGGCCGGTGAGGTGGAGCTGCTGCCCCGTCCTGAAAGCCCCCCTCCCTCATGCCCCAGGCAACTCCCCTCCCCCCTCCAGGCGCCAGCCCAATTGGCCAGGCTCAGCTAGCAAGAGAGGGGGGAGGTGGCTCAGAGTGGAAATGGGGGGGAGGGTCCTCCTTGGGGCTCTCTGAACTTGGCGTTTTCTTGCAGACCTTTCATGACCCAACTAGGGAACATCATCAGTGCCGGAAGAGAGAGGAGTTTGCAGGGAGGAATAAGAGGAGGAGGAGGAGGAGGAGGAAGAGGAGGAGAAGAGGAGGAAGAGGAGGAGGAGGAGGAGGAGGTGGAGAAGAGGAGGAGGAAGAGGAGGTGGAGAAGAGGAGGAGGAAGAGGTGGAGAAGAGGAGGAGGAAGAGGAGGTGGAGGAGGAAGAGGTGGAGAAGAGGAGGAGGAAGAGGTGGAGAAGAGGAGGAGGAAGAGGTGGAGAAGAGGAGGAGGAGGAGGAGGAGGAGGAAGAGGTGGAGAAGAGGAGGAGGAAGAGGAGGTGGAGAAGAGAAGGAGGAGGAGGAGGAGGAGGAGGAGGAGGAGGAGGAGGAGGAGGAGGAGGAGGACTATAGGATCCTTCATGCTCTCTGAGCTGGGTTGTTTTCTTGCAGACCTTTCATGACCCAACTAGGGAACATCATCAGTGCCGGAAGAGAGAGGAGTTTGCAGGGAGGAATAAGAGGAGGAGGAGGAGGAGGAGGAGGAGGAGGAGGAGAAGAGGAGGAAGAGGAGGAGGAGGAGGTGGAGAAGAGGAGGAGGAAGAGGAGGTGGAGAAGAGGAGGAGGAAGAGGTGGAGAAGAGGAGGAGGAAGAGGAGGTGGAGGAGGAAGAGGTGGAGAAGAGGAGGAGGAAGAGGTGGAGAAGAGGAGGAGGAGGAGGAGGAGGAGGAGGAAGAGGTGGAGAAGAGGAGGAGGAAGAGGAGGTGGAGAAGAGGAGGAAGAGGAGGAGGAGGAGGAGGAGGAGGAGGAGGAGGAGAAGAGGAGGAAGAGGAGGAGGAGGAGGAGGTGGAGAAGAGGAGGAGGAGGAAGAGGTGGAGAAGAGGAGGAGGAAGAGGTGGAGAAGAGGAGGAGGAAGAGGAGGTGGAGGAGGAAGAGGTGGAGAAGCGGAGGAGGAAGAGGTGGAGAAGAGGAGGAGGAGGAGGAGGAGGAGGAGGAAGAGGAGGAGAAGAGGAGGAAGAGGAGGAGGAGGAGGAGGAGGTGGAGAAGAGGAGGAGGAGGAAGAGGTGGAGAAGAGGAGGAGGAAGAGGAGGTGGAGAAGAGAAGGAGGAGGAGGAGGAGGAGGAGGAGGAGGAGGAGGAGGAGGAGGAGGAGGAGGAGGAGGAGGAGGAGGAGGAGGAGGACTATAGGATCCTTCATGCTCTCTGAGCTGGGTTGTTTTCTTGCAGACCTTTCATGACCCAACTAGGGAACATCATCAGTGCCGGAAGAGAGAGGAGTTTGCAGGGAGGAATAAGAGGAGGAGGAGGAGGAGGAGGAGGAGGAGGAGGAGGAGGAGAGGAGGAAGAGGAGGAGGAGGAGGAGGAGGTGGAGAAGAGGAGGAGGAAGAGGAGGTGGAGAAGAGGAGGAGGAAGAGGTGGAGAAGAGGAGGAGGAAGAGGAGGTGGAGGAGGAAGAGGTGGAGAAGAGGAGGAGGAAGAGGTGGAGAAGAGGAGGAGGAAGAGGTGGAGAAGAGGAGGAGGAGGAGGAGGAGGAGGAAGAGGTGGAGAAGAGGAGGAGGAAGAGGAGGTGGAGAAGAGGAGGAAGAGGAGGAGGAGGAGGAGGAGGAGGAGGAGGAGGACTATAGGATCCTTCATGCTCTCTGAGCTGGGTTGTTTTCTTGCAGACCTTTCATGACCCAACTAGGGAACATCATCAGTGCCGGAAGAGAGAGGAGTTTGCAGGGAGGAATAAGAGGAGGAGAGGAGGAGGAGGAGGAGGAGGAGGAGGAGGAGGAGGAGGAGAGGAGGAAGAGGAGGAGGAGGAGGAGGAGGTGGAGAAGAGGAGGAGGAAGAGGAGGTGGAGAAGAGGAGGAGGAAGAGGTGGAGAAGAGGAGGAGGAAGAGGAGGTGGAGGAGGAAGAGGTGGAGAAGAGGAGGAGGAAGAGGTGGAGAAGAGGAGGAGGAAGAGGTGGAGAAGAGGAGGAGGAGGAGGAGGAGGAGGAAGAGGTGGAGAAGAGGAGGAGGAAGAGGAGGTGGAGAGAGGAGGAAGAGGAGGAGGAGGAGGAGGAGGAGGAGGAGGAGGAGAAGAGGAGGAAGAGGAGGGGGAGGAGGAGGAGGTGGAGAAGAGGAGGAGGAAGAGGAGTGGAGAAGAGGAGGAGGAAGAGGTGGAGAAGAGGAGGAGGAAGAGAGGTGGAGGAGGAAGAGGTGGAGAAGAGGAGGAGGAAGAGGAGGTGGAGAAGAGGAGGAAGAGGAGGAGGAGGAGGAGGAGGAGGCAGAGAGAGGAGGAGGAGGGAGGTGGGAGAAGAGGAGGAGGAAGAGGTGGAGAAGAGGAGGAGGAGGAGGAGGAGGAGGAGGAGGAGGAGGAGGAAGAGGTGGAGAAGAGGAGGAGGAAGAGGAGGTGGAGAAGAGAGGAGAGGAGGAGGAGGAGGAGGAGGAGGAGGAGAAGAGGAGGAGGAAGAGGAGTGGAGAAGAGGAGGAGGAAAGAGGTGGAGAAGAGAAGGAGGAGGTGGAGGAGGAGGAGGAAGAGGTGAGAAGAGGAGGAGGAAGAGGAGGTGGAGAAGAGGAGGAGGAAGAGGTGGAGAAGAGAAGGAGGAGGAGGAGGAGGAGGAGGAGGAGGAGGAGGAGGAGGAGGAGGACTATAGGATCCTTCATGCTCTCTGAGCTGGGTTGTTTTCTTGCAGACCTTTCATGACCCAACTAGGAACATCATCAGTGCTAGAAGGGAGTTGGATTTGGAAGGGGGAGGGGAGGAGGAGGAGGACTGTGGGATCCTTCATGCTTTCTGAGCTTGGTGGCTTCCTTGCAGATCTTTCATGAGCCTGCTACGTAACATCTTTGGTGCAACAGCATCAGCACTGATGATGTTGTCCTAGTTGGGTAACGAGACGTCTGCAAGAAAAGCTCAGAGAACACCGGAGGACCCTTCATGCTCGTCTGGGACTGAACTGCAAAGCACATAGAAAGAAGACCACCACCGCCCCCCACCCCTTTGCTTCCAGCAAGAGGCTTCCTAGACCGCCTTGGACTTCCCCTGCAGTGCCCCTTGCCAGCCTCTGTGGCTGAGGGGGGGGCAAGAGGGGGGAAGTGGCCCAGCTGCAACCAGCCCCAGTGTGGGGAGAGGCAGAAGTGAAGAGAAACCTACTGTCCACATCAGTCAGCTGCAACATCGGTGTTTGGTGAGGGCGTCTTGGTGGTGTCCTCGGGCAGCTCCTCCAAGGAAGCTGTGTGGCCCTGGGGAGGCAGAGAATTGGGTGAGCCCCCTGGGAGGATCAGTGGGAATTCTCCCCACTGGATTCCTGCTTTGGAATAGAATAGAATGGAATGGAATGGAATAGAACAGAATAATGGAAAATAGAATAGAATAGAATAAGGAATAGAATAGAATAGAATAGAATAGAATAGAATAAGGAATAGAATAGAATAGAATAGAATGGAATAGAATAGAATAGAATAGAACAGAACAGAATAATGGAAAATAGAATAGAATAGAATAAGGAATAGAATAGAATAGAATGGAATGGAATGGAGTAGAATAGAATAGAATAGAAAAAGGAATGGAATGGAATGGAATGGAATGGAATGGAATAGAATAGAATAGAATAGAATAGAACAGATTAGAATAGAAAAGAACAGAATAGAATAGAATAGAACAGAACAGAATAATGGAAAATAGAATAGAATAGAATAAGGAATAGAATAGAATAGAATGGAATGGAGTAGAATAGAATAGAATAGAAAAAGGAATGGAATGGAATGGAATGGAATGGAATAGAATAGAATAGAATAGATTAGAATAGAAAAGAACAGAATAGAATAGAATAGAATGGAACAGAATAATGGAAAATAGAATAGAATAGAATAAGGAATAGAATGGAATGGAATGGAATGGAGTAGAATAGAATAGAATAGAATAGAATAGAATAGAATAGAATAGAATAGAATAGAATAGAATAGAATAGAATAGAATAGAACAGAATAATGGAAAGTAGAATAGAATAGAATAAGGAATAGAATGGAATGGAATGGAATGGAATGGAATAGAACAGAACAGAATAGAATAGAATAACTGGAAGGGAACTTGGAGATCATCTACTCCAACCTCTTGCTCAAGCAGGGGACCCTATACCCTTTCAAATAAGTGGCTGTCTGGTATTTCTTAAAAACCTCCAGTGACGGAGCTCCCACAACTTCTGGTAGCAGGCAGTTCCACTGGTGAATTGTTCTCCCTGTCAGGCTGTTTCTCCATAGTTCTAAGTTGCTTCTCTCCTTGAATGGTTTCCATCCATTCTTTCTTATTCTGCCCTCAGGGGCTTTGGAGAAGAGCTTGACCCCTTCCTCCTCTTCATGGCAAATTAGCAGCCGCCAAATACCAACCTCCTGCCCCAGAGGCCCCAAGGGGGCTGGGATTCAACCCATTTAGGAGGTGCCAGCTGGCATATGCTACAATACCCAGCGCGCCCAACAAGGTCTGGCAGCCTTATAGCCTGCCTTCCTAATGTTTACAAATCACCCAAGGAGGCAAGGATACTAAATGGCCCTTGTTTTTCCTCACAATAACCACCCTGTGAGGTAGGTTAGGCCAAAAGAGAGTCATTGCTCTAAAGTCACCCAATTGCCTTTCATAGCTCAGGTGGGACTACAACTCACAGTCTCCTAGTGATTGGTCCAAAGTTACCCAGCTGGCTTTTGTACCTAAGGCAGGACTAGAACCCCTGCCTCTGTACCAAGGTTGTGTGAATGTGGCAGGAAAGGGGGAAAGGAAGGCAGGAGACCTGGCTTTTGTAGCCCCCACCCTCTCTTTGCAGGACTAGAACTCCCAATCTCCTGGTGATTGGCCCAAAGTCCCCCAGCTGACTTTCATGCCTAAGGCGGGACTAGAACTCCCAATCTCCTGGTGATTGGCCCAAAGTCCCCCAGCTGGCTTTCATGCCTAAGGCGGGACTAGAACTCCCAATCTCCTGGTGATTGGCCCAAAGTCCCCCAGCTGGCTTTCATGCCTAAGGCGGGACTAGAACTCCCAATCTCCTGGTGATTGGCCCAAAGTCCCCCAGCTGGCTTTCATGCCTAAGGCGGGACTAGAACTCCCAATCTCCTGGTGATTGGCCCAAAGCCACCAAGCTGGTTTTCATACCTAAGGCAGGACTAGAACTCCCAATCTCCTGGTGATTGGCCCAAAGACACCCAGCTGGTTTTCATACCTAAGGCGGGACTAGAACTCACCATCTCCTGGTTTCCAGCCTGCTGCCTTAACCCCTAGACCAACCTGGCTCTTTCAAATACTGCCTTTTCCTTCTCAGCCTTTTTGGGGTACTCAGCTGGGTTTTTGCAAAAGCCATTTTAGGGGCTAGACGCTCAGCTGCACTGGCACCACTGATCTGGTGTGGCCCATTGGTGCCAGGCGCTTGGCTTGGTCCATCGCCACTCTGGCCAGGCTATTTGGCACTTCCAGGGGGTGGCTACAGAAGAGCCAACCTCCCCCCAGCCCAGAATCTGAGCTCTGTGCCATGGCTCACTGTTTGCTCTCCATCACGCATAGCCTCGCCCAGACGCACACAGGTGTGGCCTCCCTTTGGGGGGGGGGGAGGAGCTGACCTGGGATAATCCCTTTCCCAGATGAGTGGTCCCTGGATTGGCCAGGTGCTTGGCTCTGTTTCCATGGTGGCAGGTGCCATGGAAACCCCACCACTGAGGATGGGGCTCCCACTTGCAATGCAAATCTATAGGCTGATGCACCTGCTAGAAGACAGGTGTGTCAGAGTTCTGTGTGTGAGAGACAGAGAAAGAGAGAGAGAGAGAAAGAGATGGGGAGAACCACAAGCCATGGGCATGTCCCAAGAAGAAGCAACACTCTGCCCATGCTCAGTGGCCCTCTCTTCTGCCAGGCAGGCTTAAAGTGGCCAAGGTTGGAGACTCCTGCTGTAGAAGACGGTATTTCCAATATTAGGTAAAAATCAGGGGTATAATCTCAAATGGAAGGAAGTTCAAAAGCCACATTAGAAAGGATGACTTCACCAAAAGAGTAGAGGAAGTTTGGAACCGACATCCAGCGGAGGTGGTGGGTGACTTATCAGCCCCTGAGTTTAAACATGCTGGGGGCTAAACACAGGCCCACCACTTGAGAAAAACTTATCAACTTTCCAAAAAATACAACAAAGCAATTGAATATAATAATCAAAAGAACAACAATAATAATAGCAATTAAACCACCAAATATCCATACCCAGTGATCCTGAATCTTTGGGAAGGACTCGAGGAGCGAAGAAAAATGCCAAATCCAGTCTAAACCTCTGGCTGAATATGCAACAAATCAAATCTCTCTCTCTATATATAAAAGCGAAATGCCCCTCACGCATCACCACAAAATCTCCAGAACCCATAAAGCCTACAAACTTGAAGTTTGGCCTGTATTTTCCTCTTGGTTTCTAGGGGCTCCCTAAGAAAGGATTTTTCGAAATGACCATCAGAGCATTTAGAGTATTTCCTTTATTATTATTATTATTATTATTATTATTATTATTATTATTATTATTATTATTATTATTATTATTATTATTATTATTGCTGTTGTTTTGTTGTTGTTCTTGTTGTTGTTGTTATTATTATTATTATTATTATTATTATTATTATTATTTAACACGCTCTATTATTATTTAATGCGCCCTCCCCACCTGAAAAGAAATCCCTTCCAAATGCAAAACACAAGCAGAGGAGGTTCAGCCTCAGTTTTACTTTCACAGCTTCAACACAGAACAGTTGAGCTAAGCCACGGCCAGGCTCCTTGCTGTCTCCTTCTTGCTTACACAGCAAATACTGTTTTGGTTTCCAAACAGCCCTCAACTCTCTCACACTAGCCGGATGGATGCTGGTACGCAGAGGCAGAATTTTTTTCCCCCGTTTATTTTCCTTCCCAAAAACTAAGCCCGACCACATAGTTTCGTAGCGAAGCACGGGGGATCCAGCTAGTTAAAAAATAAAAATAAAAACATGAATAATTCAAAAGACACAAGCAATTTTTTTTTTTAAAAAAAAAGGAACACAAAAAAACCAAAACAAACTCCCAGGGCAGACTTTATGGACCGCTTGGACTTTTCCTGCTGCCAGTTTTCAATACTTCTAGCTTTGTACCCTCGGTGCCACCCAGGCACGTAAACAGACCCCGGTCCTTGGAAGGAATCCATCCAAATGAGACACTGCTGAAAAAACTGGATTCTTGGAGGGGGGGGCAGCACTGAGATAGAGGGGTTGGGGGGGGCACAGGACCAGCTATTCCCTGTCTCTTCCCCCCCCCTCAAATCTACCATCTGTTCTTCTTTCTAAGTACGTTTCACGCCCGCATTGAAATCCCACCCACGTCGGTGGTTGACAACCCACCCAGTGCATTTTTGGAAACGTTGCATTGCACACCCACAGAGAGCACTAAACTGCCATTTTCTGGGTCGCACTTATCGCACGACGCCACAGCCTGACCAACCTTTTATCTGGCACGCTGGTATTTGGGGAGGGGGCTGCGACACACAGAGGAAACCTCACCTGCCTTTTCTACAGGAGAAAAACACATTGGGCCAATTTCACACACACACACACACACACACACCCTGGGGAATTTTAACAACCTTCCCCTGCTTCTCCTGCTGTGTGTATGTGTGTGTGTGTGTTACTGATTTTTATTCTTTTATATTGGTTTTTTTTTTAATTGTTTGCAAGCCGCCCAGAGTCCCTGAGAGTAGGCGGCCATTTTAAATGAAGGGGCTTCAAATTGACAGCTTTAAGCCTGGTGGACTTCAACTCCCAGAATTCCTGGGCTAACATGACTGGAGCAGGAGGGATTCTGGGAATTGAAGTCCACCTGTCTTAAAGCTGTCACCTGCTATAGAGGGGCTACTTGCAATTAGAGAGGGGTGGGTGGGCTGCTGCTGTGCAACCCCCCCCCCAATCTATTTTGGGGGATGCATTTGAATAAGGGGAGTGTCGTATCCGCAATTAAGACTCGTAGTCAGTGACTTTCAATTCAAGCTCTTTATTAACACTGGTGGAACCGAACCGCAAAAGACAAAAAGCTTGCGGCTTTTATATCTTTTGCTTCGGCGGCCGCGGCCAATGGCAGCGATTCAAGTCTCCCGCTCTTGGCTTTAACCAATCGCGGGAGACTTCAATTGGGCCAATCAGGCGCGGCTCGCCTGGCCAATCAGAAATCCCCGCGCCTTAGCCAATCAAGGCACGGGGATTTCGAGTAGTCCATTTGCATACATGACACCCCTCCCCTCTTGGTATGGTCTTCTCACGTGGTGTAGTCACGCAGGTAGGCGGGGCTCCGTCGAGTCCTAGATGACCTGCGCAATTCATTTTCTTGTTGTATCTCGGTAGGGGCGGTCATCTTTTTGGCTGCTCCTGCCTCTGAGCGAACCGGCTGGATGATCGGGCCGGTTCCTTCGCCGCGGCTCCCGCCTGGGCCTACCGGGTCGGTTGAGTCGCGGATTCCGCCGCTCCCGCTTGGCTTCTCCGGGTCGGTAGAGCTGGCCAGACGGTTCTTCTCCGGCTGTGACTCGCGAAGGCTGCGTTCTGGTGAGTTTTTAATTTTTATTTGTTCTTGCGGTTGTTTAACCGGGTGTTCCCTCCCCCCTTGGTTCGTGTCTTGGGGGTTGAGGTTAGTCAATGTTCGTGACCGGAGCTGGTCGATATGTCGTTTCCAGGCTCGCCCGTCGGTGGTTTGGAGCCGGTACGACTTTGGACCAGTGATCTGAGTTATGACGGCTGGGATCCATAGGGGGTCCCCCGTCATGTTTTTGGCGTATACTAGGTCGCCTGGTTCAAATGTCCGATACCTGGAGCTGGAGTCTGGGGGCTGCTCCGGGTTGTAGGTTGGGTGTAGGCGGTCGAGTGGGGATCGCAGCTTCCTGCCCATCAGGAGCTCTGCAGGACTCTTGTTTGTGGTTGTGTTTGGCGTGATGTGCTGTATGAAGAGCAGCCTGTTGATCTTGTCGTTGATCTCCCCGTGGTCCATTTTCCGGAGGGTCTTTTTTGTAAACTGGACCATCCGCTCCGCCCTACCGTTCGCCGCCGGATGCGCCGGTGCCGTTAACGCGTGGCGGATGCCTTTTTCTGCCAGGAACCGTTCAAAATCGATGGATGTAAACTGTGGCCCATTGTCCGAGACAACGACGTCTGGGAGGCCGTGGGTGGCAAACAGCTTACACAGTTCTTTAATGACGGCCTCTGTGGTGGTGGATTTCATGTCGGCCACCTCTAGCCAGTTTGAGTATGCGTCAACTGTGATTAAAAAGGTGTGGCCATTTGTGGGGCCGGCAAAGTCTAAATGTATTCTGGACCAGGGTCCCCGAGGTGTCTCCCAGTCCCGGATAGGTGCCGTGGGTGGGCTGGATCTGGTCTCCTGGCACCGGTGGCATTTGGCGACCCATGTTTCAATTTGTTTGTCCATGCCAGGCCACCAAGCGTAACTCCTGGCCAGGGCTTTGGTCCTGACGATGCCAGGATGACCCTCGTGCAACATCTCTAGGACCCTGTTCTGTAATTTAGGCGGAATTACCACCCTGTCTCCCCAAAGGATGCATCCTCTCAGTAGTGAAAGTTCCGTCTGGCGCTGGCGGAAAGGTTTAAAAGTCTCGTTATCGTCTTTTTCCGGCCAGCCTTTTTGTAGCCAATGTAAGATTGGCGCTAAGTGTTTGTCCTTAACCGTTTCCCTCGCTATGTCCGATGCGGTAATGGGTAAACACTCGATGGACAGGGTATTTGTTGTTGGTGCAGGGTCAGGGTCAGAGTCAGGTAAGGGGGAACGGCTTAAAGCGTCCGCGTGCGATATCTTCTTACCTGGCTTGTGTAGCAGTTCATAGTTGTAGGCTGCCAGGAATTCAGACCATCTTGTCATCCGGGGTGACAAGATGTTTGGTGTGGGACGGTTTCCCGCGAGAATGCCCAGCAACGGTTTATGGTCAGTCACTATTTTGAATGGGCGGCCATAAAGGTACTCGTGGAAACGCTTAACGGCGGCCACTATAGCCAAAGCTTCTTTGTCCAGCTGGCTATAGTTCCGCTCTGGTTTAGTCAGAGTTCTCGAGAAAAAGGCGATAGGTGCTTCTCTCTGGTCTGGGAGGGTATGGCTGAGGACAGCGCCGACGCCGAAGGGTGATGCGTCGCAAGTGACAGCTACAGGCAGGGTTTCGCAGAATTGCATTAGGACGGCATCAGAGGTGAGGAGGTCTTTGGTCTTTTGAAAAGCTGTTTGTTCCCGTCTCCCCCAAGTCCAGGCTGCCTTCTTGTCCAGGAGTCTATGTAAAGGTTCCGCCGCCGTAGCCTTTTGAGGTAGGAAGACATTATAGAAGTTTAGTAAACCTAAGAACGCTTGCAGCTCTAATTTGGACTTTGGGGTGGGGGCTTCTTTGATGGCCTTTACTTTTTTTGTTGTGGGGTGGATGCCCTGCTGGTCTAGGAGGTAGCCCAGAAACTCTACTTGCTTTGTACAAAGTTGGCATTTTTCGCGTTTGACTTTAAGTCCTGTTTCTTTAAATTTCGTTAAGACTTGTCTTAAACGGTTTTCTAGTTCAGCTTCATTTGGCGCCGCCACTAATACGTCATCGAAGTAGGGCACCACCCCCTTGATGCCTTGCAGCAAGCGTTCCATCAGGCTCTGGAAGATGCCTGGTGCCACGCTGACCCCAAATTGAAGTCTGTTACATTTAAAAGCCCCCCGGTGGGTCACTATTGTTTGGGCCTCTGCCGTTTCCTCGTCCACAGGTAGTTGTTGATAGGCTTGTGCGAGGTCGAGCTTAGCAAAAACTTTGCCCCCTCCCAGTGAGTGCAGTAAATGTTGCACTACCGGGACTGGGTAGGCGCTTTGTTGCAACGCGCCATTTAGGGTGGCCTTATAGTCCCCGCAGATTCTCACGGACCCGTCTGGTTTTATTGGGGTCACTATAGGGGTTTCCCATCTGGCGTGATCTGTCGGTTGTAACACCCCTTGTCTGACGAGCTTGTCTAGCTGCTCGTCTATTTTGGGCTTTAATGCAAAGGGTACCCTTCTAGGCTTAAGCCGCTTCGGGGGAACCCTTGGGTCTAAATCAAATGAAATAAGGGGCCCCTGGTACTTGCCCAATTCTCCATTGAAGACCTCCTGGAATTCTTCGGTTAGCCGCTGTTCCCAAGCTTCAATGGATACGTGGTTGACACCTGTCAGCGCGATGTTAAGCGGAGCAAACCATTGTAACCCCAGCAGGCTAGGGCGGTCGCGGTCGACTATTGTGAGTGGAAGTTGTTCTGTGTGGCCTTTGTAGGTTATGTTAAAGTTCTTGGTGCCCACTACCGGAACGCGATTACCTTGATAGTCTTTTATGATTATTTTTTGGGCAGGTACGTTTCTTCTTTGTAGTGTAGGCACTAGTTGCTTGATTTCGCGCCAAGCAATCATAGAAAGGTAGGAACCGGAGTCCACTTCCATCTTACATGGTCGACCCTCTATGTGAACTTCTACGTGAACCTTTCTAGCTCCGTCGGAAATGGCGTGGCCAATGGTCACCGTCTGGTGGGTTTCCTCTTTACGCCGGCTGTCACTGCTTCTTTGCGATCGTTGTCTCTGGTCCCATCGACCCGTTGGCTGGCGCTCTCTGGCTCTGGGCGGGGAGCTTTCTCTCTTCCTGTCAAGTTGTTCCCGTTTGGGCGGGCTGCGGGGTTTTTTCTGGCGGCAAACTCGGGCGATGTGGCCTCGTCGGTCACAATGTCTGCAGATAGCGTCGAAGAATCGGCATTCTGACCTGGGGTGGTCGCCGCCGCAACCGGCGCAGTTGGTCCTCGACCTGCGACCTCTTTGACTTCGCTGTTCGCCTCGTCCCATTTGTACACGGTGTATGTCCTCCTCGTCATCTGACGCGCTGGAGGCTGATTGGTATTCGCCGTAGTGTGCGGTCGCTTCGCTTCTGGTGTCGGCCGACCTCGCGGGGTTGTTGTTCCCGCCCTTCGCGTCAGATCTTCGCATGGTGTCTGCTGACGTGCGGGTGGCTTCTGCTGCTGCGGCCGCAGTGAGGGCATCGGCTAGGCTGATGTCGCCTTTGGCCATGAGTCGGCTCTGGAGTGTCGGATCCCATAGCCCGAGCACGAAGCGGTCTCTGATGAGACTATTAAGCCCTTCAAACTCACAGAGTCCTCCCAGGCGCCGTAATTCAGCGACAAAGTCGCTTAATTTCTCGTTCGGTTTCTGGTTTCTGCGGTAAAACTCGTTTCGCCGTATCAGGATGGGGACCTCGGGGGCGTAATGGCGTCTCAGTATGGGCTCGAGGACGTCCCAGTCTATGGCGGTTGCGTCTGCTGGTTTGGCCAATGCCTTGGCCATCTGGAAGACCTCTGGTCCGCAGTGTGTGAGAAAGACGGCGCGTTTTAGCGGGCCCGGGGCGTCCTTCATGCCGGCGCATTCCAGATACATCCGGAATCGATCCGAGTACGATTCCCAGTCCTCAGCGGCGGGGTTGAAGGGAGCGGGCGGTGCTATTTTCGCCATCTTTGCTGTCGCTGGTTCTTAAACGGATACGGGGTTCGGTTCAATGGCGAGATCCCACCTTCGTCGCCAGTGTCGTATCCGCAATTAAGACTCGTAGTCAGTGACTTTCAATTCAAGCTCTTTATTAACACTGGTGGAACCGAACCGCAAAAGACAAAAAGCTTGCGGCTTTTATATCTTTTGCTTCGGCGGCCGCGGCCAATGGCAGCGATTCAAGTCTCCCGCTCTTGGCTTTAACCAATCGCGGGAGACTTCAATTGGGCCAATCAGGCGCGGCTCGCCTGGCCAATCAGAAATCCCCGCGCCTTAGCCAATCAAGGCACGGGGATTTCGAGTAGTCCATTTGCATACATGACAGGGAGCCTTTAAATGCAGCTACTCTGGCCTGGTGGGGGGGGCTCGATCCCCCCCAATGCAGGAAAGGAGGCTATTACACAGCTATAACTTTTTCGTTTTTTGGTTTTATAAACAGGGATGAGTGTATACATAATAAATGAATACAAATAAATGGGAACAGCAGGACAGGGACGGTGGGCAGGGATGATGATGATTATCATTATTATCTTATCATTATTATTAATAATAACATAATTGCGTATTAAATTATTATTATTAATATTACATTTAATATTTTTTATTTTTATTATCATCATTAATAATATAATTATGTATTAAATTAGTATTATTATTGCATTTAATATTGATTATTTATTTTTATTATCATTATTATCTTACCATTATCATTAATAATATAATTATGTATTAAATTAGTATTATTATTATTATTGCATTTAATATTGATTATTTATTTTTATTATCATTATTATCTTACCATTATCATTAATAATATAATTATGTATTAAATTAGTATTATTATTATTATTATTGCATTTAATATTGATTATTTATTTTTATTATTATTATTATCTTACCATTATCATTAATATAATTAACAAGGAATTATTATCCATTTTATTATTCTTATTGTAATAATTATAACTATAATAATAATTATTATTATTAACATTATTTATTTTTATTATTATTGGCTTATCATCATCATTAATAATAATATAATTAATTAATAAGGAATTATTATTTATTTATTATTATTGCAATTAATATTGATGATTATTAGCTTATCATTATCACTAATAATAGTAGAATTTAATAAGGAATTATTATTTATTAATTATTATCATTGCAATTAATATTGATTATTAGTATTAACAGTCATAAGCTATTGCTGGGGTCCGCGCAGGCGTCCCACCTTCCGCCCCCCCTCCAAACAAAAAACATAAAAAAAAAAGCGGGTTCCAATGCAAGGATGCTGGCGGGTCTCCGCCGGAGCTGGACCAGGCCGAGAGGGAGGGACGCTGCCCGGCCTCGCTTGACCACCCCCCAGCCCTCTTCCAGGCCCTTGGAGCTGCGGCGCGGGCGGGCCGGGGATGCTCCAGCCCCGCGCTCGCTCCCGGGAGCCCGGAGCCCCTTCCCGGACCCTCCCCGACTCCCGTCCAAGGCCCGCGGGGAGACCCCCGACCCCGGATGGAGCCGTGGATAAAAGAGGGCTGGGGGGGGTCCAGCCAGCCGCCCACCCCGCTTCCTCCGGCCGGCGGAGCATCTCTTACCTGGGGGAGCCGCCGCCGCCGCCGCCGCCGCCGCCCCCGCTTGCCCGCCTCCGCCTGGCCCTCCGCATCGCCCTTCTTGAAGAGCGCGTAGAAGACCAGCACCAGCAGCGAGTAGAAGGCGTACATGGGCGGCCCGGAGAGGGAGGGCAGCCGCCGCCGCCGCCGCCGCCGCCGCCGCCGGGGAAGGAGGGGAAGCGGCGGCGGTGCCCGCGAGGCGGAGGCGCTCCTCCCGGCAGGTGGGGCGGGCCCAGCCGCTGCCGAAGGGCTCCGTGCGTGTCCGCGCCCGCCTTGTCTCCGGCTCCCTCGTGTGTCCGCGCGCGTGTGCGTGTCTGGGTCTCGGGGTCCCTGCGGGTGTGTCTGTGTGTCTTTCTGCGCGCCTCTCGCGTTCCGGGTGCGCGCGGGGGCTCTTCCCGCCTCGGTGCCTCTGGGCTTCGCCTCCTCCTGTCTTTGGATCCGTGTCTCTCCGGATCTGGGTTTGTGGGTCGGTCTGTTTGTGTCTGTGTGTGTGTGCACGAGTGTGTCTGTCTCCTGTATGGGAGTGTGGCTGTGTATTTTTGTCTCTCTCTCTGTGTGTTTTTGTATCTCTCCCTCTCTCTCTATCTGGGTTTGTGTGTCTGTATGCCTTTTGGTCTATCTGTCTATTGTGTATGTGTGCACAAGTGTGTGCCTATCTCCTCTGTGCGTGTTTGTGTGTGTGTGTGTATTTTTGTCTCATCTGTGTGTGTGTGTTTTCATATCTGTGTTTCTCTGTATCTGGGTTTGTTGTCTGTGTGACTATTTTGTGTGTGTGTGTGCACCAGTGTGCCTGTCTCCTGTATGTGTGGGTGTGTATTTTTGTCTCATATATCTATGTGTGTGCGTGCGCGCGTGTGTGTGTGTGTGTTTTCCTATCTATCTCTGTCTCTGGATCTGGGTTTGTGGGTCTGTCTTCTGTGTGTGTGTGTCTATGTGTCTGTTTGTATGCCTTTTGATCTATCTGTTGTGTATGTGTGTGCACAAGTGTATGCCTATCTCCTCTGTGTGTGTGTGTGTGTGTGTGTGTATTTGTCTCATATCTGTGTGTGTGCGTTTTCATATCTGTGTGTTTCTCTGTATCTGGGTTTGAAGTCTGTGTGTCTATTTTGTGTGTGTGTGGGCATGAGTGTGTCTGTCTCCTATATGTGTGGGTGTGTATTTTTGTCTCATATATTTATGTGTGTGTGTGTGTTTTCCTATCTGTCTCTGCCTCTCTGGATCTGGGTTTGTGGGTCTGTCTTGTGTGTCTGTCTGTCTGAGTGCCTTGTGGTCTATCTATCGTATGTGTGTGTATGTGCACAATGTGTGCCTATCTCCTGTGTTTGTCTGTGTGTGTATTTTTGTATCATAACTGTGTATGTGTGTGTCTTTCTGCATCTGGGTTTGTGTGTCTATTTTGTGTGTGTGTGTGTGTGTAAGAGTGTGTCTGTCTCCTTTATTTTATTTATTTATTTTTCTTTGGTTTGTCAATCCCTTACAAGATAACAGGTATAAGGATAAACATAGTTATGCATTGCAAGAAATGGATACATATAAGAAAAATTCGCCCCCTGCAGGCCTCTTAGGAAGGTGGGGAGGTCAATAGTAGAAAGTCTAAGGTTAAGGTTTTTCGGGGTTTGGGGATGTGCGTGTGGGTGTGTATTTTTGTCTCATATATCTGTGTGTCTGTGTGTTTTCATATCTGTCTCTGTGTCTCTCTGTATCTGGGTTTGTGTGTCTGTCGTGTGTGTGTGTGTGTGTGTGTGTGTGTGTGTGTTTCCTGGACTTGTCTTGCCCCTGGGCAGGAGTTGAAAATCCAATCCATTGATTGAAAAGCAATTAAAACCCACAACCTCCAAGCTAAATCCCAACACCCTCCCCACGTGCAAATGCTCATCTGCCTTGGGGATGGAGGGAGCTTGCAGGGCCCATGATGACACACACACACACACACAGAGTTCAGGAGTTCAGCCACCCAATTAAGTCTTGGAAAGACAAAACAGGAAGGGAAAAATAGGCATCCCTCTTGGGAGTTCCTTTCCCTGCCAGAAGGCCCTAGAGTCCAGGCAGACAGACAAACACATACACACACACACACAAAGACAAGTGGCCTCAAGGACTTTTTTTGTCTTTTTGGTAGCTTCATGCGTTACAGCAAGCAGAGTCTGCAGTGACAGGTTCGCGAGGATTTCCCAGAAGGGAATAAACAAATGGGAAGATATGCAGAGGATCTTTGGGCTTCTTCAGAAAAACAGAGCGAAGCAATTCCTTTCCAACTGAGGCCCAGCTAGCATCTCAGGGGGGATGCCAAGATCTACTTACCTATCTATCTCCATCCAATCTGTCAATCAGAAAATACTGCTACCCTTCAAAAAGACCTCAACTATGTATTAGAACGGTCAAACAAATGGCAACTTCAAATCTCAACAAATAAATGTTCCATCTTACATATTGGCAAAAAAAAAATCAGAAAATAAAATACAGACTGAATAGTGAAGACTTTGTTGATGATCCAACCTCTGTAAAGGACCTTGGAATACTCATCTCTAATGATCTAAGTACTAGAGCCCACTGTAACTACATAGACAAGAAGGCATTAAGAGTTGTTAACCTAATCCTACGTAGCTTCTTCTCTGGTAATATCACACTACTAACTAGAGCATACAAAACATTTGCTGGACCGATACTCAAATACAGCTCATCAGTCTGGAAGCCACATTACGTATCTGATATTAACACAGTTGAGAAAGTCCAGAAATATTTCACAAGAAGAGTTTTCCATTCCTCTACTCATTGTAGAATACCTTATGCCACCAGAATTGAAATTCTAGACCTAGAAAACCTAGAACTATGCCGCCTCCGGTCCGATCTAAGTATAGTATATAAAATCATACATTGCAATGTCTTACCTGTCAATGAATACTTCAGCTTCAACCATAATACAAGAGCAAACAATAGATACAAACTCAAGGGTTATCGCACCAAACTAGATTGCAGGAAATACGACTTCAGCAATAACAGAGGGGTCAATGTCTGGAATACTCTACCTGACTCTGTGGTTTCTTCCCCCAACCCCAAAAACTTTAACCTTAGACTGTCTACTATTGACCTCACCCCTTTCCTAAGAGGTCTGTAGGGGGCGTGCATAAGCGCACCAGCGTGCTTACCATCCCTGTCCTATTGTTTCTTTTATTTTTCTTATATGTAACCATTTCATGGATTCATAACTATGTTTATACTTATACCTATTATCTTGTAAGCGATTGACAAAAAAAAAAATCATCTACTTATTTCCATCCAATCTGTCAATCTATCTTGTCAATCATCTGTTGATCTATCATGTCAATCTATCTTTTGTGCCTTTCTATTGTCAATCTACCTGTCAATCATGTTGAACTATCATCTATGTATCTATATCTATTATCTATGTATCTATTATCTGTGTATCTGTGTGTTCTGTCTCGCCTTCCTCTTTCCCAAAAGATGAAACACTACAAACTCGCACAAACACAGGCAGGCAAGCTGGCTCTGACTTCGGAGTTAATTCTTTGGAACTGATAATATTCTTGGCATTCCAACACATCCTGCCTGCCAAGTCTGAACTGATAACAAATAAAGTTTTACTCACAGAAAAATCACAAGGCAGTCCACAAAAATAATCATTCACGAAGAAAATCTGAAGTAAGATCAAACTTTGTCCTGTAGAAAGTTCCAGCTGACAAACACACCCACTTTTATCCCCTGTGGGGTGTGGCTCAATGACTCAGCTCACTCGCGACCCTCCCACGCCTCCTACGTTGCTGCTCACGTTTCTCCCTATGACGCTGCTTAGGATCTGCTGCTTAGGATCGAGCCAACACTCTTCCTCTTGACTCCCTGTCAGGTGCTGCTCCGACATGCCTTCCTCCTGATTAATCTCAGGCTCTTCATCTCGGTTGTCTGATGGAACCTGAGGCATTACCAGGGAGGAAGGTCCTGGGGAGGAAGGCATTCCCAGTTCCTCCTCCTCATCTTCCAGGTCCTCTTCCTTCGACAGCATAGGCTTGGGAATCGGGGCCACAACATCTATGTATCTATCTCCTATCTGTCAATCTATCATTGCTCTATCTAGCCATCCATCTATATCGCTGTCAAACTATGTCAATCCTTCCTTCTCTCCCTCCCTTCCATGGGATCTAGAAACAAGACAAAATTAATTTTTTTTAAATTAAAGTTTATTAAAAAATGTTTACGGAGAACATAAAAGCAAACACCAACTAATGCAAAGTGGAAAGAAAGAAATAATCCCAATGTGCAAACAGAAAGAATAATAATAATTTAAACAAATACAAAGAACAGCTTCCAGTGGCAGACAAGTACAATTACAAAAAGATTTTTCACCAAATGATTATAAAAAAGCTCCACCTTTTTCTTTTTTCTATTATTTTTTTTTTAATAATCAAAGCTCAGTTGTGTTCGTAAGTGCAGGATCACCTTACACATTCCAGAGAATTTCTCTGGTAACAAATATCAACAATACATCCTTTTATAAAAAAAAATATTTTTACGGTTAGAACATAATGTACATTTTAATCCTTTCAACCACGTATTTTCCCATTGTTCCCTTTGTATATTGTAACCAAGTTTTTAGTGCATTTTATCATGCATTCTTTCATTCGTTCTTCTGTTTCAAGTTTTAATCGTTTATACATTTTAAAAATAACATACTCATCATTAGTACATAATTTTGCTTCCAACGTATGTTGCTCAAAACCCTAAAATATGTTATCCTCCTTAAGTTTTTCTAACTATTTGACATTAAAAAAAAAGAACTACTGACAAGAATATCCTTCTAGTGTTAAACCTTCTCTACATTTTATTTTACAGCCCACTTGAGAAAATTCAAGTACATCAGGATAAATTAGCCAATATATGGTTACTTATCATTTCTCTCGTCCATAAAATACTTCTCGAATTAAAAGGCATAAAAGGTGTTTTGGGGCAAGAACCTTTATTTCTATTTATTCTACACTCTTAAAAATAGCCCCATCTCTCATAACCATTTTTAAAATCTACGTTGGCTTTGTCATACTGCCGGTTACAAAAATGACCCACCCAAACCTCCATTCATGACCTTCTAAACTCAGTAACTTTCTATTTCGTAACTCAGGGACAAAAATAAATTTGATTTGGTATTTCGGTGCAACTCAAAATGATTATAACCAAAATATATAAATAACCTTGTCATTTATTT
This sequence comes from Hydrophis major, assembly GCA_033807585.1. NCBI lineage: Eukaryota > Metazoa > Chordata > Lepidosauria > Squamata > Elapidae > Hydrophis > Hydrophis major. The sequence goes on from CM066330.1 coordinate 267,582,518, forward strand.
AGTAGTTTCCTCTTCCTGACATGTTAAAAAAAACAAAACACAATTCAGGAGGAACTTTTAGGAGCAACTAGCCAGCCTCTTGGTTTCATTGCAAATCGAATATTGTTGGGACAAAGAAACGTGCTCCCAATTTTTAAAATAGGAAATCCAACCAATGGAAGTGTTTGCCTTCAGAAGTTGTGGGAGCTTCATCACTGGAAGCTTTTAAGGAAAGATTGGACTGACATCTGTCAGAAATGGTGTAGGGTCTCCTGCTTGGGTGGGAGGTTGGATTAGATGACCTTCAAGGTCCCTTCCAACTCTGTAAATCTGTAAAATATGTGCTGTTTTATCAGGTACCCAGTGAAAAAGCCAACAGGAAACAAAACCCTAATCTATGAACTACCATGGAGAAAGCCACATCTCCATCAACACTGTCCTGGAAATCTACTATATATAAAGGGAGCAACCTAACCCCCCCCCACCCCTTCCTTCTAGCACTGATGAGGTTCCCTAGCTGGGTTATGAAATGTCCACAAAAAACCCCCGCCAGAGGGCACCAAGGACCCCACAGTCTAACCCTGAGCTACAAATATTCTATTGAACCATGGTTAATTTGTAAGGCAGCATCAACCTTTTGGCACAATTTTGCTCAGCTGTAAGACACTGGTTCGGATCGAAGCGATGCTCATATTGACAGGTGTGTTTGTGTGTGTGTGTGTGTTGAAGGATAGCAGAGGATGCTCCTGGAACCCGACGAGGCGTTCGACGCAAGGCAAGGGGAACCGATGGCATTACCTAGTTCGGTCATGAAACATCTAACAGGAAAACTACCAAACTCAGACAGTACCGAGGGCCCCGCAAAGGAATAATGGCGCTTTCAAATCCCTGGGGCTGTTTCAGACAACTTTTGCTTCTTCCGGACAGGTGGACAGGTGGGCACCTGTGTAGAAGAGGGAGGAGGGAAGGGGTGTTAGTGAACTAGGCAGGCAACCTGCTTGTATACAGGATGTAAGTAAGGTGAGAAAAGGCAGGCAGCGCTTCTGCAGATCCTGGGCAGGTCAGGCCCGGTGGCTGACGTCCAACATCATGCGATGCTTGGTGAGGGTTTACACTGAATGGCAGAGCAGGTGGCGTAGACCTGGGAGTCCCTTTGCCCAGGGCAGCTGGCACACTCCAAGCCTTCGCTTCCTGCTCTGGCATTCACTCACCGGGTCTCTAGCTAGTTCCCAATGCATCAGGACACCTTTGTGCTTCTGGAAATGAGTGATCAGCACTTACTATCGCTTTCTCTCTCTCCTCATCCATCTATCTATTCATCCATCCATCCTTAACTCTCTCATCCTCTATCAATCCTTCCCTCTTTTCTCCATCCATCCTTTTTCTCTCTCCATCTTTCCATCCTGTCTTTCTCATCCATTTCTTTATCCATTCATCCGTCTACCCATCCATCATTATCTCTCTTACATCTCTATCAATCCTTCCCTCCCTCCCTCTCTCCATCCATCCCTTCTCTCATCCATTTTTCTCTCCATCCATCCATCCATTCTCTATCTTTTTCATTCTTTTTTCCCCTTGAGCCATCCGCTATCTCTTTCTATTCATCCATCTATTCATCCATCATTTCTCTCATCCTCTATCAATCCTTCCTTCTTTCCTCTTTTCTCCATCCATCCATCCATCCATCCATCCATCCTTTCTCTCTTCCATTTTTCTCTCCATCTTTCCATCCTGTCTTTCTCTCATCCATTATTTTATCCATTTGTCTACCCATCCATCATTATCTCTCTCACCATCTCTATCAATCCTTCCCTCCTTCCCTCTCCCTTCTCCTATATGTCCTTCCTTTTCTCCCTTATTTCTCTCTCCATCCATCCTTTTTCTCTCACCCATTTTTCTCTCTCTCTCCATCCATCCATCCACCCTCCACCTTTTCCCTTCATTTTTTTCTCTCTTGATCCATCTGCTATCTCTTTCTCTCTCGTCCATTTCTCTTTCTCGCTATTCATCCATCTATTCACCCATCACGATTTCTCTCTCATCATCTCTTATCAATCCTTCCCTCCCTCCCTCCTTTCTCTCTCTTCTTTCCCTATCCGTCCTCTATCTCATCCTGCCTTCCAATCTCTCTCTCTCTTTTGGGGGGAGGGCTGGGCAAGTGGGTAGAAAACTATTCCTCTTCATCTTCCTCACCTTGTTTGGACGTTTCTGGACCGGGAAGAAATCCTTCATGGTCTTGGCTGCCTTCCTTGGTCTGCCCCTGGCCTTGGTGATGGCCTCCCGGGCCTCCCTGAGCTTCTGGCGGGCAGCCCGCCACTTCTCCAGGCGCCCCCGAACACGGCTCTCTCTGCGGAAGTTAGTTGACTCTACTTTATTGTCACTGCATCTCGTACAGTGAAATCAAACCCCATCTTCAGTGCACATCGTGACCATGAAAATAAACACAAACCCACATCCGTCACACTCCACACCTTGAACCGAAATCCTCCGACACTGCACTGACACTGCACCATACAGCAGAATTTAACAGAGTTCCTGCCCTGGGAGAGAAGCTGTTTTTCAGCCTGTTTGTCCTTGTTTTTATTATTCTGTCCCGTCTGCCAGATGGTTATAATTCAAAAAAAGGGGGTGCCCAGGATGAGATGGATCTTTGAGGATGTTTTGGACTTCCTTAAGGCAGCAGGAGCTCTAAAGCTCTTCCAAAGAGGGGAGAAGGCAACCCAGGATCTTCTGGACAGTGACATTAACCCTCTGGCGTGCCGCCCTATCTGCCCCTATTCCTAAAACCCCACTCCTTTCCAGCATTGATGACGTTCCCTAGTTGGGTCACAAAACGTCTGCAAGGAAACAGCCCAGCTTTCCGGAGAGCACCCAGGACCCCCGAGTTCCCATCCTGCTGGGGGTGGGAAGGAGCCCGGCACCCACAGCCTCTTCCTGACCGACTCCTCGCCCAAATTTCCCACCCCAGAGCCACAAAGCAGAGGCCGGCACGCGAAGACCAGTGGTGGCATTCTACCGGTTCAGCCCGGTTCACTTGAACCGGTCGTAAAAAAAAAGAAAAAATGCCAGCTGGTCAGCCGAACTAGTATTTCCGATGAGCAACTGGCCGATGATCAGCGGTGCTGCGCGATTTAGACCAGCTAGAAAGCAGGAAATCCTTGCATTTCTTCCTTTCTAGCTTCTCTAAATTGCGCTGGTTCCCCCTCCCCCACCTCAAAATGCCCCCCCCCTTTTTTTCAATGCTTCCCTGAGGCCCACTAGGCCAAAACCAGGGCGAGGAAGGTGTGTGTGTGTGTGCTGTGAAAGAAAAAAAGAAAGAGGGAGGGATGGGAGAAAGGAAGAGAAAAAGAAAAAAGAAAGGGAGGGAGGGAGGGGAGAAAGAAAGAAAGAAAAAGAAAGAAAGAAAGGGAGAGAAAAAAGAAAAAAAAAGAAAGAAAGAGAAAGAAAGAAAGAAAGAGAAAAAAGAAAAAAAAAGAAAGAAAGGAAGAGAAAAAGAAAAAAGAAAAAGAAAGAAAGGGAGGGAGCGGAGAAAGAAAGAAAAAAAGAGAAAAAGGGAAAAAAAGAAAGAAAAAAAGAAAGAAAGGGAAAGAAAAAAGAAAAAGAAAGAAAGAAAAAGAAAGGAAGCGAAAGAAAAAAGAAAAAGAAAGAAAGAAAGCGAAAGAAAAAAGAAAAAGAAAGAAAGGGAGGGAGCGGAGAAAGAAAGAAAAAAAGAGAAAAAGGGAAAAAAAGAAAGAAAAAAAGAAAGCGAAAGAAAAAAGAAAAAGAAAGAAAGGGAGGGAGGGAGGGAAAAAGGAGAGGAAAGAAGGACCACAAACTTTGGCACTAGATGCAGCTTCAGAGCACGGCAATCCAGGGCTGGAAGGTACCTGGAGGTCATCAAATCCAACCCCGTTCCAGAAAGGGAGTTTCTGTCTTTTGACACCCCCCCCAGTCACATGACCATCAAGCCCCACGCACAGAACCGGTAAAAAAAAAAGGGGGGGGCGGGTTTTGAATCCCACCACTGGCTAAGACCCAGGGCCACACCCTCTTGGGGGGGGGGAGACGGACGGTGTCTCAAGGGGCCCACTCACTTCATGCACTTCTGGTGCGCCAGGAAGTCCACCAAGCCCTCCTCGTCCAGCTCCTTCCACTCCAGCAACGCCTGGCTCGGATCCGCCACTTCCGGCTGCAGAAAGAGCCGCCGCATCTCCTCCAGGCGCCAACCGTCCGGCATGGGATGGCTCTGCAAGGAGAGAAGTCCTGAGCACCAGCCTCCATCTCTGCCCCGTTGCTTTAATGGGCCCTGGACCCCTGAGCTTGGAGGGTGCCCCACCAAGGCCTTGCCCACATTCCTTGCGGGGCCTTTTCCAGGCCACCCCCACCCCATTAGGACCCTTCAACGGGGAAAGTTCCAATCGAGGGAGCCCTCACTTGTTAAGTGACCCTTCACAGTTGCAATGTCACGGAAGAACGGACTGTCAGGATTCCAGCAATCGCCCTAATCAAATCATGATCCTTGAGACAAACTCAAGGCGACATGCTGGCCCTGCCCTGGATGAAGCCAACTCTGGCCTACGTCATTTACAGTCCCCTGGGACCCTGTTTCCCCCAGTCCCCTCCCAGGTGTGTCATCAATCAGATTCTCCGACTGAGCCCATTTACAGGCTGCGTGTCATCATTCATGCTCTCCAATTAAATCTATTCCCAGGCAAAAGCTCTGGTAGTTTAGTTACAATCTTTTAATGAGAAGAGTTGGAATGGACTTCTGCTTCCAAACTGCTGCACGGCTCTTCCAGATTTCCTTCCTCTCCCCTCCTCCTGTTTTTATGGCAACTACTAAAACAGGCCTGGGAACCTTTTATGAGTTGACAGACTGTTTTTCCACACTTCTAACCGCTGCAGCCTTCTCATGGTCATGGTCATCAAAATTCAGATGCTTGGCAACTGGCATGGACTGATGACAGTTGCAGGGTCCCGGGGAAAAATGCTGCAGCACCTCCAGGCACCCAGAAAATATTCCCTTGCTTCTTTAGACTCCACTGCAGAGAGGGCCAAAATCCTCGGCACCTCTGCCTTGGGCTGGACCTGGTGCTCTCTGAGCTGGGGTAGTTTTCTTGCAGACGTTGCATGACCCAACTAGGTAAAGCCATCAGGGCTAGAAGGGGAGGGGGTTTACAGAGAGGAGGAGGAAGAAGAAAAGAAAAGGAGGGAGGAGGAAGAGGGGGTAAGATCCCGGACGCTTGGTTATCTTCTTGCAGATGTTTCATTAAGCAAACTAGGTAACCCCATCCGTGCTAGGTACAACCACCAACTAGCACTGAAAGGGTTACCTAGTTGGGGTAAGGAAACACCTGTAAGAAAACCATCCGCCTCAGAGAGGACCGAGGACCAAGAGGAGCCAGGACAAACAAGAGGCGGTCAAGCTCTTCTCCAAAGCCCCCGAAGGCAGGACAAGAAGCAACGGATGGAAACTCATCCAGGAGAGAAGCAACCCGGAATTAAGGAGAAACTTCTTGACAAGTGAGAAGAATTAACCGGTGGAACTCCTTGCCACTAGAAGTTGTGGGTGTTCCATCAGTGGAGGTTTTCAAGAAGAGACTTGTTAGGGATAACATTGGTGACCTGACTTAGTTTGGGTAAAAATAATATATAAACTATGTTAGTGAGTTTAAGTGTAAGTATCACTTTAACTGCAAAACATGTATTTTGGGTGCGGTTGTAAGAGGGAGCAAGAGAGCTCACTCTTTACCGGCTTTTACTGTAGTAGCTGACAATGTTGGATTGATGGTGATTACTGTGTGTTTCCCTGCTGTTGCTGAAACGAAGAAAAGGGGTTTGATTTTCTTCATATCTCTGACTGCAAAAGAGATATATTGCTGGACTGATTATATGTAAGTTTACTGACCTCTTTTTCGACACTGGACTTTGCAACTGATTAATCCCTGGATGGGCTGAACTAGTGTATGACATATGGACTGTTTGACTATGCTATAACTCTTGCTGGAATAAAAAACTATTTAACTGGCACAGTGTATCTGTCTTACTGAGTGTAAACTACAACAATGTTTATCTCACATCATTTGCCTGCCCGCTAGACTGCTGTTGCACGTTCTACTAGGGTGTGTATCCCTAACAAGACTGGACAGGCATTTGTCTGAAATGGTGCGTATGATCTTCTGCCTAAGCAGGGGGCTGGGCTAGAAGACCTCCAAGCTCCCTTCCAGCTCTTATGCTGATTCTGACCTCTCATTTTCAACCCTGAAGCTACCAATATTCTCCTTCGATTTGTTTGTGGTCAGAGTGGCATCACCGGGGTTTGTGGCAAATTCGGAGGATCAGCTGTAAGGCCTGGCTGGGCATGGAGAGGCATTTGCAGGAGGGGTAATTGTGTGCGTATTGCGTGCAAATAAATCACAGGAAGGAGAAACCTCAAAAGAGAGACCCTCCCTTTCCCCAATTCCCTTATCCTAGACCTCCCCTCTATCCCCTAATCCCATCAGAGCTCGGCATTGGGAGGCGTCCAGAGATAAAAACCACATTTACAAGCCATTCAAAAGACTATAAAAACGTGAAGGGAGCCAGACAAAACAGAACAACCCACTCCTGCAGCCAATACCCAGATAAGCAAGGGATTAGTACTGATGGTGTTACCTTGTCAGGTAACGCAAGGAACTTATCCAACTTTGAAAGTTCCAAGGATTCTGCCTTTGGATCACAGAGCCCTAACCAGGCGTTTCCCCCTTCCAGCAAGCTTTGTGGCTTTTCCCAATAGAAACACTCTATTTACACCTAGGAGGATCTACTTAGCAGCCCCTCTAAACTGCAAAACAAATAGACCCTGGGTTTTTTTTTTCCATCCACTCCCCCTTCCGCATCCAGGTTCCCCCAACTCTTGGCAGCACCCTTGTTCTTGTAAAAGTGGGGACCCTACCACCCTCCCTTTTGGATCTTTCTCCTCTGAGTCTACGCCAGGGGTCTCCAACCTTGGCAACTTTGAAGACCTGTGGACTTCAACTCCCAGCATAGCTGACTGAGGAATTCTGGGAGTTGAAGTCCACAAGTGTATTGTTTTTTTAATGGTTAGAGGAAATTATTCATTGCAGGTTGGGGTGGTAAGCCCAGAATTATTTCTCCAGGGAATCATTAAAGACAAAATACCCCAAAAAGATCCGATATCTGATTATACACAATATCTATGATATATATGATTGACGCCTCTTCTATTATAGAAATTTTTGTAATTTTTTTAAAAAAATATTTTGAATTTTGGTAAACTTTTAAATATTTTGAACTTTAATAAAATGTTTTTAAAATTAAAAAAAATAATAATGAAATCCTCAAGTCTTAAAGTGGCCAAGGTTGGAGACCCCCTGGTCTACGCCATCCTTTCAAGACCACCCTTGCCCAGGGGTTTAGGAGAGAGGGGGAGGCCAGTCTGCAATGCTCGTATTGAGCTGTGGGGCAGCCTTAACATTTCTCCCTAAGGAGAAACTTCCTAACAGTGAGGACAAGGAAGGCCCCTTGTCTGAAATGGTCTAGGGCAGGGGGACTCCAACCTTGGCAGCTTTAAGACTTGTGGATTTCAACCCCTGGAATTCCTCCTCCAGTCATGTTAGCTCAGGAATTCTGGGAGTTGAAGACCACAAATCTTAAACTAGCCCAAGTTTGAAGACCCTTGGCATAGGGTTTCCTGCCTGAACAGGAGGTTGGACTAGATGCAGGGGTTGCCAACCTTTTGGACCTCAGGGACCCACCAAACTCATCCTTTTAAATCCCGCAGACCAAAGACCCCAGGAAAATCCCCCGAAAATGCCTGCAGGAAAATCCCCCACCCCGTTTTCCTACCGATGGATCATTCTTTATTTGGGATCACAGGAGACCGTCTCCAGCTCCGTTCTCAGGTGGGGGGAAGAGAGAGAGAGAGAGACTTTTGGCTTCATGCAAGGAAAACAGCAGAATCCACAGAAGTCTTTCTTTCTCTCCCCCAAACTCCGCCAGAAAGGAGTCTTTGCCGGCGCAGCCTCTTGGAGCAGGAGGCCTTGCAGGCTCCCAAAGACTCATTTCTGGTGGAGTTTGGGGGAGAGAAAGAAAGAATTTGGCTGCTTTCCTTGCATGCAGCCAAAAGCAGAAGAAGGAAGAAGCGGAAAGAAGCAGCCCAGGGGCCAGGCCAGGCATGTGGAGCGAGTGGGGCAAGTTCCCCCCCTCCGCCCTTTCCCCCCTCCCCTCACTCTCTTGTGTTGTTCACAATGCAAGCGACGCAAGCCTTGTGTTCCCACACAGCCTGGATTAATTGCTTTTGGAGGGGGGGGACATTTCTCTGTGGACCACCAAAATTTTCTCGTGAACTACCAGGGGTCGGTGACCGCTGGACTAGATGACCTCCAAGGTCCCTTCCAGCCATATGATTCCAAGATTATGATTGGACACAAACGGCATGGCTGAGAAGACCAAGCCGGGCACACAAGGCAACACATTGCCAGCTTCTCTTACTGATCACACTGCTCTGCTTTGAACGGGGCCTTTATAGAAAAACCTAAATCGCTCTGGAGGTTCTCCACCATCCAGGCCAGGGTTGTCCCAAAGGGGCTTTATTTTCCCCCAAAGGGCAACTAGACTTTCCTTGAAAACATTTTCGCTTTTCATCCAAGAAGCTTCTTCAGTTGTGGCTGAATGATGGCGGCTGGTGAATGGAAGGAGTATTCTCAGAGAGAATGCTAACAACCCGAGGACTGCATATGAATCCTTCCACTCACCCACGTCCCATTCAGAACCGAAGAAGCTTCCTGGATGAGAAGCAAAACATTTTCAAGAAGAAAACCAAGAAAGTCCAGTTGCCTTTTTTTTTTTTGGGGGGGGGGGGGGGAAGCACCTTCGGCGTGGCTTCGGTGGCAGCAGGAATTCGTGACTGTTCCCGATTCCTGCTGCGCTTGCTGCCAAGGTGCCCCCGATCCAAATGGGTCAGGGGGATATGGCTGCCCTGTAGAGGCAGCCGAAGAGAGAGGGGAGCCGGACAGGGGGTTGGGGGTGTCACAGACCCCCTCCTCGTCTGGAAAAACCCCCTTTTCCCAAGGTGGTGGAGTGGCGGTCAGCAATGGCCGCCACAAAGAAGCCTCCAACCGGGTAAGATTGTGTTGGAGGAAGCAGGAAAAGTGAAAGTGCTGGCTGAGCCGGGTCAATCAACATCTTTTAAACTCGCTAGAACTGAGCTGTCTGAATTGCTGGAGGATACATTGTATCCCTAAGAAGATCGAAAGCGGCGGAGAAGCTTTTAAAGGGAAACTTTTTTTTTTCTTCACTCTCCCACCCCATGGAAACAGCAGATGAAGATTTGAAATTTGTTTGGGTACTGAAGGTGAACTATTCTGAAAGTTGAAGTTAAGGGACAAAAGAGTTCTTGGACATTGGATTTAAAAATTTAAGAAATTAGAAAACCCTTATTAGAGGTATGGATTTCTGATTATTTAAAACTGATGTTGCAAGTGGGAAGGGAGAGGAAAAAAAATTGGAGCAGAAGTTGAAAAAGGAGATTGCTTAGAATCTCAAAGAAAGATACAAGGTAATTGGACCTCTTTGATTAAACAGTAACCCCAGAAGGTGAAGTAGAAGAAAGAAGAAAAATATAAACTTTTGGAACTTTTTTTGAATTATTTTTGATTAAAAATACTTGGTTGGTTGTTTTGGGGAAAGTTTCTCTTTTCAGGATGGCATCGCTTGTGGATGAACTAAAGACTGAATATCAAAAATATAAAAAGGAAGAACAAGATGGAAAAGATACTTTGGGCACTTTATTTCAATTTTTAGAAATGGCGTTATGTACTTATGAAAAATTGATTACACAGCAGAATGACTGGGACAAAGAAGAAGAGGAAGAAGAAGCCATCTTTGATGAACAATGGGTTTTTTCCGGGGAGGAGGAGAAAGAGGATAAGAAAAAGGGGATTTTAAGGTTTGAAAAAACAACCAAAAAAGAGAAAAATGAGAGGAAAGGTGGATGCAAGGTTAGAAAGCAAAGGAAAGGGAGTAAGAAAAGGGAGGAGGAGAGACAAAGGGGTAAAAAGGGCAAGGAGAAGAATAAGCAAGAGAGAAAGGGGGGGAGGAGAAGCCTCAATGGTGGGAAGCAAGATCTAAAGAAAAAAAGTTTATTTAGAGACAATGGGTGAATTTAATTAAGGATAAAAGGGGGATTCTGGAAGGTATATAAGATTGTGTTTTTATATGTGTATTTAGAGTATAAAATTTACTGTGTAATTTTAGAATCTACTAAACAGAATCCCAAGATAAATTAAATGTTATATGAAGTACTTTTAAGTTAGGGTAATGAGTTAAAGGCGTCACTCCAATTAGTGTATAGGAGAAGTATATTAAAAGAAAAAAGATGAATGGATAGCTGGAAATAGAACAGACAAAGAATGTTATTGAAAATGGTAATAAGATATGGAAGGATATATAAAGGTTTTGTTGTTGTTTTTTTGTATATTGATAAAAGGCAATAAAATTTTAATTAACAAGAAATAATTTGGATGGAAAGGAAAAGCTGGGATAAGATATGAAGTTAAATAGATAAAGTAAATATTGATATTGTAATTTGCAATCATTATGTTCTATTGGTTTTCTTCTTTAATTATTATTATTATTATTTTTAGAAAAGAATTTATAAGCTGTTATGCCTTGATTGTTTGTGCACTGTTTTTGTAAAATTGATAAAATTGGTTTATATAAAAAAAAAGAAAATGATAATAAGATATGGAAGGATATATAAAGTGAACATGATGTTTGAATTTGTGTCTGTGTGAAGAGTTTCAACCCGGGATCAGGCAGCCTTCAGAAAAGATGTTTTAGTTTTGTTTATGTTTTGTGTCTTGTATGTTTATGAAAGGCAATAAAATTTTAATAAGCAAGAAATATAATTTGGATAAAAGGAGAAGTCTGGATAAGATATGAAGTTAAATAGATCATGTAAATATTGATATTACAATTTGGAGTTATTTTATATGTTCTATTGGCTTTCTTCTTTAATTATTATTTTTTTTTTTAGAAAAGATCTTTTAAGTTGTTATGCCTGGATTGTGTATTGTTTTTTGTAAAATTAATAAAATTTGTTTTAAAAAAAAAAGCACCTTCACAACTGTTGTCAGGAAGAGCTAGCTCTACTGCCTAGCAACAGATTGGTACCTTCATTGACAAGCAGAACAGAATAACAGAGTTGGAAGGGACCCTGGAGGTCTTCTAGTCCAACCCCTTGCCTAGGCAGGAAACCCTATACCATTTTAGACAAATGGTTATCCAATCTCTTCTTAAAAACTTCCAGTGATATGAAGCATCCACCACTTCTGGAGGCAAGGAGTTCCACTGATTAATTGTTCTCACTGTCAGCAAATTTCTCCTTAGTTCCAAGTTGCTTCTCTCCTGGGTTAGTTTCCATCTGTTGCTTCTGGTCCTGCCTCTTCAGGTGCTTTGGAGAGTAGCTTGACTCCCTCTTCTTTGGGGCAGCCCCTGAGAGATTGGAAGACTGCTGTCATGTCTCCCCTAGTCCTTCTTTTCATTAAACTAGACGTACCCAATTCTAGCAACCATTCTTCGTATGTTTTAGCCTCCAGTCCCCTAATCGTTTTGTTGCTCTTCTCTGCACTCTTGCTAGAGTCTCCACATCCTTTTTTTACATCGTGGCGGCCAAAACTGGATGCAGGATTCCAAGTGTGGCCTTACTAAGGCCCTTATAAAGTGGTGTTAAGACTTCATGTGATCTTGATTCTCTTTCTCTCTGTTACTGCAACCTAGGATTGGGTTGGCTTTTTTGGCAGCCGCAGCACATGGCTGGCTCATATTTAAATGGTCCCTCTCACAGTTACTAATATTGAGCCAGGTGCCACCTAAGTTATACCTGCGCATTTGGGTTTTTTTGCCTAAATGCAAAACCTGACTTTTTTTCACCCTTGAATTTCATTTCGTAAAATAGCGCCTGATGTGCAAGTCTGTCCAGATCCTTCTGGATCTTAAGCAGCTGGCGCTGGGTGCGGGGAAGAGCCTGTCTGTCTGTCTGTCTGTAGGAACGAGGGTGGGATGGAGGGCAAGACGCGCCAGTCGGGTACCTTGCGGCTGGTGTTCCTCAGGACTTCCTCAATGCTTCCGTGCAGCTGCAGCAGCTTCAGCGCCTTCTTGGGGCCCAATCCTCGGATTTTATGGCCGTAGTCGCAGCCCAGCAGAATGCAGAGATCCACAAACTGGATCCGGCCGAGAGAGAGAAAGAGAGAGGTGGGGGGAAGAGAGAGAAAGGGGGGGTAGAGGAAGCAGAGAGAGAGAGAGAAAGAGAAAGAGAAAAAGAGAGAAAGCAGAGAGAGAGAATGTAGAGAGGGGGAGGGGGAAGAGAGAGAGAGGGAGAAAGAAACAGAGAGGGAGGGAGAGAGAGAGAGGTGGGGGAAGAGAGAGGAAGGGGGGAGAGAGGAAGCAGAAAGAGAGAGAGAGAGAAAGAGAAAGAGAAAAAGCAGAGAGAGAGAATGCAGAGAGGGGGAGGGGGAAGAGAGAGAGAGGGAGAAAGAGAGAAAACAGAGAGGGAGGGAGAGAGAGAGAGGTGGGGGGAAGAGAGAGGAAGGGGAGAGAGAGGAAGCAGAAAGAGAGACAGAGAGAAAGAGAAAAAGAGAGAAAGCAGAGAGGGGGAGGGGGAAGAGAGAGAGAGGGAGAAAGAAACAGAGAGGGAGGGAGAGAGAGAGAGGAAGCAGAAAGAGAGAGAGAGAGAAAGAGAAAGAGAAAAAGCAGAGAGAGAGAATGCAGAGAGGGGGAGGGGGAAGAGAGAGAGAGGGAGAAAGAGAGAAAACAGAGAGGGAGGGAGAGAGAGAGAGGTGGGGGGAAGAGAGAGGAAGGGGAGAGAGAGGAAGCAGAAAGAGAGAGAGAGAGAAAGAGAAAGAGAAAAAGAGAGAAAGCAGAGAGAGAGAATGCAGAGAGGGGGAGGGGGAAGAGAGAGAGAGGGAGAAAGAGAGAAAACAGAGAGGGAGGGAGAGAGAGAGAGGTGGGGGGAAGAGAGAGAAAGGGGAGAGAGAGGAAGCAGAAAGAGAGAGAGAGAGAAAGAGAAAGAGAAAAAGAGAGAAAGCAGAGAGAGAGAATGCAGAGAGGGGGAGGGGGAAGAGAGAGAGGGAGAAAGAGAGAAAACAGAGAGGGAGGGAGAGAGAGAGAGGTGGGGGGAAGAGAGAGGAAGGGGAGAGAGAGGAAGCAGAAAGAGAGGAAGCAGAAAGAGAGAGAGAGAAAGAGAAAGCAGAGAGAGAGAATGCAGAGAGGGGGAGGGGGAAGAGAGGGAGAGGGAGAAAGAAACAGAGAGGGAGGGAGAGAGAGAGAGGAAGCAGAAAGAGAGAGAGAGAGAGAAAGAGAAAGAGAAAAAGCAGAGAGAGAGAATGCAGAGAGGGGGAGGGGGAAGAGAGAGAGGGAGAAAGAGAGAAAACAGAGAGGGAGGGAGAGAGAGAGAGGTGGGGGGAAGAGAGAGGAAGGGGAGAGAGAGGAAGCAGAAAGAGAGAGAGAGAGAAAGAGAAAGCAGAGAGAGATAATGCAGAGAGGGGGAGGGGGAAGAGAGAGAGAGGGAGAAAGAAACAAAGAGGGAGGGAGAGAGAGAGAGGAAGCAGAAAGAGAGAGAGAGAGAAAGAGAAAAAGAGAGAAAGCAGAGAGAGAGAATGCAGAGAGGGGGAGGGGGAAGAGAGGGAGAGGGAGAAAGAAACAGAGAGGGAGGGAGAGAGAGAGAGGAAGCAGAAAGAGAGAGAGAGAAAGAGAAAAAGAGAGAAAGCAGAGAGAGAGAATGCAGAGAGGGGGAGGGGGAAGAGAGAGAGAGGGAGAAAGAGAGAAAACAGAGAGGGAGGGAGACAGAGAGAGATGGGGGGAAGAGAGAGGAAGGGAAGAGAGAGGAAGGGGAGAGAGAGGAAGCAGAAAGAGAGAGAGAGAGAAAGAGAAAAAGAGAGAAAGCAGAGAGAGAGAATGCAGAGAGTGGGAGGGGGAAGAGAGAGAGAGGGAGAAAGAGAGAAAACAGAGAGGGAGGGAGAGAGAGAGAGGTGGGGGGAAGAGAGAGGAAGGGGAGAGAGAGGAAGCAGAAAGAGAGAGAGAGAGAAAGAGAAAAAGAGAGAAAGCAGAGAGAGAGAATGCAGAGAGGGGGAGGGGGAAGAGAGAGAGAGGGAGAAAGAAACAGAGAGGGAGGAAGAGAGAGAGAGGTGGGGGAAGAGAGAGGAAGCAGAAAGAGAGACAGAGAGAAAGAGAAAAAGAGAGAAAGCAGAGAGGGGGAGGGGGAAGAGAGAGAGAGGGAGAAAGAAACAGAGAGGGAGGGAGAGAGAGAGAGGAAGCAGAAAGAGAGAGAGAGAGAAAGAGAAAGAGAAAAAGCAGAGAGAGAGAATGCAGAGAGGGGGAGGGGGAAGAGAGAGAGGGAGAAAGAGAGAAAACAGAGAGGGAGGGAGAGAGAGAGAGGTGGGGGGGAAGAGAGAGGAAGGGGAGAGAGGAAGCAGAAAGAGAGAGAGAGAGAGAGAAAGAGAAAGAGAAAAAGAGAGAAAGCAGAGAGCGAGAATGCAGAGAGGGGGAGGGGGAAGAGAGAGAGAGGGAGAAAGAAACAGAGAGGGAGGAAGAGAGAGAGAGGTGGGGGAAGAGAGAGAAAGGGGAGAGAGAGGAAGCAGAAAGAGAGACAGAGAGAAAGAGAAAAAGAGAGAAAGCAGAGAGGGGGAGGGGGAAGAGAGAGAGAGGGAGAAAGAAACAGAGAGGGGAAGAGAGAGAAAGGGGAGAGAGAGGAAGCAGAAAGAGAGACAGAGAGAAAGAGAAAAAGAGAGAAAGCAGAGAGGGGGAGGGGGAAGAGAGAGAGGGAGAAAGAGAGAAAACAGAGAGGGAGGGAGAGAGAGAGAGGTGGGGGGAAGAGAGAGGAAGGGGAGAGAGAGGAAGCAGAAAGAGAGAGAGAGAGAAAGAGAAAGAGAAAAAGAGAGAAAGCAGAGAGAGATAATGCAGAGAGGGGGAGGGGGAAGAGAGAGAGAGGGAGAAAGAAACAAAGAGGGAGGGAGAGAGAGAGAGGAAGCAGAAAGAGAGAGAGAGAGAAAGAGAAAAAGAGAGAAAGCAGAGAGAGAGAATGCAGAGAGGGGGAGGGGAAGAGAGAGAGAGAGGGAGAAAGAGAGAAAACAGAGAGGGAGGGAGAGAGAGAGAGGTGGGGGGAAGAGAGAGGAAGCAGAGAGAGAGAGAGAAAGAGAAAGAGAAAAAGAGAGAAAGCAGAGAGAGAGAATGCAGAGAGGGGGAGGGGGAAGAGAGAGAGAGGGAGAAAGAGAGAAAACAGAGAGGGAGGGAGAGAGAGAGGTGGGGGGAAGAGAGAGAAAGGGGAGAGAGAGGAAGCAGAGAAAGAGACAGAAAGAGCAGAGAGAGAGAGAAAAAGGGAGAAAGAAAGAAAACAGAGAGAGAGGTGGGGGAGAGAGAGAGAGAGAGAGGACACACATCACATGATAAGAGGCAGAGGCCCCTCCATTGAGGTTCCCCAGCATTCCTTCAAAAGGACTTTGGCACCACCTTCTTCCCGTTTCATAGAACCCTAAGGCTGGAAGGGACCTTGGAGGTCTTCTAGTCCAACCCCCCAGCCCAAGGCAAGAGGCCTTATACTAGCCCAGACAAATTGTTATCCGGTATAGTTTTGAAAACCTCCACTCAGGGAGCATCCATGATTCTGGGAGACAAACTAACCCAGATTAAACCGCAGCCCAGTGTCTGGAGGGTGTGTGTATGTGTTTCTGTCCCTAAGGAGCCCCAGTTCTGCTGGGCTTCCAAATCCAGGCAAGGATGGAGGGCAAATGCTGAAATACTGGAGGCCAATTCAAGGCCAGTTGCCCACACCTGGCACTGCCCCCCTTACCTGCTCCTGTGTCATCCCCAGCTTTTGCAGGACGGTGGGCAAGGAGATCTCTTCCAGATGCCTGGGGGGGGGGGGGAGAACCAATGGAGGTCAAATAATTAATCTAACTCATTGATTAAAAAAAACTAATTAACTTATAAAACTATAAACAGCATTCCATGGGCTTTGGCATAGAGCTATGCCAACCACGGTGAATCGGAGTTGAACAGCGCCCCCTAGAGTCAGATTTCAGTGGCAGGAGAAACCCTAACCTTTAAAAAAATAATAATAATAAACAGATTTAAGCGTCCAGGTAAATTTGAAACAAAATTTTGCAATTAATTATAAAGAATCTCTCTGGTAGGAAAGTTGACTTGCTTGGGGGTGTTTTCCCCTAAAAAGAGAGGAACAGTTTTTAAAAACTAGAGGGAAATGACAGTTTTTAATTAAAATAGAAAAACCCCAATTTAACAGGTATAGCAGAGGTCTCCAAACTTGGCAACTTTAAGACTTGTGGACTTCAACTCCCAGAATTCCTCCTCCTCTGGTCATGTTAGCTCAGGAATTCTGGGAGTTGAAGTCCACAAGTCTTAAACAGGCCAAAGTTGAAGATCCTTGTGTTAGAGTAATACAAGAACAGGAAATGCATCACAGGAACCATAGAGATGAAACCTGGAGGGGCAATGTGATACAGGAAACCACTCCAATAGAGGGGAATGATAGAGCTGCCTATAAGATAGAACAGGAGACTTCAAGCTTGGCAGCTTTAGGACTCGTGGACTTCAACTCCCAGAATTCCTCCTCCTCTTCCGGTCATGTTAGCTCAGGAATTCTGGGAGTTGAAGTCCATGAGTCTTAAACTGGCCAAGTTGGAAGACCTTTGGCCTGAGGGCTAAGCTCATACCCGTTAACACTCACCTCTTCCTCACGCCAAGATGCCGCAGGAGGCGCACGGCCCCAAAGGGCAGGGCGTCCATGTCTTCCGTGGCTGCACACCAGGCGTGCCCAGATTTCACCAGGGCAGCACAGGTGGCTTCTGCCTCTGCAGGAGCCTAAATCACCCACC